>WBNO01028100.1:87991-143666 GCA_013400575.1 Peucedramus taeniatus
CACCCTACACACCCCCCACACCGACACACACCCTGCACACACACCCCACACAGAGACACACACCCCACACAGACACATACCTCACTCACACACACTCCACACAGAGACACACATCCTACACAGAGACACACACCCTACACACCGACACGCACCCCACACACACACCCCACACACAGCAACACACCCTACAGACAGTGACACACACCCCGCACACAGACACACACCCTACAGACAGTGACACACACCCCGCACACAGACACACACCCTACACACAGTGACACACACCCCACACACTGACACTCTACACACCGACAGCCACCTCACACACCGAGACACACACCCCACACCGACACACACTACACACACCCCAAACACCCCCGCACACACATACAATCCCCCAGTTTACACCCGCTCAGGTGCAGGCACAGCCACACCTCACACGTTCAGCCACATCCCTCCTCCACTCACATCCTCACATGGGTACAGCCACCCCTCACACACACACCCCCATTCACACCCACACCTTCACACCCACACCGCACTGCTTTGGGATGGGGATGGAGTGAATTCTCTCCCCGGGATGTGGTGCAGGGCCGTGAGTTGGGTTCAGTGTGAGGATGGGGTTGCTCTCACCCCAGTGTTGTAGCTGTGGCTGAGCAGGGCTCACCCCAAGCCAAGGCTGCACAGTCCCGTGTTCTGCCAGTGACCAGGTGCACAGGGAGCCAGGACAGCCAACCTGAACTGGCCAAGGGGATACCACAGTGTCCTGCCCAGTACAGGAACTGGGGGAGCTGGCCAGGGTCACTGATCACTGCTGGGGGACAGGCTGGACATCTGTCAGCAAGTGGTCTGTGTCTGCATTGTGTGTGCATCACTTGTCCTTCTTACAGCTTATTCCTGTCTCTCTTTTGTTATCTCCCTTCTCATTACAGTTGGATGATGATGAGGATGATGATGATAGTATTTTATTTCAGTTATTAAGCTGGTTTTATTTCAACCTCCAGGTTTTGTCTTCTTTGCAATCTTCCACCCCATCCCCATTTGTGGAGTGGGTATAAGTGAGTGAGCTGCATTGTGCTTTGTTGCTGGCTGGGCTTAAACCCCAACACCCACACACCCACTCATGGTTCCCTCACACCCCTCAGAGCCCTCACCAGCCTGGTCCTGTCACAGAGAGGTTGGACCATGAGTGTCCCAGAGCCACCAGTACCACCCAGCACAGCACTGGGTCACACCTTGTCCAGGGACCAGCTCTTGACCTGAGCTCTGCAGCCATCTCAGAGCTCTGAGCCCACATCTCCTCCTCCTTTCCCAGCCACTTTGTCTCATGGATGTTGAAGTCTATTAGACAAGGCTCCTAACTCCTTTAAAGACAGACTGAATCCAGTGAATTCCAGCTTTTTTTCCCTGGCCAGTATAGCTTGCTATGGCCAGACAAAGGAACTTTTTCTCCTTCCCCTTTCCACTGACCCCACCAGGTTATACTGTGGTTCACTTCTCCCCTTTCTGCACCTCAAACTGAATGCAGGACTTTCCTTAGACCAGGAGAGAGGAATTGACCTCTGAAAGGAACCAACCAAGAGAGAGGGTCCCACTGATCCTGCTCCACTGTCACACTGTGACATCCCCACAGCCAGATCCATATGGGCAGGACCACACCCTTGTGGGAGTTCTGTCCCCTGGTGCCCTGTCCTCAATATTTTATGGTACAAATGTGGTTCTGTCATGGGCACAACATCACAGCATTAAATTCCTTTTCCTTTGTAAGCACCACAACTGTTACAGTGAACCTTTCTTGCACTTCATGCTCTGAGTCTTGATGCTCAAGAAGAGCCTGTAATTTGCCCTATAGACACATCAAATCCATGTCCTGTCCTTTTAATGATCAAAATCATTGCCAAACTGCCCTAAATTTTGCTGTGATGTTGTTAAAAGATGAATAATACGTGCTCACCCTCTGAATTTGCTGTACCTCACTCATGTTTCCCTTGAGGAAAGAGTTTACTTGCTACAACCTGTGCACTTTGTGTGACAGAGATGCAGCCACCTATGAGAAATGCAACCACAGCTTTAATGGGGCACAAAAACATGACACAGACAATGCCAGGCTCCATGGCTCAAAGTTCCAGAGCCCACCAGCAGCCCTGCCAGGGAGGCACCACCTAAATCTGTCCCAGCATTGGGACAAACTCTTCTTCCCCTGCAACCACAACTGGAGTCCACTCAATATTTCATGGTGCAAATGTTGAGCTGCCCTCCCTGTCCTCTGAGGTTCTGAGCAGCACTGAGTAAATAATTCACAGCAAATCATTTATTCAAAACTCCTGCCTGTGTTTTGTGTCAGTCCAAGAACACAAAATTATGTTCTCCCTGTTCAGGTTCAGTCAAGCTCTGTTTTAGGGTTTGGGTTGGAGTTCCAAGGGCTGGGACAGGTGAGGGGCTGCTGCAGGGATTTCCCTGTGCTGTCCCTACGTGTATGTGCTGAGTGGGTGCAGTTGGCTTTGTAAATGGCATCCATTTGTCCCTGTTCCAGTGGGATGAGCTGAATTTACTGCCAGGGAACAGCCTTGAGCCCAAGGAGAGAGTCCATTTAGCAGCCAAGATTAGGTTCAGATTACAGGCAGAAAATAGTTCTAGTGAGACAAGAAATTAAAGCAAAAGCTTCTGGTTATTGTGTAGAGAAAACATAGGAGGGGCTTCTCCAGCCTTCCTTTCTGAGGGGTGTTAGCAGGGGAACAGGGCAAAGCTGCAGCAGGGAAACTTCACTCAAAAAGCAATGCAAAAGACCTCCAAAAATCCCACAAATGCAGGTGATTAAAGAGCAGTGTCATTTTTGAAACACCATACCAACCCAAACTCCACTTTCAAAGGCTATCTGTGTCTATCCCATTTGGGAATTCGTTTCTCTGGAGCCATTTCTATCCCATTTGGGAATTCCACTTTCAAAGGCTATCTGTGTCTATCCCATTTGGGAATTCGTTTCTCTGGAGCCACCTGAACTCAATTTACCATCAAGGACCAGATTTCCATGTACATCAAGCTCTGGCCATGCCTGGTGGCACTGGTGTCAATCAGAATCAGGCCCAGTGGGGCAATGACAACCCATTTTGTGTCACAAAAACTGTCTGGTGCCAGTAATCTCAAGAACAGTAACAAGTAAAATGGACAAAATTATTTATTTCCCATTTCTTTACCAGAAAGGGGACAGTTGCTGAGCCCTAAAAATGGAAAGGGGAGCAGTCAGCTATATTCAGAAATAAAGCCTCTGGAAAAATGTCTTTTATCTCACTGAAAAAAAATATGTTTTCCTTCATTGTGAAGAAAGGCAGATTTTGCATATTTTAATTAGATCAGTTGAAAACTTGGGAAAAAAGAGAAAAAAGAGAACCTGCTTTGCTGTCAAGCTCCTTAGTGAAGAAAAGTTCTGAAAGTTCAGGAACTTGGAGAGAACTTTAAATCTCCATGGCTAAAAATAATCCATCCCTTAAGAAAATACCATAATTTTTTTTCTTTTTTTTTTTTATCATCACTGCCTTAGATGAGTTCAGGTCATCTGAACATGGAAATTAAAGTAGGAAACTGGAAATCTTTTTCTTTTCAACTTTCTGGTTCTTTTCAGAACCTTTTTGCTGCTAACTGGGCAGAGGGTAATCCCTGCAGGGCTGCCATTCCACTTGGATTTGCAAGAAGTGGTGCAGCTTGATGAAATACAGCTTGACAAGATGTTTGGAACTACAGCTGGTGGTGCAGACATGAGCAGGAGATTTCTACACCTCCTCTTCAGTAGTTCTAATTTTTCTCTGGATTACCTTTATTAGCATTATTTTAGATTCTGTCTTTTTTTTTTTTTTTTTTTGCTCCACTGAGCACACACTGAGCAAACCCCCCAGGCTCTGCTGGTGGCAGAAGGGACAGCTTGGCCCATGACAGTGGCACAGCCTCCTTCACGTCAGGGGAAGATCAGGCTCCAGGACTTACACCTGCTGCTCCCACTGAACTGAACAGGAAAATTAGTTTAATTCCTGTTGTCACAATGTTCCTTCCATCCTGCAATGAATCACAGAGTCATGGAATCAGCAAGCCTGGAGAAAATCTCTGAGATCATCGAGCCCAGCCATTAAACCAGCACCACTAAACCACGTCACATCCACACACCTTGTGAACTCTTCCAGGGATGGTGATTCCAGCACTTCCCTGGTCAGCCTGTTCCAGTGCTTGACCACCCTCTTGATGAAGGAATTTTTCATAATTCACAGAATTAACAGAATATCCAAGTTGGAAGAGACCTTAAGGATCAGTGAGCCCAACCCAGCCCCAACACCTCAACTAAACCCTGGCACCCAGTGCCACATCCAGGCTTTGTTAAACACACCAGGGATGGTGACTCCACCACCTCCCCGGGCAGGCCATTCCAGAACTTTATCACTCTTTCTGTAAAAAACTTCTTCCTAACATCCAACCTATATTTCCCTTGGTGCAGCTTGAGGCTGTGTCCTCTGGTTCTGTCAGTGCTGCCTGGAGAAAGGCAATAATAATATCCAATCTAAACCTCTTCTGATGCAACTTTAGGCCATTTCCTCTTGTCCTGTCACTTGTTAATTGGGACCAGAGCCCAACCCCAACCTGGCCATCCCCTCCTGGCAGGAGTTGTGCAGACCCAGAAGGTCCCTCCTGAGCCTCCTTTTCTCCAGGCTGAGTCCCTTTCCCAGCTCCCCCAGCTGTTCCTCATAGGACTGACTCTCCAGACCCTTCCCCAGCTCTGTTGCCCTTCTCTTGACTCTCTCCCGCACCATTCTGTCAGCAGAGAACTGATTTTGTCACCACCACTTTCCCAGCAGTGTCTGTACATTTTTCCCCCCTGCTCCTGGTGCTCCAAGGGGTTTGTGTCCCTTTCCTTGTCAGGTCCTTTTTCCCTTTTGCTAACAGAGCATCCACATCTCTGCCTCCCTCCTGCAGACAGTCACACCCCGGGGCTGTTTGGTGTTTCCTGGCAGGGCTGGCACTGAGCTGCAGCATCTCAAAAGTGCTGGCTCCTGCAGGGGCCAGAAGGAGACAGGTGACTTCGAGCAGCAGTGACAGAGCTCCTCAGTAGACCCCTGCTCATTTCTGCTGTTTGCTCCTTCTGGGAGTGTCCCTGTGTGCACACAGGGAGGGTGATGTGTCTGCTCCTGTGCCCATGGGCCCTGCATGGAACTCTGCAGGACACACTGATCCTGCCAGGGATGCCTGCACCCAGTGTGAGTGCTCAAAAATGTCCCAGCAATTCCCCCACAGACACACACGTGGGTTTGGTACACGCTGGAATTGTCAAAAAAGGAAGCAAAGACCTTGACCTGGCAATAAATCTCCTGGGAAGAGCAGGGAGTATTGGCACACAGTGCCAGGGAGCTGCACAGGCCTTGGCAGCCAGGAGCACTCAGGAATGTGAGAGTATTTGTATGAGACCAAAAGAGTTTCATTCCTATCTTCCCACAATTCACCTCTAATTTTAGCCTTTAGGACAAATCCCTTTGAAGTGTCACCTTTATGCTCTCTTGCCCTGGATATCTGTCTTCAAACCTGGCCTTTTCCTTAGTGTGCAAATATTAATTCTTTTTAAAAGAGAATTTTGGGCATTAGAAGAAAATTCTTTAACTGTAAGAGTGGGGAGGCCCTGGCACAGGGTGCCCAGAGCAGCTGTGGCTGCCCCTGGATCCCTGGCAGTGCCCAAGGCCAGGCTGGACACTGGGGCTTGGAGCAGCCTGGGACAGTGGAAGGTGTCCCTGCCATGGCAGGGGTGGCACTGGATGGCTTTAAGGTCCCTTCCAACCCAAACCATTCCATGATTCTGTGATGCTGTCTATAATTACTCTGGAGCTGGGCATGGTTACTTTGTATTAAGTGACTGGGGCTATTTTACATTCCATCACTGCCTCATATTATTTTTGCTATGTTTAGTCCTTGGTTCACAGACTCCCTTTCCCCACCAGCTCCCAGCCACCCTGCATTTCAAGAAAAACACTGAAGTCTCTCGATAGAATTGGAAACTCAGCGGCAAAGTCATTGCTTTCACCCTATGCCAGCTGGGCAAAAGCAAATGCTGCCAAAGGCACATCTGAGAGGGCAGCAGGAAGGATTTGCTCTCAGCTATACTGCAGCAATCCGTGGTTCCCTGGGCTCTGTATGGGTCTGGTCTGGCTGGAGCCCCAGCCCACACGGAGCTGCAGGGACTGAAGGTAAAGGACGAGCAGCGCTCTTCCCTACGTGGGGCAAGGATCCTGTTCATTGGCTTGGGATGGACACTGCTGGCCACAGCCACCACCCAGGCAGGGAAAAGAGGATCCACCCCCACCTGCAGTGGGGTTTTATACCCCAGGGGATGGGGGTGGGGAGAGAGGACCACGGGCAATGGGATAACATTGGGGTGGGGCTGGGGAGGGGATCCATGGGGCACCAGGTGTGTGGAAAGGAGTGCAGGGGGAGACACCATGTGATGAGGAAGGGGAATAATCTACATAACATACCATACTCAGTAACATTTTTCCCAACACCCAATACAAAGACCACAACTAAATAAACTATGTAGTGCAATACAACACTATACCTGCAGAGTTGCAGAGTTTTGTTTCCCCCAGCATCATACTCCCCATCCCCAGCCCCAGGGTGAACCCAGGGGAGACACCAGAGGCAGGACAGGAGTGGGGATTTGGGGTGCAAACTGCTTGCAATGCCAAAAAGGAAGGGGATCCCTTCTGTACTGGATTGTCTGTGCCCAGTGCTTTAGAAATAGGGGGGTCATTGCAAAATCCAGTTGGCTTCAGATGCTCAGCACTGTCAAAGCAAAGGGATTTTTGAAGGGGATCTGCTGTGGGGGGTGGCTGCCAGGTGTTGTGCATTGGAGAGTTCAGCCAGAACTTCCCAGACAGTATCTGAAAATGCTGTGGAACCACAAAGCTCTATACTGTGCCTGTCCCAATATAATTTTTTTTCTTGTCCTGCAAATAGATGCAGCCTACACTCATCTGTATGCAATTAGGATTTGCATATTGGGCACATCAAATCCTGTACCCTATCCTTCTCAGGGCTCTGCTCTGGCTGAGCTAGAGAAAAAAAGGCAGAAAAATCCACATTGTGGATGCAAGGGGAATAAACATCCTGGAGAAAATCTTCCAATCTCTGCTGGCAATCAGCTTCTGTGCTGGAGCAGAAGGGATTAGATCCCTCAGAGAAAGATAAACTTCTTCTATCTGACTTGGTGAAGAAAACTCTCACTTTACAGATAAATCTCCCTGTGTGCCATCTTCAGGGCTGTTTATCCTCTATGCATCTCCCAGGCTAATTACAGGCTGTGGCTTTCTTTGTGTGCAGTGTCCTGCAGTTTTGAGCATTGTGCTCTTGGGTTTTACGTGCCACGAAAATCAGGGACTCAGGAGAATGCAGAATATGCAATAAATGCCTCATGAGTGTCCATCCTTCTTTCTGTGATTCTGTTTCACCTCCCCAAACTGAATCATTCCCATATTTTCTCTCTCCCCCTCAGCAAGGACGTCTATTTTAATTCAGGGTTTTGTCTTTTCCTATCTTCAACCCTCAAGTCTCTGATACTGAAGCAGCATCGTGGTTGTCCAGGTCCCACCAGTAAGCCTGGTGTGCCCCTGCAGTTCTCCCCTACAGCCAGATTCTGATATAATTTATGCATTGAACCTAAGCAAAATATTGATTTCAGTGATGTTTCTCATGATTTACATTTGTGTAGCAAAATTGTTTCTGCTACAAATACCCATTTTCTCTCCAATTTAATGGAAATATGATTCTTCATGTGGGAATAATTCTGCTTGGCTTTTAAAACTGGCTGCACTGGGGACTGAGTTTACTAAGTAAAAAAACTCATGACTTTGCATAGTCCAGACTACAAATTATTCTTTGGCAATAGGAACCTCTTACTTTCCTGTGGCAAACTTCTCCAAAAGGAATCCATTCAGTCATGTTGTCACACCTTGCACAGTTATTAATGAGCTCAGGGATGGAGACACAGTAGAGAGGTAATACACTAATGATCCTTTATTGATTTAATTACAAACCTGCAGGTGTCATGGGATTTAAAATTGCATTTGAGGACAAAAAGAACTATTTTTGTAAGGAATCAGCATCTATCTGCAATTTCAAACCGTGGTATCCAAACAGGTCCTTTAGTAGGAGCTTTTAAAGTCATTTACTTTTGCTTGTGCAAAGCCTGTACTACTTTGCTCTTAGTATTTCTACCCATTATATTTTACTGCCTTCTTTCCTTTTTATGACCCCATTTTTATTTACAGTACAGCCCTTAATTTAGTAGTGCTGACACAGTTACATTTGCAGCAATAGCTTAATTACCATATATTCATGAATAGGGTGGTTAGGGATAGTAGCTACAAAACATGACAGATTCATTTGCATTATTATCATTAACATGCTGCACAAACGAGTTTATGTTTGGGAAGGAGCTGTTTAATGGGGCTGTATTGGTTCCATAAGAACCCAGGTCTGAAGGAGAAGAGTGAGTTGCCACTAGCACCACACTGGCCTGGAACCTCTGCAAATTGCACTGTGATCATGCTGACAGATGGTATCCAATGCCATTTTCCTACTCAGCAGAAAATGGAAAAATATAATACAGACACGACAGAGATTAGAGTCTTTATCAATGAGACTTGAAATCTAGTGCACCATATGCTCGGTATAAAAAGAAACATTCATCTGAAAAAATTAAAGCAGAGCATGGGCTGAATTTATCTGTTACTCTTTGTAGACTCTGTGATTAGGTTTTAATCCCTGATTTTAAACATGAGTGTAACTGCAGTGAGTGATAACGTGGTGCTCCAACATCTTCCTTGCTCTCTAGTAGCAAGTCCTTCCCTCACTGCTCTCAAAATGAGACTCTGTGTGCTGAGGTGATTTTGTAAGCAGGAAATGGGCTGGAGCTCCCAGACCCAGAGCTCCCACCCCATTTGTTATTGGGATCTGACCCAGTGCCCAGGGCAGAGGGATCTGAACCAGCAGAGCCTGACCTTTCCTCTGGCAAAGGCCAGGAGATGCATCCTCACACATCCACGGCCAGGGCCAGTGTTTCTGTCAGGACTACTGTGGCTGCTCTTTGCTGGGTGTTCATTAGTGGCAACAGATGCTGAATGCTTGAAATGTGGGCTCACAAACTCTGTTGATAAATACATCCCTTCAGTACCATGCAGGGATGGCCATCATTCCTGGTCAAATGCCAAAGGTCAGTTCAGGTGTATGGGAAATTCTGGAGCACCTCTGACTGCACATGGTCCATCCCTGGGCACATGTTCACTGCACAAAGACAGAGTTGCAGAGCTTGAATCACTGGGATACTCAGGTGAGTACAGGAAAGTGCTCAGTACAGGACACTCAGGTGAGTGCCTGATGTTTGGCACAGGAAAAGCCCCACTGGAGTTACTGCACTTGCTGAAAATCAGGTATTTACTGAAGTGCAAACCCTAATCTGCAGCAGGGATCAGGTCTGAGGGAGCAGGGAAGCCAGAATGCTTCTGTGGGTGTCCCTTGAGGATGTGAACTCTGTTTTTGCCATGAGATAGAAGTGGCTGGGAAGGCTAATGACACAGACAGGAAAGATGACTCTGCTCCCACTGGGGCAAGGGGAGATTTCCCAGCCTTGGTGATGAATTTGCAATACACAAAACTGGTGATTTGGAAATGTAACCATTCCCCCCCCCCACCTTAACCCTACCTGTTAGCTTGTTCTCTGGGGTAGGCACTAGTCTGAACAGTGGCTTCTTTCAACCACAGTCACATGAGAGAGCAGGAATTTGTTTGGAACAGGTAGAGAGGCCCTTCAGCCCATTTTCATTCTCTTCTGACACTCCAGAATAAGACAAGAGAAGAGATATGTTCAGTTTTCTTATTCATCCAGATGAGATTGCTGAGACAGCAGGGCCATAAAACCCAAACATTTTACCTGGATGAGCCCTAGGAAAGCTTCATCACAAACAATGAATATAAAGACACAGTACAGCTTGTGTGGAAAACTGGTGTGGGTGAAGATTTTTTTGGTCAAAAATTGAGCTCATCTGTGTTAAGGAACACTGAGGTGCTGGGTCTGTACCTTTCCATAGATCACTCATGAGTCACCACTCAAGAGGGGCACCTCCAAGGCCTCAGTGCTTGCAGTCAAATCCTGCTCACCCCTTGTTTCCATGGCATCATACTCAGGATATCAGTGCCTTATCTACGTCAGGGGTCTTATCAGTTTAACCCAAATTCCCTTGTTCTTTTTGTCCCTGAATCAGAACTTAGAGACCATAAATCCCATAATTTCTTGCTGGTTTGGGTCCATATTGGTTATGTGCAGCACAAGTGAGGGAGGCTGTGTCACTCAGAAATTGGCAATGTCCGTGCTGGATCGTGCTGCAGGTCACTCTGGCAGCCAGGAGAGGCTGCAAAGGGGGCAAGCAGGCAGCAACACTTTCCTAGGAAATGCTGCTAGACCCTCACATGCAGCCCTGGCACTTCCCAGCCCAGAGATTTTGCCCTGGTATTTGAGATCCCTCAATGATGTTTTCTTCTGTAACTTTCCCCGATTGTTTTTGAGCTCTGTAATCTTCTAGCACCCACAGCATCCTGTGACAAGGAGTTCCAATGCTAATCCACATATTTTTTTAAAAACTCTTTTTTTTTAACTGATTTTCTGCTTACTTGTCTTCCATTCCTGGAGTTTTGATTGACTCCCCACAGGCAATCCCATGACCCTGGATGTTCCTGGCTTTAGGATGTGTCAGCAGAATGTGCTTGTCAGGGTTGCAGAAGAGTTCCATTGGAATAAGGCTTGGTCTCTGTGCTCCCAAGCAGCAAAAACCCCACAATATTACTCAGCAGTATATCCATGCTATAAATACACTTTTTTTTTTCGCATTAATTCATCCTTATTTACCACAGCAGATAACAGAACTCCGGGCTCAGATCCACACGGCAATAAAAAACGACAGAAATTTCTCCCAGATTATAAAGATTTGTCATGTTGTCACTGCGTTTATTTTCTCCATCTATTTCTCTCCTTTCTGTGCATTGCTTTATGCTCTGCAGGGCCCTCAGGGGAGGCAAAGAGGGTATTGTTTTGAAAAATATAAGGGTTTTTTGATTAAAGGATACAAAATTAATTTGCTTCACAGAGCCTGGAAGCATATTATTTGACAACTGTACTTCACTGAACAAACACAGCACACATGGCCAAATTCATCATGTTGATCACCAGACCCTGGCTATTTGTTCTCCAGACTGGGGTGTCTCTTTTGCAATTAGAGAATGTGAGTTTGGTAAAACACATGGAAACAGAGGTTGTTTTGTTCACTAGCTTGCACAAGGTTGGAGGAATGACGTGGCTTCAGCTCCCACTTGTCGTAGTTGAGATGGAGACAATAAAAAGCAACACACTCCATTTTCAGAAGGCTTCAAACTGTTTTCTTATAGCATGAATGCTTTTTATACATTCTTACAAAACTCATAGGTTTACACTTTACTCATCGGTCACAAGAGACAAACAAAGTGCTCATTGGAATAGGCACTTGCAGGTTTCTCTTATTTATCCTTCTGAATTATCATCCTCACAGCATGTTCTTTGAGGGTCCATGCTTCAATCCACCTAGTGGCCAGTGTTACCCACTCATTCTACTTCAGCTGTAGAACCACCCATCCTGTTCCTTCCTACATACTCCAGATAAGGCTTAGCACAAGGAGCAAAAACCCAGCGAGGGCCATTCTCTGTCAGAACACACAGGTCCCTTCCTTCACGTTATTAATCCAACTGAGCCAGTCTACCTTCCAGTAATCAAATCTTTAACCCATATTTCTTTCTTGGTTTCTATGTCAATGACCTTGGTAGAAAATTCTTTCAGGGGTAAACGTGGATCCTCTTATCAAACTTCTCTCTGGCTCACAGAACTTGCTGTAAAACCTCTCCCACACCCACTGAACTGGGAGGAGTGTTGGAGAACAGCACTGACCACGCCGGGGACACTGGACACCACAAAGACCAGTGCTGAGACTGAACCACCCCACTGGTGAACCTAACCTAACCCCAAATTAGGTTCATTAGCAGGGTTTAGTTTAGGGTTAGGTCCTAACTAACCAGCAGAGTTAGAAGAATCACAGTGGTTCTCTCTGAAGGGTCGATTTTCCCATTTAAAGGATTGGGAATTTAGGTTCAGAGTCACATCTGAATGAACACCAGAGCACCATCACTGCCCTCATGCTGGTGCCAGTTACCAGGCACTGCACTCTGAGGTTATTTTGGATATGTGATGCTCTCAAAACAGAGCACAGCCAGTCCCTGGGCAGACACTGTTACCAGCTGGGAAACAAAACTGAAGACAATTTTTTGGGTATTTATACACCAGAAAATGGGGGAGAGAAATCTGTGTGGCTGCCCTGCCCTGGGAAGGCACATCTGCACTGTGCTGTCCCTATGGATGCAGCTCCATTGGGACATCCCCTTGATGCACAATAGTCACATTGCCTGCTAAGCCTCTGTTTTGCTTTGTGTTTTTGAGTGCAACAAGGAAGAACCCAAAATTACTCACACAGGCAGAAATGTCACTATGGAAACAAGGAGACAGTTTAGCCTAGTTTGGCCAGTATTGACAGAGCTGCTCTAATAACCCAGAAGATGGTGTGACCCTGGCTGTCTGCAGAGAGCTCCTGAGGAGCACAAATCTTTAAATCTTCTACAAAGTCTCTACATTGGGCCTAACAGACATCATCAACTCTTTCCTATTCTCACAGTGCCTTCCCATATCTAAAGCACTTTGGGAGTACACAGATGGGATGGGACTTGAGCATACCTTGTGAAGACACCCTCTTTTCCCATCCCAGCTTTTCCTGGGATCAGATGTGTCTCTCCATCAGTGTGTGTTTAGGAATCACATGATGTTCACATGCACTGAGCAGTTCAGGTCTGTTTTCTGCAGCCCCAGCCTGGGCTCAGGATGGAGAGTGTCCCATGGCACCTCTGAGCACAAAACACACTCTGGTGGAACAGCAGGAGTGACTTTGGAAGGGACAAACACATCTTGTGTGTACAGCACAACCCAAGTGAAAATAATGTTATAAAAACAAGTTGGATGAAATCCTGCTGCTTGTGAGCCCTGGAGAGAGCACACGTCCCCATCTCCCTTCTCCCCGTGATTTATTGGCCTCCATGTGCCTCAGTCCATGCAGAGAGCTTTCAGGGAGCTGCTGCTGTAACCATTTTTCTTTGCAGATGTGTTCTCTGTGGGGTCTTACCCCGTAGTCACTTGTCTGAAAGATGAACATGAGGCATACATGGAGATGAGACCCTTCCTGCAGATCAGCACCAGCTCTCCCTGCCAGCACAGACTCTCACACCTCCTGTGGTATGAAACTAATTTAAGTTGAAAATACAATTAGAAGCAGTAATTCTTCAGAATGCCATGTTTTAAATACCTTCCAGACAACTCTGTACCCAGAGAGAAACTCAATGTAGCATCCAAGTGGATGGTCCCCAAAAAAGGCTGAGTGAGAATGAGCTCCTAAGGACCCCCTCGGGGACATTTTGGATCTTTATTCCTGCCAAAGGTGGGGAACATGCTCGGGGCCCCCACCAATCCCAGAGACCCTCAGCTTGAGCCAGTTTCCCTGTGGCAAATAAAGTAATGAGTCTGATTGGGATGGTTTTGCTGGTTTTATTGCTTTTGGAGGCAAATTATTGGTGAAGAATGAAAAGAGAAGGAAAACACAGCTTTTAACCGTTGTGGTCACATCAAACCTTCTCTGTCCTAGAATACCAGAAGTGCTTGGTGGCCCCAGAGCTCCTGCAGTGAACCAGGACCAGACCTGCTGCCTGGGAAGTGTTTCCAGCCATGCTGGGAGCTGCTGGGGAGAGCTTCAGGGGAGCTGCTCTCCTCTCAATCCACGAGCCACACTCAGCTTTAGCTCAGCCTTTGAACACAGAACTTGCTCCACTGCTGTCAGCCACCATCCAGCCCTGGAACAACCAGAGAAAGAAAAACCCTTCTGCCTTTTCAAGCCTTCCCCCAGCTCAGGTCAAAGTTAACTGCAGGGATGATTTTTTTCACTCTCTCCATGGAAGCAGCTAAGCCACTGCAAGGGTGGGAGCTGAATTTGGGGAGAGGAGTAAGAGACACACACACCCCCACTCGAATTTCCTTAGCATGCATTAGAGGATGCTTTCAGTACAGCCAGGGAGCTGTGATCAAAGGTTGGCACCATTTCAGAAAGATGTTATTTCCTCCAAAAAAAGATATAATTTTTAAAGATAATTAATTGACCCATTTCAGCTTTTGCTTTTATTCTTTTTTCTTTTATCTGCTATTTCCTCAGCCCATCATTCCTAATCTGTAACTGTGTCATCTTTTACACAATCACATTTTTTACAATAGGCATCTTAAAAGAAAATTAATCCTAAAGAGTCAAATCTATCCTGGCCCTTTCTGGGCTTGTGTTTCTGATCTGATCCATTTTTTCCATGCTGCTCAAAAGCAGTGGAAACAAATCTTCCTGCAAATCACTGCCTCCTTCAGCCTGTGATTCCTCTTACATGATTCATATAGTTCTGTATAGGAAATAAAATGAAGCAAGATGATAATTTTTTTCCCGCTGTGGCAAGTTTATATTGGGACTTCCTGGAGTCCAGCACTTCTTACTCTCCTTACTCTCAATGTGGCACTACCAAAAACACACAGGAAAGTGAGCTGGTGAGGAAGAGCTGTGAAAAATGCGAGGGATCTGCCAGGTTTCTCCATGTTAGGAAACACAAGGGTTTTGTCTCAGGCTGCTCTAGTAAACAGAATGTAAAAATGCAGAGTGAGAGATGGAATAATCTCCCATACACAATATAATTTCTGTGGGAGGGAGACGTCTGCACTGTTAGTTATATTGAACATGTTCTGCTTTGCCTGCACTGTGCTTTTGAGTCTTGAGTCTCAGGAAGATTCCCCTTGGAGAACACTGACATGAAAGACTGACTCAAGAATGAATTAATTGTGCTCAGTAATTGTAGTGCTCACATTCCCTGGTCCTTCAGAGCAGTGGGAAGAGCAGCTGCTGTCTGCCCTGGCAGGTTCTGCTCCCTGCAGCCAGAGAAGTGCCAAATGTTGGATTTTAATCCTTATTCCAGTCCCAGCATCTCAGGCAGCAAGTTTTGCTGATGCCAAAGTGGGCCCTGCCCTGGGATGAGCCTGGGCAAAATGCAGGGTCCTGCTGAGCTTTGCCAAGGTCTTCTCTACTGCAGAGGCACTTCACATTCAGCCAGGAAGGCTCTGGTGAAGGATCACATACAAACTGTTGTTTCAGCATTGACAGCTTCCAGCCCTTTCCAGCTCTCCAAGTCCCTTAACAGACTGGACCCTGGCAGGTTGACCAGGGTTGCCACCAGTGACCTGACACCCTTCCCTCTGGTGACCCCTCCCATGCCAGCCTACCATGGCAGTGAAAGTTGGTGGCTTTAAGACCCAAATAGACAGCTCCACTCTCCCACTGACCATCATCCTTCCCAAGGATGGTGGCCCAAGTCACTTGCCACCAGCTGGGGAAATTATTCACCTTTGTCAGACACTTAGATGTGACACCCTGATGTGAGGCATGGATGCTGTGGCAGGCAGCTTCTCCTCTTGGAGCCCCATTTGGCTTCACACACAGCATTCTCTGGGCCTGGTTTGTGGCCAAGAAGCCAATGGGAATGTCTTGTGAGCATGGTGAACCCTCAGTGTGCCTCATCCTGGGGAGAGACTGCGAGTCCCTTGTCATCAGATGTGGTGAGGAGCACTCTGTAAGACTGGATGTGAAAATAAGAATAGTCCCAAAAGGCATGTGTCAATGTTATTGCCCACAGAACCTGCCTACTTTTAATTTTGGAAGTGTTTCTGCTGTGCTGCTCTGAGCTTATCAGATCTTTCATTCAGCTGTCTTTGACTAGTCCAGAGGTTACTGAGCACTCAGGATGTGCAGTGGGGGAGAAGGAGAGAGAAAAGACATCTGGAACTTGAATACTCCCTGCAAAGAGGGGCTGTTTCTCACTCACAAATCAAGTGCTTTTTGAATTTCCAAGGCTCACCTCCTCTTCCAAGGTGGCACAGGAAAGTCCCCAACCCCTCAGAAGAGCCTTATGCCCATTGACTTTACAGTACACTGGAGAACAATCCATGATGAACATAGATGATCAAAAAAGTCCCAGAGATCAGCCTGAGTGAACATTTTGGCTCTGGATGCAGCAGTGCCAAGCAGACACACACAGCTCTACTTTTTTCATAAGAGCACACTTTAAATGAATGTCATCCCTATATATTTTTAGCTTTTAATGTGAAGTTTCACTACTTTTAAATTAACTTCACTTTTGACATATAATGATGTGATTGTTCATCACATCTTTGATTCTGCATTAGCTGTTGGAATTCAAGACTCTTTTTTCCACTTCTTCGAGTGTGTCTTAATAACAAAGTTCAGTTTAAAAAAAAAGAAAAAGGTTGTCTTCATGTGCATTTCCCATGTGTGTGTAAAACTCTCAGGCAGCTTCAGAGCTGCCTCCTGATCTGAAAGGCCTCCATGAGCTTTTATAAACTCTACAATCTATCGCTGTCATTTTGTATCTAACAGCAGGTGCTATTAAAGGACATAAAACATGTCAACATAACCCTGAAGGAAACGGGAGAGGAGCGTGGTGCTTGCAGAGCTTTGTGTGCAGCAGGAGAGTGACAAGTGGTGGGTGTTTGGTTCTGGCACGTTCCCCTGGCAGGCTCCTTGCCTTGAGGGGTGCAGAGTTACAGTACCACTCGTGTGGCACCAGCTCTTTACATATGAATTGCAAATTTAGATCCTCCCTCTTTTTGGGGGGAGTTTTTATCAAGGAAGAAGGCAGGGCACTACTTTTTGTTTAGCAAACAGAGCTCCTGATGTTCCCAAAGGGGGAGGGAAAGGAAATCCCTAATGATACAGGAGTCATCAGTCATTGTCACACAGCATCAGCTGGGCTGTAAAGGCACCATTATCATATCAGTGTCACCCCTGGGCTCCGGGGAGAGGGTGGGGACAGACACTGGGACAAAGTCAGAGAATCCCAGAATAGTTTGGGTTGGAAGGGACCTCAAATCTCACCTCATTCCAACCCCCTTGCCATGGGCAGCCTCCCCTTCCACTAGACCAGCTGGAAGGTCTTGGTAGTCAGACCAATGGATTTTACTGCAAGCTGGAAAACTTTTTCCCAGGCAGTAAACTTGGAACAGATAGAAGCAGGAAAGATTCTGAATTTAGATCCCATCTCTGAATTTCACTGGAGCTGATATACCCCCGAGGCTCTGAGCTTGGCAGAGCAGAGGGTGCTGATATTACCTGCATTTCCTAAGTGCAGGATCTCTCCTCTGCAGTTGCATTGCAGACATTCAACGAGATAAAAAAATTCTCAGTGGTTCTCTACACATGTATGTGTGTTTACACATACATACACACACACACACACACACACATATATATATTTATATGGGGAATATTCATCCCTAGTATGAATCTAGAGCATAATGTCCCTCTAGCCCAAATTTAGATAGAGGGCAAAAACCTGGTTTTCATAGAATGGTTTGGGTTGGAAGAGACCTGAAAGATCATCTACTTCCAAACCCCCTGCCTTCCACTAGACCAGGTTGCTCAGAACTCCATCCAACCTGGCTTTGAACACTTCCAGGGATGGGGAAGTGTTCAAGTGCTCATTTCATCCTGGCAGCATCCAACAACGGAGGCTTTGTGCCTTTAGGAATTTTCTGCTACAGCTGGGCTCTTGCTTGTACAGCACATGGAATGCGAGCTCCAACCTAAAATACTCAGAGGAATTAAAAGCATAAAGGCTGTGGAGTTGTAAAGTGAAAGAAGGAAAACATTGGTTCACTGGTAAAAGGAAAGAAGGATTTATTTCCTATTTCATTCTTATCACATTGTGGATAGTGTCAGTGAAGGAAAAACACAAATGGCACCAGGGAGAACAGAAACTTCCCCTAAATCAGAGTTTTTCACTCTTTAAGGGGACAGCAGCTCCCTAAATGACACCTGTCATGATTTTGGTAGAAGAACAAGGAAGTGCAAAGGATGGCAAGAGATGTCAGGTGAGTGAGGCATGGGGTGCTGTGGAGCTCAGGAGAGGATGGGTGCTCTCAAAAGGTTGGCAGGAGGCAGGGCTGGGGCTCAGGGGGGCTGCAAACTGCCCAGGACTGGCAGGAGAACACTTTCCTGCCTGCTGTCAATCCTGTCTCCTGAGCACAGCTTGGAGTAATGCAAAGCAGGCTCTGGGGGAGATAAATCACATTAATAGCTGTTTCTCACTTACTACCTCGCTCTGCCTGGAGATTGCTCTCTCCCAAGGACAGGGACTGGGAAGCTTCACCCTAAAGGTGTTGGGATCACAGAGGGTCTGTGGAGTGTGGGTGGCAAAACCCACCCAACCTCAATGGTACAGCAATATAAATGCATGCACATACACAGAGAGGTATTTATGTGCACTTGGGCCTGTTAAAATGCAAAAAGTAAATGCTGTTACAGAGCCATGGTTTTTTTATGTTCTCAGTATTATATAGAGGACAACAACAAAAAACAGGGAGGGAAGCAGTGATTTTTGCTCCA
This sequence comes from Peucedramus taeniatus, assembly GCA_013400575.1. NCBI lineage: Eukaryota > Metazoa > Chordata > Aves > Passeriformes > Fringillidae > Peucedramus > Peucedramus taeniatus. Next base: position 106,622 of record WBNO01028100.1, read on the forward strand.
AGCAAAATAACTGCAGCTTTTGACATATATTTAGCTGGGAAAAGGCAAAATTATATTAAAAAAAAAATAACAGAAAAGCAAAAGCCCATTTTTCAAGTTAATTAAACAACCATAGCAGCCCAACTTTTGGTAGACTCCTTTGAAATACAGTTATCACTCTTGCTTTAAAGCTGACTGTAAAGCACATCCTTTATCTTTGCTCTCCCAGCCACCTGCTCTCTGTAGATGAGTCCAGCTGCAGTCCAAGGAATTGCAGAAAGCACTGCAAGTGGAGCAAGGCAGAGGAAAGAGGATGACTCCATGTCACATGTCCAAGGATCTCCTGGCACAATATATGGAGTCAGTCACAGGCTACCCTGGGTGTTGGGTGCAGCTGAAAGCCCCAAATATCCCCAGTGAATGTGGCCCTCAAATAAAAGTTGCCTCACTGTGCTGGGATGGCTCCAGAGCCTGCTGGGGTGTTCACAAGGGAAAAAAAATGGCATTTTCACTGTCATTTACCCAAAGCGATCCGTTTACTGCAGCCTGCTTCATCTGAGCTTTCCAGATGCTCCTGCTGAGCATTAATCACCGACAGAGAGCCTGAGGATGGCTGGAGGAGCTGTGTGCTGCTGAGGCAGGCAAAGAGAAGGAGCTGCTGCACACAACTGGGAGGTTTTTGCAGCACGGCTTGACTGCAGCCATGCTGCAATTTTCAATGTGCCTGTCATTTAAGGGCACAGAGTTACAGAATGGGTTTGGTTGGAAGGGATTTTCAAGGTCATCTAGTTTCACCCCATGGGCAGGGACATCTCCCATTGTCCCAGTGTTTTGGTTTGAAAAGCCAGGTGTCTGCTAAGAAAGGCAGGAGCCTCTCCTGAAATGGAAAATGTAAACCCCCTCCCTCTGAATTGTTAGAATTCTGAAATTAAAAGGCTCTCAGGCAAAGATATGGGAGCAGGAATAATAGTTCCTTACTAGGGAAGGAAAAAAAAAAAAAAANGCAGTGCCAGGGGTGGCTCTGTTGGAGCAGGGATCCTGGAGAAGGGGGGAGTTTTCCTCTGAAGCTCCAGGGCTGCTGGAGATGGGCCTGGTCTCCTCTGGGAATGCAGTGCAGCAGAAAGCTGCTCCTCTGGGAATGCAGTGGGCAAAGGCTGCTGTGCTGTTCCCAGGCTCAGATTGGATCCAGGTAGGAATGCTTGGCTCCTCCCCTGGGCAGAGCCTCTCTCAAGGGGATGATGGAATTTTATCAGCCATGCAGGGACACTCAGTGGCCATGGACAGAAGAGATCTCCTGAGGGAGGATTGGCTGTGGGAGAGATAAAGAAAAAACTGCCCCATGAACAGGAGAGAACTGCCCCAGCTCTGACAGATGGGGATAGAATTCACACTTATCTTGCAATCCAGGACACCCAGGCTGCTCCAAGCCCTGTCCATCCTGGCCTTGGGCACTTCCAGGGATCCAGGGGCAGCCACAGCTTCTCTGGGCACCCTGTGCCAGGGCCTGCCCACCCTCACAGGGAAAAATCTCTTCCTAATATCCAATCTGTGTGGTTTGTGGTTTCCTAATACCTTGCAGTGTGGTTTGTTTGCAGCAGTTTGCCTCAGAGAGCAGTGGGTGACACTGAGATGAGGGTGTTGCTGGGTGCCCAGCATGTCTGGGGGCTGCAGAGCAGCATTTGAGGCAGCAGATTTGGGATCCCAAAGGGTAGAGCAGGCCAGGAGCTCCTTCCTCCTCACTGAAAAACAAGAGATCTTCATAAAGACAGAGATTTTTCTTTTACTCACAAATTGGAACAGCACTGGCAGCCAGGGCAAGGGGATGGAAATGGGAATCATTTGGGAGCTGGAGGAGACCCAGGGAAAGCCTGGCAAGGTCGGGGGGTGGATGCTCTGGAAGGGCTCAGGGCACCCTTGCAAACCCTGCCCTTTGTCCAGGTGGCTGAAACTGCAGCTTGGCAAGACAAAACCTGCATCATCCAACCCCACTGAGTTCCAGGGAAGGAGGCCAGAGGCTTTCTGGCTGAGTGGATGCACATTCCTGGCTCATAAAATGTTTTGGGGGAATATGGGCTTTGAAAGTGGTTTTTATGCATGCTGGCAACAGGTTTTTTAATAGGGTCACTACCCAGAATGGCTGTGATGGTCTTTATATTGTAATGTATATTCTGAAGGTATAATTTGCTGGAATTGTCACATTTATGAGAAAATCAATAAGGTTTTGAAAATTCTTTAATGTTTTATGTCACATGTACTGCTTAAGTAAAATAATGGCCTTCATTCTCATTTACCAAGAATGATACCTTCATATTGAAAACCAATGTTTTAAAAAATTCATTTCCACATCAGGTTTGAAGCTGGATATTTAATATATAGATATTAGGGGTTTTGATTAATATCTTAGTTCCCCTGTTCATAGAGCAGTGTTATTAATAACGACAAGCAAAATGGAGGCATTTTTCATGCAGGTTTTTAATGGAAAATTTTATATGAAATTTTATCTTGGAACAACAGGCATTTCATACAAGAAAAAAAATATTGGTGAGTTTGCAGCCAGTTATCCTACCAAAAATCTCTTGCTCAGAAAGGTTTTGCTGAGCTAAGGGCTATTTCCTTCATCATTTCTCCAAGGAGGCAAGGGCATCTCAGCAAATTCTGCTGAATAGAGAGTTGACAAGAGATGCAGATTGACATTACAGCCCAGAAAACGTCTACAAGCAGCTGTCACAGCATGTTCTTATTATCAAATCTCACATTTTATTGTCACCAAAACCGAGATGAAATCTTTATGGCCCTCCCTGACAACATTTCTGTGTCAAATGGGAGGTTCCAATTCCCAGACCTAATGAGCCCTGAAACCTGCCAATGGCCCCAGGCAGAACATGGCCCAAGCTGGATTTCAACAACATGGAATTTTGATCAAAATTTTGCTTTTTAGGTGGGAAGAGGGGCACATTTCTGTGAAAAATGGGGAGGGAGTTGGGAGTGACCACTACGTGCTGCTCTGGTGGTCAGAGGTGCATCAGGCACACAGCTGAGCACATGGCTCTTTAATTGACTGCATAAATAACAATATAGAGGATCTGAGAATGCAAACAGCCCAGCTGTGATTTGTGTCTCCCACAGAGCCCATCCCTGCCAACCCCCCCTCCCCAGACGCCTCTTTCAAAGGTGGCAGAGTCCAAAACCCTTACTTGCCAAAAAAGTTTGGAACTGGCAGGAGCCTCTCTCAAATCCCTTCTCCACAGCTGAATTCCCATATCCTCCCGGCAAGTGCCTCATGTGCTGTGAACGTTTTATTGGCTCATTCCCTGGAGCAACCTACACAGGCTCCTGCCCATCCCTGCTGGCTCCTGCCCTGGGGAAATGAGCCTGGAAACTCAGGAAAAGCCTCACAAGCTCTCAGTCCAGCCACAACAGCAGTGTCCTGTCCAGTTAAACAGAGAAAGGTGAACTTCCATGTGTGCAGAATGGGAAAATAACAGGAAATTGCAAGGAAATAGTAATTTTTCTTGGTTTTTTGTTTGTTTGTTTGTGGGTTTGTTGGTTTGTTGGTTTGTGGGTTTTTTGGTTTTTTTTTTTGTTTGTTTGTTTGTTTTTTTCTGGTGGTGGTGGTGGTGGTGGTGTTTTGTTGTTGTTGTTGTTGGATTTGTTTTTTTTTTTGTTGGTTTTTTTTTTTTTTTNAAAATACATTTCCAGGTGATACTGGTTTCTTAAAATGTTTCTCTCTCCGTTTTTCTCTTGCTGGACCCTCCTGGCTTGCTGGACATGCTGCTCGAGCAGTTTCCTCACAGGGCTGATGCAAGCCCAAACCCCCCAGCCCATCCTTTCCCTCCCTGGGGAGGGAGGCAGGCTCCCCAGCAGGATTCAGTAAAATGAGGATTTTCAGCCACCCCGAGGTGATTGCAGCCAGGACCAGAGCAGAGATTTAATCAGGGCAATGTGCTTTTAATTTGGGGTGGTTTTTTTCCTCTTTGTAACAGGCCCACTGAACAGCTTGGGAAGAGGAATAATTAATACATGAGGCCTGAGAGCAGCCTGGGTAGCAACTGCAAAAATTTCATTGAAAGCCAGGTTTAATTGTGCCTGCCAGCTCCCTTCCAGCAAAGTGCTGCCACACCAAGTGCTTTGCAGGGAAAAGGGGACCATTTGCTGAGCAGCTTTGATGTTCTGGGCTTGCTCAGGCTGCCCTGGAGGGCATTTCATAGAACAACAGGATGGTTTGGCTTGGAAGGAACCTTGATCATCTCATTCCAACCCTCTGCCATGGGCAGGGACACCTTCCCCTGTCCCAGGCTGCTCCAAGCCCTGTCCAGCCTGGCCTTGGGCGCTGCCAGGGATCCAGGGGCAGCCACAGCTGCTCTGGGCACCCTGTGCCAGGGCCTGCCCACCCTCACAGGGAGGGATTTCTTGCTGATATCTGATCTAATTGATAGATTTTTCTCTGCTGGGGAGCCACAGAGAGCTTCAACTTCTCTGCCTCAGTGTCTGAGATGAAAACTGGGATGAGATGCTGGGGAAGCATCCTTGTAGCCTGAAGCCAGAGCAGCACAGAGCTTTAAAGCACAAAGAAAATCCTGACCCAAGGTCTTGCCACAGGCTTAGGGGACAAAGCTGATGTTGTTCTCTTCAGACTTCTTGAAAACTAAATGTTTTTTTTTTGTGTTTTTTTTTTCCTGTAGAGCAGTGGGGGTTTTTTGTTGATGAAAATCTAGGAGGTTCTGAACTCCTTTCAAAAAATACAAAATTCCCCTTCTCCCTTTTTGCAAGCCAAAGTTACTGGATGCACTAAAATGAGATTCACCAACATCAGTCCTCTGATTTCTATTTTATGAAGAATAAACTCACCTTCAAAACTCTCCTGGCTCTAGGCAAACCTGTAGGAAGCAAACAAGTGAGAAATGTTTGCCTTCTGATGGTTATGCCATCATTGACATGATATTTTATTACAATGATGACCTGTCATAACTACAGACTGCCCTCCACTTGCCCCAATAGTCCCTTTCCAGACCGTGTTGTCAGAGCCCTTAGGAAGGGATTTCCCATTGCCCTGCCCACTCTGCATTTGCCCTGCAAATTCTGTAAGTCTCTGGAGCATTTAAATGATAGAAGAGGGAGGCCAGGAGCTTGTTGTGCTGCACAGAGAATATTGTTTTTCTTTGCACCATTTTCTTCAGATGCCAGGGAAGGCAGTTTTGCTCCCCCTTCAATCCTCGTGTTTCATAAACTCTCTGCAGCTCTGCTGGAACAGAAATCAGCTCCCAGAAGACATTTCAAGAGTAAATGGTCCCAAATTTCCTGGCAGGAGCCTGTTACCAGTAGCAGAGCAGCTTTTAAGGCCACAGTGCAGGGTTGCAGCTTTAACTCAGGGTGAAGCAGTGGTTGTGAGTGAGCAGCAGCAGCTCCAGGGCTGTGGGCACGCTGGCAGGAGGCACTGCAGGAGCTGCACCTCCCTCTGATCCCAGAGAAGAAGCAGAAGCTCCCCCCCAAGTCTTTAATTAACGCCTGGATAATGAGAAACCTCAGTGTGGAAACACTCCAGTGGCCCAGGGCAGAGCCAGCTCTAATCTCCAGTGCTGGGTCCTGCCACTGCTGGATCCTCCCAGCTGCAGCAGCCCCAGCACTGCCAGCTCCTCAGACATCACAGGAATTGGCACATGGGAATTCCCAGGCAGGGCATCCCCACAGCCCTGCTGGTGCTTGGCTCAGGCTGCAAAACTCAGACTGGGAGGGGAAGACCAGGACAGAGAGCACCAACTGTTCTGGCAACCTGGAGGCAGAGGCATCATCCAGGGAGGAAATAACATTCAGTGGTTAGGCTGGGGACATGGTTCCAAATTTCTCTGTGCTGCCTGAGCTCAGTAACTGACTGTGACAAATGTTTCTGGGTGGCATCAGTTTTTCCCAGCTTTGTGAAGCATGCCCTGCTTTAGAGAGAGTGACCTCATCACTCTGCACAGCTCCTGAAAGGTGCCTGTGCTCAGCTGGGCTTGGGCTCTTTCTCCAGGCAGCACTGACAGAACCAGAGGACACAGTCTCAAGCTGCACCAAGGGAAATATAGGTTGGATGTTAGGAAGAAGTTTTTTTACAGAAAGGGTGATAAAGTTCTGGAATGGCCTGGAAGGTCTGGAATGACCTAAAGGTCTGAAATGCCTGGGGAGGTGGTGGAGTCACCATCCCTGGTGTGTTTAACAAAGCCTGGATGTGGCACTGGGTGCCAGGGTTTAGTTGAGGTGTTGGGGCTGGGTTGGACTCGATGATCTTGGAGATCTCTTCCAACCCAGTGACTCTGTGAATTCTGTGTGAGATGGTCATCCAAACCCAGAGCAGGGCTGGCTATTTGAGGATTCTTGTCTGGAGAACTGGGAAATTATAACAGCAAAGGAAATTACAGCAGAGCCAGAAAAATGCCATTTTTGAGCAAGATGTTACCTGCAAAACCCAGGTGGCCCTTCCCTCCTCACCATGCCCACTGCATTGAGCAGTCTCCTGCTGCAGCAGTGATTTCATTCTGTGTTCAAACAGACCTTTTTAAAGGAGGAAATAGCTGCTTTCCACCTTCAGGAGAAAACAGAGGTCAGCTGTGCAGGGTCACTCGGTGAGGCTTGGCAGGGACAGCAGCTGATGAGGGCCATGGGCTGCCAGGTTCCCAGCCAGACTCTTGTCTCTCCCAGCCAAGTTGCTGGTGACTCTACTGAGTCACCAATTTTTTTCCATTTCCTTCTGAACCTCCAGCAGCTGTGAGCTGTGGGACTAAGGTCACTGTGATCCCCAGACCCAGAGTCAAAGCAGGTTTTTCAGTTCCTAAATTCTCAGATTAGAAAGTCATTTTTGTTGTCGTATTTAGGTTCATTAGTAGCCTGTCAGATAAATTATCTCTGATCTCGCTGATGACACTTGGTTGGGCTCCAGCTCCAAGCAAACCACAATGCTGCTGGTGGCTGACTGTGTTATTCCCAGCCAGTTGTCAGCAGGAGGAGAAAAATCATTACAAATTTTGTCACTTTCATTTGGTCCAGATTGGACAGACTATGATGGAAACTTTAATGTCTCAGGAAAACAGAGCCATTGACTGTAAGTGGCATTTGCTGCCTTTTCCTCTCTGTGGTCTTTGGATCCATCTCTGAGTTGTTTCTGAGCAGCAAGGGTTGGAGTTGGAAGGGCTGTCTGCTGGCAAACATGATCTCCCTTCACCTGGGTGGGGGGGGTTCCTATGAGACACTGAATTTAAACTAAAAAGAAAAGAGATTTAGATTAGATATGGGGAAGAAATTGTTCCCTGTGAGGGTGGGGAGGCCCTGGGACAGCTGTGGCAGGGCAGCTGTGGCTGCCCCTGGACCCCTGGAAGTGTCCAAGGCCAGGCTGGACAGGGCTTGGAGCAGCCTGGGACAGTGGAAGGTGTCCCTGCCATGGCAGGAGGTGGAACAAGATGAACTTTAGAACCCCTGCCAACCCAAACAATTCCATGATTCTGTGATCTAACCATCAGTGTGTGGTTGCAGGGAGACAAAATGAGAGTCAGAAATTAAGAGCCCCAAAGTCTTCTGCCTTTTAATTCATTTGTGACCAATGAGTGACTCGTCATTACAACCCGCTCCCATTTTAAAGAGCATTTTGGCACGTTTCCACCCCTAATGCCATATAGATAATTCTCTCACAATGTACCATAGATAATGCAATTAGCCTAGAGTTTCCATAGACATGTTTTATATTATCTACTTAAAATAATCCTGTTTCCTTGCTGTAATCTAATCTAGCTGTGACTTGGTGTGCCCTAAACAAGATATATGGTTGAAGACAAGATAGAAATAATAAACAGGAGGAGGACAGGTGCTGTACCCTTGTTTTCCAATTGAGACACCATGAATTCAGAGGAGAGTCAATGCTACATCTGCCTTGGGTGCTACATTTGTGTGACAGTGAATATTTTAAAGGCATTACTGATCACAGAATCATAGAAATATTAAGGATGGAAAAGCCCTCTGTGGTCATCGAGTCCAACCTCTGCCAGCCCAGCACTAAACCATGTTCCTGTTCCCCACATCCACACGTTGCTTGAACACTTCCAGGACAGTGACTCAACCACCTCCCCAAGCATCCTGTTCAATGCCTGACCACCCTCTAAGGTGAAGCAATTTTTCTTCTCCAAACTCAGAAAGATCAAAGCAGGCTGCTGGAAGAGTGTGACTGAGCCCTTCAGTCAGTGCAGCAGCTCATGGCTTTGGGAAGAGGGCAGTGGAATCTGTGGGTCTTGTAAGAAACGCTACTCACTTCCAAGAAATTTAAAAGGTTTATTAAAACCTTATCAAAAAGACAACAGAAGACTGAATAGAGAAAATATTACAGCACCAGGAGCTGTATTAGAGGATTTTCCCCACCATGTGCTCACCCACACAATGGAGGTTTTGCCTTTTAACCCTTTAGCCCCTCCCAAAGTTCTGTCCATCGACTCTTTCTTTGCTGTCCAGTGTGGAGATCACTTCCTTAAATCCTGATTGGAGCTCAGGTGCTGCCTGAGCCAACCCTCCCAAATGTCCCAAACCCAGGCCACCCCTGATAACAACACAAGAGGGGTAAAACACAACTATCAATCTGTAAAACTTCTCTTAACATATATCCATGATATTTACCTTTTAATTGGGAGAGTCAACCATGGCAATACTCATCTATCACAATCTGAAGGGTTATTCCTGCTTCAGAGGCATGCAGGACCTGCCAAAAGCAGTGAGAAAAAGTAGTGAACCAATGTTCATGGCCCCAACCATCACTTCTGCCTTCCCCTGGCATCCAGCTGATCCTGCTGGTTTCCAGGGCATGCAGAGGGATGAGCACTCCTTGGAGCATCCTTCAGCAGCTCCTTGGCTCTGCCAGAACACAGCTTTCCCTTCAGCTCAGCTGGCACCACAATAAACACGGCTCCACCACCCCCAGAGCACAGGAAGGGCCCAATGCAAAGCAAAACTTCAACAGTTATTAGTATGGGAAAAAGAATTGATGATATGGTTAGCAGGTTAAATAAGGATTGATGTGGCTTAGCTGCCAAGCTGGATGTGTTTGCTGTGGGAAACACACAATCCCCACATTTCATGTGCTGGAGATCTGAGTGATCGTGTGAAATATCCTGTGCCATATCCAGGAGTCTCCAAGTGATGTGAAAAATTCCCCCATCTGCACCACAAAATAGGTTTGAGGGCTTTTGCTCCCATATCATCCCCTAATGATCTGTGTGCTGCAAAATTAATTTCTATTTGGCTGAAAACATGGATGGGCCATCTATCAAAATTTCCCAGTCCAACATCTGCAACCAGAGACGTCCATCACATTCTTCTCTCCTTGTCTTCAAAGCATCTTGTCATGGATGGGCAGGAAGTTTGGAAATTCTGATGGTTTATATGGAAAGAAAGAAAAGAAGGAAAAGAAGGAAAAGAAAGAAAGAAAGAGAAAGAAAGGGAGAAAGAAAGGGAGAAAGAGAGAGAGAAAGAGAGAGAGAAAGAAAGAAAGAAAGAAAGAAAGAAAGAAAGAAAGAAAGAAAGAAAGAAAGAAAGAAAAAAAAAAAAAAAGAGAGAGAGAAAGAAAGAAAGAAAGAAAGAAAAAAAGAAAAGAAAGAAAGAAAATGCCTTGTTTACATGTCAGACCAGATTCTGCCCCTCATTTTCATGCACCCTGTGTACCCACTGGGTTACACATCAGGTGGGGTCAGTGCCACAACTCCTGTCCCCAAGGCAGGGACTCCTTTTTGTGCCCTGAGCACTCAGCTCTGTCAGTGGAAATCCTGGGAATGGGCACTCATTCCTCCTGCCCTGAGCCACACAACCTACAAATGAGCTTTCCTTGTAGACATGTATATTTTATAGGCAAACATTCAGCCTGCACACTCCAAACATCCTTTAGAGCTGTTGTTACAGCTGAAAGATCTGATGGATGTAGGAGGGCTCGCAGGTATAATACAAGTAGTGGTTTTGCCACAGTTTAAAGTCAGATTAGTCAATATAAATGGAGGGCCTGGTAGTGCTTGTAGCATCAGAGATGCATCATCTGTTCAAGCTTTGAGGGCCTTGTTCAGCAAGGCACTGGAGCATGTGCTCAGCTGCAGGAACAGGAATCCCATCCCTGCACCCTGTGGGATTCCTGGCTGTGCTTAGAGATAAAAACACCTCCAAGGTGGCTTCAGTGCTCCATGGGCAGGGGTGGACTGGCTCTGTAAACAGGTTTAAGTTTCAAGATGTTCGTGTTTGTGCAGAGGAGGCTGAGCACCCAGCCCTGCTGTCACCTCCTGTCTCCAAAAGCCTCATTTATCCCCATCAGCCTGAGCAGGCTGACACCTGCCTGGGACCTCGATTTGCACTTGAATCCATTCACTGCTTTGGCTTCCCTGGGCTTCAGTGTCTCAGTCCAACTGCACAATCACTCAACTCCCCTCGATTAGAAAGATGGTTTTCCCCATTTATCTCATGGAGATAGAAGAATATATACCATAAAAATAATTCCAGATTTAAATTCTTGCATTGATTTCCCATCTCCCTCTTTTTTTTTTAATTACTCCATCACCACTGAATTGCAGTGTCTCTAACCCGTGTGTGCATGAGGATTCAGGAAATCCAAAGCACCTTATTAATATACAGTAATTTCCAAAGCATTAAAAACACACGCGTATTATGGCAGATACTGTAAACCAGCAGAAAAATCTAATATCGTGTAAAGGAGGAGAAAACCGTATTCCAGAAAGCTTTTTCCGAGTTGAAGAAGGATGATGTAAAATCCAGTGGGCAGCAGCAGCATCTGGAGATGAAGTGAACGGGCTCCTGGAGCTGCTGCAGAGAAATGCTGAGCGCATCCCTGGCACGGCTCAATCACCATTTAATTACCGGGGAAGGGTCGCTTTGTTCTGCGGCTGGGAGAGGGTCCCAGCCCTTCTCCGCGTCCCAGCAGCAGAGATGTGCCGAAGGCAGGCGCTAATGGCAGGATTTATCACTGCCATCACACTTCATTACCGCGGTTTAGAGTTTAATGGAGCGAGCGGAGGCTCCGCGCGGCCTCGGCCCCCGGCTGCTGCTCCTGGCATGGGCGGTGAAAGGGTTAATTCAATGAGCCCCGCGCTGTGACAGCGCTGCTTGGCCTCTGTCATCGGGAAATCGGAGCTGGGGCAGCCCCGGGTGGGGTGTGCAGAGCCCCAGAGTGGTGACAGAACCCCAGGAGGGATGGGCAGAACCCCAGGTGAGGTGTGGAGAGCTCCAGGTGGGACATGCAGAACCTCAGGTGGGATGTGCAGAACCCAGGTGGGATGCCCAGAGCCCCAGAGTGGTGACAGAACCCCAGGTGGGATGTGCAGAGCCTCAGCCCCTGGCAGCCCCAGGTGGGACATGAAAAACTCTGAAGCGAAGGCAGCTCCGGGTGGGATGTGCAGAGTCCCCCAGAAATGACAGAATCCCAGCCCAGGATGGGATGCCCAGAGCTCCAGAGTGGTGACAGAACCCAGGTGGGACATGCAGAACCCAGGTGGGATGTGAGGTGGGATGATCAGAATGCAGGTGGGATGTGCAGAACCCCATTGTGATGTCTCGTGGCACAAAGGAGGCAAAATCTGGCCCAAAAAAAAGGGAGCAAGAGCCAGACACAGCACCCACAGCCCCAAGGGACCAGCACAGAGCTCATCCTGCTCATCTCTCTCTGCCCCAGCACGAGGGATTGGAGGATTTGTGGCTTTTGCAAGTTCTCCCTGATCAGGGCAGGTTTATAAGAGAGTGTACAAACATGAACACTCTGTGATGAGCAAATAATGAAAGTCTCTCCGTGAAAAAGAAGAATGTACAAATGGTTGAGCAAGCAATGAGCAGTTTGAAAAAGTAGAGTCAGCAGCCAAAAATCCTGCTGCATGATGGTGTTTCAGATGCTGGTTGTCACACACAGCAACCCAGCCAGGTAATTTGCTGCCTTTAGAACTGAAACAACTTCATTTTTCTTGCTTGAAATGTTATCTTGGTGCCAACTGCTCTTGTACTGCCTCTGTTGTGCCCTGCCTCCCATCAACCACGCTGCTCTGCTGTGGGGAAATGTCAGTTTGAGAGATCCCACAATCTATTACCACCCCAATTCATCCAAATTCTTCCAGCTACTTCAGTTATAGGATCAAAAAGGGCATAGAGAGCCTCAAATTTAGTATCCAAGTCACATAACACATGTTAAAGAGCTTGGAGAGTTAAGCTTCAGCTACTCAGCTTTAATTTTTTAAATGCCAAAGCTCCCCAGAAAGCATCTTTCAGAGGAGGATACCTACTTAAATCCTAAACACTCTGATAAAAATGTTATTTAAAACATTGAGATATATGAAAAAGAGGCACTTGAAAGTGAATAAAACATTCAGCAGAGTAATTGTGCACACACATAAAACACTCACCCCCTGCACACTCCACTGGTTTTGCATTCTAAGCTTCAAATGATGGCCCATGAATTAATGTTGAATATAATGTGAAGGCTGTGGAATTAAATAAAGCACAGTAGCAAAAAAAAAAACCCAAACTCTATAAAAAAACCCTGCCTGCTGTCCTGAGCTGTCCCCCAAACACAAGTTCTTGTTCCACCCATGAATTGTAGTGCCCAGTATACTGTCCATCATCGTCCATCAGGAATTTAATTTCATTATTTCATCAAGGGCAGATCATAAAACCTGATTTTACAGCTACTGTAGAGAGGCTGAAAAGTGCCCAGAGAGGAGATGGAGCACACTGTTATTCCTGATTGACTCGAGCCAGTTAGATTGATTTCATCATGAGGGGAATAGTTATTAATGTCTCCTCAGCCACTAAATAACCAGAATGATTCAGAGGCTGTGTCTGTGACACAGGAAGTCACCCCCACCTCAGCAGCATCCCCTGGACAGGCCTGGTGAGCCTGAGGAGTCCCTATCCCCCTGCAAGGGTGAGATTTTCATTTGTAGCACATTTAGCATAAAATGTTGCTGTATTTCCTGCCCCATCTTTACACCCAGCCTCTTTTAGAGGCCACCTTGTGTATAAAATTAACTTCTATTCATGCCTCAGGTTTCAGCTTTTCTATTTTTCAGATTCTGTGCTGCTTTAGTCTGTGGGTCTGGGCTTCATATCAGGGGATGGTGAGCTCTGCACAGAGCAGGGAGACAAAACAATTCCTTCTCCAGCTGGGGACCAAGGACAAATGATCCAAATCTCAGCCCCAAGAGCACAAACAACGTGGGCTGAAGAGAGAAAAACAAGAAGGATGGGACTGCATGGGCTGGAGCTGTAATTGGACAATGAACTCCAAGATGCAAATGGAGCAGAACTGATCAAAGGGAGAGACCCCGTGCCCGCTCGTGCATTTTGGGACCATTTTGGGTTCACCTGGGGTGTAGCCCTGGCTTGGCTCTTTTGTTGCCCAAGGTGGATCCATTGAGGCCTNGAAGGACCTGGAGACGCTCAAGCGCGTCCAGAGGAGGCAGCGAGGCTGGAGAGGGGCTGGGAACACAAACCCTGAGAGGAGCCACTGAGGGAGCTGGGGGTGCTCAGCCTGGAGAAAAGGAGACTCAGGGGTGACCTCATCACTCTGCACAGCTCCTGAAAGGTGCCTGTGCTCGGCTGGGGTTGGGCTCTTTCTCCAGGAACTGACAGAACCAGAGGACACAGTCCCAAGCTGTGCCAAGAGAAATACAGGTTGGATATTAGGAAGAAGTTTTTCACAGAAAGGGTGATAAAGTTCTGGAATGGCTGCCTGAGGAGGTGGTGGAGTCACCATCCCTGGTGTGTTTAACAAAGCCTGGATGTGGCACTGGGTGCCAGGGTTTAGTTGAGGTGTTGGGGCTGGGTTGGACTCGATGATCTTGAAGGTCTCTTCCAATCCAGTGACTCTGTGAATCCATAAAGATACTGAAATAAAAGAAAAGCCAGCCCAAACCAGCTCTATATCCAGCTGCTGTCGAGCTGCTTGGAAAATGTAACTTAGGAACCTTTATTTTAAAATAAAATCAGACATCTGATTATTCTGTTCTTAATTTAAACCTCATGGCCATCCCTTGTGCCTTCCTGCAGGCGCCCAGCTCGGATCCCAGAGGTTTGGATTGTCTGTCCCTGCTGTGAAGGGCAGCTCTGCTGCTCTAAACTAGCACTGTCCAACAGGTTTAAGCTGAACCTTTTTCTCTTTCACCTTTGAAAATATTAAATGTAATATTAATACAAGGTCTAATGTTTAGGCCTCTTGTTCCCTGCTTCTCAGGGGCAAACTGGGCTGGACCCCAGCAGGGGTCAGAGGAGCAGAGCTCAGCTTTCTCTCTTTCCTCAGTCTCCATAACCTCTCCCTCTTTCCAGTTTGGATTTTATTCCATGCCTGTTGGCACATGACAGCCTGGTCCTACAGGGAAGCAGTGAGGGAATGTCTTCCTCAGAAGGGCAGGTTCACCTGCCTGCAAATCCTGTGCTCCTGCTGCTGAACTGCAGGATGAGTTTCTCTGCTGGAATGGCAGGAGAGGGTTACAAAGACCACTGGCTGGTTTGATTTCCTTAAGGATCTCTTTAGGGTGACACTGAGAAGGCAGCAGGGCCACCCCACGTCCTTTGGCTCCAAGCCAAGCCCAGGCACTGCCAGTCCTAGGGAATTCTGTGATGGTTTGCTTGACTCACAGACAGAAACTCTGCCAGAAGTCCTATCAAAAAACCCTGCTTTTGTGTTGAGAATTGGAGGCTCAGGGCAGTGTTAACCAGCCCAGTTTTAACTCAGAACCTCCTGATAAGCTGGTGCCACCTAAGTGACTGAGCTGGACCCGTGCTCTGATGAGGTTCCATTGCTGTCTGCCAATGTTTGCAAATATTTCTATATTTCCATCAATCATTGTGAGACTTCTTGTTTCTCTCAGTGTGCCACGTGCTGGAAGCATCCCCTCAAAGGGCTGCCAGGGCAAATTCAGAACCTAATCTTGAAAAAGCTTCAAAAGGGCCTCAGGTTTGAATACATCAAAAATGAAGCTAAAATTCCCATTGGCATTTGAACATGCTAAGTTGATCCCTGAGCCACACTGTGCCCACAGCTCATCCTGGAACTTCTTTACTTATAGAATCATGGAATGGTTTGGGTTGGAAGGGACCCTAAAGATCATCCCATTTCATCCCATCCCCTGCTATGGCAAGGACACCTTCCACTGTCCCAGGCTGCTCCAAGCCCTGTCCAGCCTGGCCTTGGACACTGCCAGGGATCCAGGGGCAGCCAGAGCTGCTCTGGGCACCCTCTGCCAGGGCCTGCCCACCCTCACAGGGAAGGATTTCTTCTTAAAATCTAATCTAAATCTGCCCTTTTTCATTCCCCCTTGTCCTGTCCCTTCATCCCTTGTCCCAAATCCCTCTCCAGCTCTCCTGGAGCTCCTTTAGGCTCTGGAAGGGGCTCTGAGCTCTCCCTGGAGGTTTCTCTGATCCAGGTGAGCACCCCCAGCTCTCCCAGCCTGGCTCCAGAGCAGAGGGGCTCCAGCCCTGGGAGCAGCTCTGTGGAGGTGCAGATTCTGGGGTGTAACACTCAAATGAACCCTGAGCTCTAAACATGGGTCAGGACTCCCAAAGCAAAGTTTCTTATCTGGCTTTGGTGACTGGCAGCCCAATCTGCCTCTGCTCTGAAGAAACCAAGCTGTCAAATCATTAAACCACCTCAGGCTTTCATTCAGGTTTCCAGCCCATCCAGCCTCGTGCATCCCAGCTCTGCTGTGGAGTCCCTCTCCTGGTGGAGTATTTTTTCCAGGAATGAACAGTACTTTGGTATTAATATCTGGCACAGCCCCTCCCTTAGCAGCAGCATTACACAAAGAGGAGGGACCTGAGAAGAGCTATCAAAACCAAGAGGTCAGAAGGGAGGCAGAAGAGCTCAGGTACCCAAAAGCAGCCCAGGGCATGGCTTGCATTGCGTGACAGCTGGAAAGATTAAACTGTTCAGAGAAGAACAGCAAAAGCTTTTCTTGTCTTTTTTGTTGTTTCCCCCCCAGTACTATTTTAATCAGTTTGGCAGGAGAAATGTCTGCAAGGCATCTCTCACCAGTTCACTTCTTTTACTGGTAAACATATATGAAAGATCAGATTTTCCTATGGAAACTTGAATCCTGTGGCCAACAACTTGACAAGTTGTAGAAAAAGAGGCCAGGGGCTTGTAACAAGTGATTTTCTCATTGCCTTGCCTGTGCTGGGAAATACCCACCTGGCTTTGTGAGAGAATTTCTGAGTTCAGATGTGTTGAAGTCTGCGAAGCCCTCAGAGATCCAGCATGGAGCAGCAGTGTCAATGTGCTGTTTGGAGCTGGGCTCTGTTCCCCATGAGGACAGCAGCAAAGCTGGGGCCCAAAGGTGCTTTTCAAGATTTCAAAGCTCCTGACTTTCCTTTTCCAGCAATATTTAACATTGCACTCACATACACACACACATATATAAGATGTAATCATTTTTTCCTGGTACTCATACAGCTGCACTATTCTGGGAATCACTTTATTGCAGCATTCAGGGGCAAATTAGTGTTGCCAATAATTGCTGTGTTGTGTTTTCTCCTCCTGGATGTTCCCACCTCTCCCTCCCCTGTATTTAAGCACAGAGCAGCACTTTTCACTTGCTGTTCCTTTGCACTGAGGAGCAGAGCTGTGACTCTTGTCTGGAACTGCCAAGGGAGATGGACACCCAGGCTCTGTTCCCAAATAGGTTTCTGCCAGATTAAAGGATTCCATGACTTGGGATTTGCTTGCTCTGAGATGAGCCTGGTGCCACCCTACCAGCCCTGTGGATGGTTAGCCCAGAAATGAGATGTTCATGTCATCAGATTGGGCAGCCCAGTCCTCAGAGATCAACCAGCCACTTCTGCCCCCTGTGAATTCCGAGGCACTCGTCCATCCCTGGAGCTGATCACTCTCTCCTGGTCACTCCACTCCTCCTACAGCACATGGAGGTCAGCACTG
Organism: Peucedramus taeniatus; assembly: GCA_013400575.1. Taxonomy (NCBI): domain Eukaryota; kingdom Metazoa; phylum Chordata; class Aves; order Passeriformes; family Fringillidae; genus Peucedramus; species Peucedramus taeniatus. The sequence continues at coordinate 123,525 of WBNO01028100.1, forward strand.
GAGTTTCCATCCCCCTGTGCCTCTGACACACTCAGGGTGCTGGGATGCCTCAGGGTTGGGTGTCTGGCCATGCCTGGGCTGGGACATGCACAAAGTTCACAGAATCACAGAATGCCCTGAGCTGGAGGGATCCTCAAGGATCATCAAAGCACACAACTCCCAAGTTCAGTGCTTCTTCCAAAACCTGAGCCATTGGGTGATAAAAGGAAAAACCTTTGGCCTGTAACCAGGAGTGTGTTTGATACCTGTGGGATGAACAAACTGATGGCTTTCTGCTCCTGAGGATGGACCCCCAGTGCCTGCACCCACCGCCCTGCCTGGGGCAGCTGGGGCAGGGTGCAGAGCCTCTCTCCCCTTGTTTTATTCCCTCCCTAATGAAGCCAGAGCAAGCTTTTCCCTCCATTCCCCCTGTCTTCCCCATCAGGCAGGGCTGCAGAGATTCAGGCTTTATTTCCAGGCATAGGCAAGTGGTTCATACCAGAAAGCTCAATATTCCTTGGAGCCTCATCCCTCCAAATCAAATTCTGCTCCTCGCCAAGGTCTCACTCCACTCCCTGTGTGCTGTCCTGCATTGCAGGCAGTCCCATCAGTGCTCTTACTCAGACCTGCAGCTGAAATAAAATGCTTCTTCATACAGAAAACACTTTTCCCAGAGCTGGCCACGGCACCACGATAGAAGCAGAGGATGGGGATGCTCTCCCTGATGGACCATGGCCACTCTCCCTCAGCCTTCAGCCCTTGCTGGGGCTGGGCAGTGCTGGATGGGGACCAAACCCTCTGCTAGAGCTGCTGGAAAATGCTGTTTTCAATGTCAGGGCTCAATCTGTTGGGGAGAAAAGCTCTTTGATCCGTTTTCCTGGCATTTGCAACAGAAATGCAGCACAAACCTATTCTTGTGGGAATTTTCTACCCAAAAGAAAGGGTAGAAAATCTTAAGGCTGCTTAAGATGAGCTGGAGATCAGCACGACAGAGGCAGCTCAGCTCTTCTTTGGGTCATAGAAATATTGTCAGGCATGATTCTGGGTCAGGAAAAGGTGTGGTGGAGCAGACAACACCCTCGAGCCTCTCTGTCCTGCTTGGAGGGGCCACAGGGTGCCCTGTGCTGGAGGTATTACGAACCAGCCCAAAAAAACCCTATTGCAGGGCACAATATTTTGGCTGCATCTCTCACAGGAGTGGCTGGCACACCTCACCCCTCATCCATCCTTTCCAGCAGCCCTGCCTGCCTTGAGAACAGCACCAATTTGATCCCGTTGCTCTTTAGTCTCTTGACCACCATTATTCCCAAATTACAGCCCTGGAAAAGGTTTTGACATCCTCAGCAGGAGTGGGGGAGTGAGGAGGAGATTGTGAGCCCAGCCCACAGAGCTGTAAGTCAATGAGGAAACTGCCAAGGGTGAGGTTAAACCTGTGTGAGTTACTCTGAGCACTGAATTCCGGGGTCTGGGAAAGCTCATTTTTGGGCTTCATGGACTGTTTTCCCTGAAAACAACTTTTATAGTGTTTAAAAGCCTCAGTATTGTCAGCAGATGTATGAAACCACAGTGCCTGCTTATCAAACACAGGAAACTGATCCTTCAGGAGAAATCCACCCTCCCCAGTGCCACTCCCTGCCACACCAGCATCCCCAGGGCCCCGTGGGTTATTGAGGTGAAAGGCTGTGTGCAGCCACCTCAAAAAACAGCCAATGTCACCCCTGAGTCCCCAGCAGGGACAGCCCAGGCACTGGAAGCTGCGGGGGAATGGAGGGAAAAGCTTGCTCTGGCTTCATTAGGGAGGGAATAAAACAAGGGGAGAGAGGCTCTGCACCCTGCCCCAGCTGCCCCAGGCAGGGCGGTGGGTGCAGGCACTGGGGGTCCATCCTCAGGAGCAGAAAGCCATCAGTTTGTTCATCCCACAGGTATCAAACACACTCCTGGTTACAGGCCAAAGGTTTTTCCTTTTATCACCCAGTTTTCATGGCTCAGGTTTTGGATGAAGCACTGAACTTGGGAGTTGTGTGCTTTGATGATCCTTGTGTATTGGTGTCACCAACATTCAGACAGGACGTGCCCTGCCCTGCCCGGCCCTCGCTGCCGGCCCAAACCGCGGCTGCTCTGCTCCTTCACCCCAGAGACACTTCTGGCCAGCTGGCTGCTGCTGGGCACGTGGGGACCAGTCCAGACATGCCTGGGCTCCAGTTCTCCTCTGGTTTCCCTTGACAGAGAAGCTTTAAGGCGATGGTGAAGGAAAGGAGTCGGTTCTGATGAAGAGTTTATAATCCAGAGCTTTATTCTGGCCCACGGGCCTCTGAATTCAGCAACTCCCTAAAAGAACCTCACAGAACCTCACAGAACCTCACAGAACTGTCACAGAACTGTCACAGAATCCCAGCTGAATCCCTGGCCCTGTGGTTGCTGGCTCCTTTTACCTGAGGGAGGGGAGAGGGGAAGGGACAGGGAGCCACCCACCAGGTGTGGGGGGGAGGTCTCAAAGGACAAAGGACACCCAGGTGGCCCAATGTCCCCCGAGGGGTAGAGGGTATCTTTTGAATGTGCCAATCACTCGGCTGATGCTCAGCAGGGGTCAGGGTGGGGAAAGGAAAGGTGACTGACACATCTGGGGAGAATCTTCAGGGGAGGAACCAGATTTCTGAGGAACCATGAAATCACACCTCAACACTTGTGGATCCCTCCAGCTCAGGGCATTCTGTGATTCTGTGAACTTTGTGCATGTCCCAGCCCAGGCATGGCCAGACACCCAACCCTGAGGCATCCCAGCCACACACCCTGAGTGTGTCAGAGGCACGGGGGGATGGAAACTCCACAGTCCAGTGCTGACCTCCATGTGCTGGGGTCTCCCCCAAGGGATGCATCCTACAGGGAAGGGAGCAGTGATGGATGTGGCGAAACAAAATCCACCCCCCATCATTTATGGTAAAGATGGATTCATCTCCCTCAAGAGGTGGGAGGTGCCCCTGGCTCCTCCGGGTGTCCCTCTCCCCTGGGGGACATAGCCAAGGCTGACACAGTCCCTTTCTCCCTTCCTCTCACACCTGGGATCCTTCCTCTTGCCCAACCAGGTTAACATTCCCCAGCTTCTGTCTCAGTTCCTGAGTAATTAATATGATTAATTAATATTTTTAATCAAACAAAATACAAGTTGTAGATGTTTGATTTCCTTCCCAGGGGAATGTTGTTGTTCTGTGTCATGGCTCTTCCCCCCAGGCTCTTTGTAAGTGCCCCCCTGCACATCCCCGAGGGCCTGCTCAGGTGCTCAGGTGCTTCATTAGGGGCTTAATTACCTTGACTTGAAATCTGGCCTCCTTTTCTACTTTTAACAGTAGCCCAAAATTAAGGCATGACTTTAGAAAAACACCAAACGAACCCGTTTCCATTTCCTGCTTGAAACTGGAGGGGGACTGACTGAAATAAGCTGCTGAAGTGGCTTCAAAATTAGGGATAATCCACGTGTATGTCACTTCCTGAGACATGGAGCACAGCACACACCCATCAGCCCTGCTCCAGCACGGCCATGGAGCAGCGAGGCAGGTCTGGAGGACAAGCATCCCCTCCACCGGGAGTGGAACCCTTCCCAACCCCTCCTAACACCCAAAAAACTTCTAAAAGGACTTCAGTGCTTCCTGGAGCAGAGCCGGAGCTATATTTCTGTGTCATCTTTGCTATTTGTCACTCGTTTGGGCCTGTGGCGGCCTGGCAGCGAGGATGGGAAGGCAATAATGTAGCAGGTTATTAATTATGCTGCTTTATAAACTCTCCATCTTATCTACAAGCAGATCTTTCCTCTGACAGGAGCCTGTGCACGCAGGCACAGCCAGCTACAAGGTGTTATTAATTGTAGCACATGGCTGTTTACAGAGATACAACCCCCCTTCCCCCTCCAAAGGGATTAAACGAGCCCTCGCCCAGAATCGGGGCTGAAAAATGGACCTAAAATGAAATTCTTCACCACGATGCTATTTTTAAGCCAGAATTGCATTTTCGCTCTACAGGCACATCAGCCCCGCAGCAGGGGCGTTAGATTAAACTGCAAAATTTAAATAAATGACACTTTAAAAATGCCCTGGGGCCAGGCAGCTCCCGAAGATGAGATGTCTGCAGGGAGAGAGCAGCAGCCTGGTTGTGCTCGGGCATCTCTCCTGCCTGGGAGGCTGCTCCTGCTCTGCCTGGCCCAGCCCGGCTCCCAGAGCCCCACCAAGCCAGGGCAAAGCCTCTTCCTTCCCTCAGATAATCCCTGCAGGTCACACAGCAGCTGGAAGTGATGGAAATTTGCTTTTAAGGTGACCATGGCTCAGGTGCCTCTGGTCAGAAATGACCCAGCACAGGAGCTGTCCCAGCTCCCTCTGGCCCATTCCCAGCCCATTGCCATAAATCCACTGGGGTTTTACTTCTGCTCTCTTCCACCAGCTGGGTCTTGCACAAGCTCAGAAATTTGGCTGAAATACGAGAAAGTCCTCAAGATTCAGAGAATATAACATTGATAAACTTCTTTGTTCTTCTTAACATTTTCCCAATAAGTGTTTTGTCCTCTCTGCTAGGCCAAGTGTCCCTGTTTCCCCAAAACACCCAGGCTGCCCTCAGCCCCATCCTCCCTCCTCGAGCTGTTGTGACAACACAGACACCCATTTTTACAGAACAGCTCACCCTTACTGATGTCAAATGTTGTTAAAATAATCTTCTTAGAAAGCTGCTTGATTTATGGTTACTTTTTACTGCTGGACTTTTTTTTTTTTTTTTTTTTTAAAGAAAATCAATCCTTTTGTATTTTCCCCTTTGAAAAATTCCTCCAGTAAATTTCCTCCTCTGAACTGCTCTGACAGAAATCACTTCCCTGCCCTTTCTACTTTTTAAGAAATGGGAAAATCGGAGGCAATAACTGACAAACCTCTGAGCCTCATTGACAGAAATGGGATGGTTCCGAAAAACAAATATTATTTATAGTTATCACTATTTTCCTAGTTTGTTCCTGGTTTTCAGCCGTGTCTCCTGAGCTGTGCTACATCTCTGGGGTGGCATTTTTGGCCTTTTTTCTCATTGGCAGTGACACAGGATGACATCCCATGTCCCTGTGATGGTGTGGCAGCTCAAATCCTGTTTTTACTGGAGTGCACCAGGGGCTGCTCAGGAATTCCCCTGCGTGCTGCTGGGGGATCAGGCAAGTGGTTAACTGGGATCCCCAGCTGCTCCAGAGGCTGCAGGATGACTCAGAGCTTGCACCAGGCTGTGAGAGTTCAATTGCTTCTGTCCTTGTAGGGAACCAGCGTTATCAGCCTGAGATGAGCAGTTCCTCCATCATTTCATGCAAAAGTTCACAGTAGGACAGTTTTATTTTTGGGTATGGCAATGAGTGAAAGTTTGGCAGAAGGAGGCAGGATTTGGATGGAGGAAATCAGACAGGGCTCCACCCCACATCTCTCCAGCTTGGGGAATTTTGGGTTTGAGCACTGCGCTTTCTTTGCACACAGCAGAGCTTTGGGACTGAAGCCCCAAAGGAGACATTGGTGAAAACAACACTTAGGAGGCTTCTGGGAGAGCTTTTTTTCCAAAACCCCCTCTAACACCTCCCTGGGTGCCACCAGGGAGGGACACCAAGGACCCCACGTGGAGAGACACCAAGGACCCCACCCTCTCCCTCCCAGCTCACACCAAGTGTGAGGTCACCCCAAACCCCACCAAGAAAACCTCCCTGCAGGGAGATCATTGCAAAACCTCAATCCAACCAGGAGCTCTACTGTCATCCCTACATCCATCAGATGCACCTTGTAGGAGGGGAGAAGGCCTGAGATTAGATTGCACTGCAATCTTCAAGAAAAACTGCTTTTTGATGACAAAAGTGATGAATTGCTGTCTGTTCTGGGAAGATCATATCCATGTGTGGCAGTCGGACCGTTCAGTGCTCTGAGGCTGAGGGTGATGAATCAGTAGAGAGGGGCCTGGAACTCATCCAAGGCAGGAAAAAATCTCTATTTTATAAATATATATACACACATACCTCCACACATGGGTATCTTGAGTCTGAAACCCATTTTCTGCTGCCCAAAGAGCAGCTGTTTTTCATTAAACAGCCCGAGGTTTCACCCACTCCTGCTCACACCTTTGTTTGCTCCCAGGACTGGATGTTATGAGGATGAGGAGGGAAGTTAATGATGCCCCATTTAATGAGGTTTCATTAATAAACTGAATGTGTCTCAGTGACACATTTTTCCCCAGACTGTGACTGGTCTAGGCTGGACAGGGCTTGGAGCAGCCTGGTCTGGTGGAATGTGCTGGTGGCAGAGGCTTGGAACAACAGGGGCTCTAAAGCCCCTCACAATTCTGTGATTCTGTCCTTCTACAATTGTATGATTTTACAAAAGCAGGCATAAAACACAACCCCTTCCCCAGGCAGCACTGTGGTTGAGACATTAATGGAGAAGAAATTACCAATCTATTAAAAGGCATCTGCTTTTAAAGATAAACCCAGCTCACTTTGCTATTTCCAAGGTGATTCTTATTCCCAAGCCACCAGATGAAAACTGCTTGGAGGGAGGCTGGGGGGGAAGCAGGGGAGATCATTGCTCCTCTGCCCTACCCTGTGGAGCTGCTCCCCTGGCCTGGGAGGAAAAGCTGCTGCTCTGGCATCTGCTAAAGCCTGGTTGGGCAGGTTTTAGTGCTGCTCCTCATTTATGGTGGCAAGTTCAGGAGTGGCTCTGGCCACATTGTCTGTCATGCCAGCCTGGGCAGGCTGCCATGTGGGAAGGGGTCAGGATATGCAAAATCTCCTCCAGCATTGCTGCAACAGGTTGTAAAATACTTACAGCACCTGCAAGCCTGGGATGTGACAGGACACCAGCTTTTCTCTTCCCCAAACAGAGGAAACAGCATTTAAAACACTCAGAGCCTGCTAAGATCTGCTGTCAGGGCCAAATGTCAGGTTTCCAAACATCTTTACAATGGCCTTAAGTGTTGCCTGGAGGTTTGGGGGCTTTTTTAAGCCTGTCTTTGATCCCTGGGACAGAAGTGATCGGGAACATGTCCTGGGGGCACATTGCAGCCCCACTCTGGAGGAACTTCCTTCTCTGAATAACATCCTACAATGGTTTGTGCTCGGAGGGACCCTAAAGATCATCTTGTTCCACCCCCTGCCACAGGCAGGGACACCTTCCACTGTCCCAGGTTGCTCCAAGCCCTGTCCAGCCTGGCCTTGGACACTTGCAGGGATCCAGGGACAGCCATTCCCTGCAGCACACCAGGAAATTCAGTCTTTGGAATGCAGTAAATCTGGATACGAGCTGTCTTCATAAGACAGAGGTTTGGGTGGATAATTTATAAAGGATAGTAATAAAACAGACTGCACAGTTTAGATCTTAATAAAACTGTGATGCCTTTTGTCTGATTTTATGGACAAATTTTATTAACTTAGTACCTTTGTACCAGAGAGGTCTGACAGGTTTCTTATGGCTGAGAGCGCTGCTGAGCACCAGCAGCAGATCAGAAACATTTAGTGCCCAACAGCAGGAGATCACAAACCCACCCTCCTTGCACATCCATCCCCCTGAGGTGGGTCAGGGCTGGGATGGAGCTGCAGGAGAGGGGGAATCACAGAATTATGGAATGGTTTGGGCTGGGATGGAGCTGCAGGAGAGGGGGAATCACAAAATTAGGGAATGGTTTGGGTTGGGAGGAACCTTCAAGACCATCCTGTTCCACCCCTGCCCTGGGCAGGGACACTTTCCACTGTCCCAGGCTGCTCCAGGCCCCATCCAGCCTGGCCTTGGACACTGCCAGGAGTGGGGCAGCCACAGCTGCTCTGGAGGAGCCTCTGGCCTGGAGCCAGGGCTGGCAGCCAGGGCTGGCAGCACTCAGGGACAGCTGGTGCCTGGGAGCACCAGGAATTAGGAATGGTTTGCTAACAAATCTCATTCCAAGCCATAATCAGCAGAGCTCAAGCACCCATGCACAGCCTCCTTGTGTCCCACCCCCACACCTCACAGCAGAGAGTGCTACCCAAAAATGTGGGGATGAGTCCTGGCTGTGTGGCTGTGACAGAGAGATATTCCTGCTGGAGGATTCATGGGAATGAGTGTGGGATGAGACCATGACAGCCATGGCTGGGAGGCCCTTGGGGACACTCCAAAACCAGATTTGCTTGCCCTGCCCATCCCAGCTCCTCCCTCCAAGGAACAAAATCGAGGTGAGAGCAACAGGTCCCTGTGTGCTGCCCTTCCTCATCCCAGCTGGTTCATGGATGTGTTTATCTGCTACTAATTATTCAAATGATTTGCATCTTCTCCAGGACTAGGCCAGCTCCCCTTTGTGAGTGATCCACCACCCATTTGTGCCTGCCTCATTAAGTTAATTTAGGTGAATTTCTGAGTGCTGATTCTGACACTTGTGTGCAAGACTTTGCACCCTTCACCATGGCCATGGGAAGCTTCCCCACCAGGAACTGCTGTGGGATTTATGGTGTTTTCCTTGGAGAGCTTCATCCCCATGCATGACACAGCCCTTATAGAGATCATCTGTGTGTTTCTTCTCTGCTCTTTCCTGCAGGCAGGACAATGCCAGCAGACATGGGAGGGTGCTGGGGTTTGATTGGGACCCACACCCCATCCCAGGGCATCCACACTGCTGAAAGACACAGCCAACATCCTCCTCCCTTGTACTCCAGGGTTAAAAAAGGGGGGGGAAAAAGAGAAGAGAGAGCAGCATCATTCTCGTTTTGTTGCCATAGCAGCCTTCTGGATTATTTAGACTGATAGCATTTGTAAAAATTCAACAAAGGGTAAAGGATCACTTGGAAATGGGAGCAGATGTAACAGTGCGTGCCATATGCCACTGGGAAAAAAATCCATTGGCAAAGGCAGCATCATCAGAACGAGAGCCTAACCCATATTGTGCCACGGAAAATGTCACTTTCTCTAGATTACAGGGTAGAGCTATGAAGCAGAGAGAATTCTGTTCACATGTATAATTGCTGAAAGCGCAGAGCCGCGGGGAGCTGCGCTCGCCTCCCCTCCCGGCCCTGATGAACCTCCATGTGACACAAAGGAAAGGTTGTTAACATTAAAAATTAATTAACCTCGCACGCAGCTTAATGGAAGTCACTCCTGAGAAAGTCTGCCCGCACAAGGGGGAGTTACAAGGGGCTCTGTGAGGAGCAGAGCCCGTGCAAAGGCGCTGGCTTTGCACCCCGAGCTCTGCTGCAGCAAGCCCTGCAATGCTGATGGAGCCTCTCAGAGCTCCAGATCAAACCAAGGAGCTGCTAAAGGCTCCAGAACGCCTGGTGGTGCTCAGGGGAGTTACCCTGAGCAGGGGTCAGGGCAAAAGCCCCCAGCTGCAGAGAGGGAGGGGGCTGGAGGAGAGGCTGGTGAGGAGTGGGGAGGCTGTGGGTGAGGGGGAGCAGCTCCCCAGCATCAGCCTCGTCCCACTGCTCCTGGAAAGCACAGCCAGGGCTCCTCATGAATCCAGCTAGCACCAGAGTCCTGCCAGAAAGGCACTGAGGGAGGACAGAGGCCAGCACATCTAGTATGTGGATGGATGAGGGTGGACAGGGCTTGGAGCAACCCAGGATAGTGGAAAATGTCCCTGTCCCTGAAGGGGGCTGGAATGAGATGAATTTCAAGGTTCTTTCCAACCCAAACTGCTCTGTGATTCTCTGATAATACTTGGGACAATGAAGCCTGGCAGGGGAAAGCTCTGGTCCCACCCCCAGAACCCTTCTCTGAAGCTCCCTGTAATGGGAGGCAGATAAGCAAGAGCTCCCATTGCCACTCACTCGGGACTGCATGAGGCTTAAAAGGCTCTTATTTATCAGATCCTCATTATGAAAGGGGTTATTAAATGCCCAGACCTTCCTATAGCAGCCTGGGCATCATTCCTGGCCATGCCCCCTTGCTTGCTTCTGCTGCTGCAATTTTTAAATAAATAAATAAATCAGAATGGCCACATAATTATAGGAAATGGAGACACACATTAGGCTGGAGCAGCAGGGAATAATTATTTGCTGTCCTTCAGCACCCCAAAGCAGACAGGAGTGGAGGGGGGCTTGCTGTGGGTAGGAGCTCCGTGTTCCCCACCCTGGCATTGGCACAGGACCAAGCCCTGGCAGCCAGGAACGGGAAGCAGACACCAGGGATGGTGTTTGGCACAACCATGAGAGCCAAAACCCCATGCAGAAGGGAGGGAAGGACATGGCCAGAGGCACAGCAGGGGTGGAGAAGATGGGGAATGGAGCAGAAATATTCCAAAGTGGAGCACACAGAGCCCCTGAGTCATCCCGAGCAGGGAGCTCTCAGCCCAAGGGCAGCGGGACACAAGGGCCGGCCCCGCAGCTCCTGGGTGTCCATGGGGGTGGGACACCACCAAAGCCAGCCTTGAGGCCAGCAAAAATCACCTCGTCTGCAGTTTCCAAGGAAAAAAAGTTGCTTTATTAAATTACCAGCCTGTGGAAAATGTATATCCTGTTCTTCTCCAGAGGAGAGAGACACATAAAATTTGGGCTCGTTTTGACAAGATACCTTCAGTGAGTGTAAATCACTCATGGGTTGATTAACTCCTCTTCTTAGGTAATTCTGCAAGTTAAATGACAAAGCTTCCTCTCCTCCTGAAGGCTTTTACTGAACTTGTAATGAATCCAGGTATACTAATGTCTTTCTTTTTTATTATTATTATTATTACAGAGCCAAGGCAGCACGGCAGCGTTGCTGCCTGGGAGCTGTTTGTCATTGCACAGGACACCACTCGCTGTTTACCTTGTTTTCTCTCAAATACCAGCAAATTAAAAAAAAAAAAAAAAAAAAAAACCACCACAAAAAAAAAGGAAAAAGAATTTTGTCAACCATGACAAACGATGCCATTTTTTGATGCATATGCAAAACAGCAAATTAGGCATTTGCTGATGCTCTTGCATTTACGACACAAAAGGGATGCGATGATGGATGTGGCCTCTGGGAGCAGCACAGGAGGGAGGGGGTTTGCCAGAACCAAAATATGATAAAAATCTTGTAAATCCCCAGAAAACTCAGAAATTCCCCAATCTGGCCGCAGACAGTTCATACCTGTGATAGCAGTGGCAGAACAATCCCTCAGGGCTGGGAGCCAGGCAGCCCCTGCCCATGGGATCCTCCTCTCCTGGCCCTGCCTTGGCTCCAGCCCGCACGGCTTCTCCCTGCTGAGGCACTGAAGAGGAAGGTTTCAGGCTGCTAGTTTTGGGAACTATTTCAATTCAAGGCATAATTATTTGAAACAGAAATTATGTGCTTGGTGAAGCTCAGGCAGAGACACCTCCCAGGTCGTGTCTGAAAGGAGCACTGAGCACCCCGGGTCACACCTGGTCTATTCGTGACCACCCTGGTGGCTGGGGGGTTTTGCTCCCCTCGTGACTGAAGGAGGAGGATGAACATTCCTGTTCCTGGCTCTGCACACTTCATCCCAGCTGCTGAACCAGTGTTCTCCCCTGGGAAGCTGCCTCCAGGGTGAAGGAACTCATTTCATCTCCTCAGCTTCACCTGCAGCATTTTGCCTGTGAAAACAACGCAGCACGACAACAAAAAAATCTTTATGTGTGTGTTCTACTCGTGTCTCAAGTCTGCAATGTAAAATATGATCATTTTTAAGCCCACTTGCAGCAATGTTTCTCTCATGCAGGGCAAAGGGCTGGGGCTGGGGCTGCTCCCCTGCTCCCCCTCCCTGCAGAAATTCAGATAAAAGAGAAAAAAAATCCTGCAGCTTCCTACACCAGGCTCAGGCAAAGCAGGGATGTGCTGTTAACACAGAGGAGGGATCCTGTGAGCTGCTGGAATGTTTTCTTGGACTGACAAATAATAAATGTTGATTTCTCTGGGCTCTAATAAGAGCAAGGGCTGCAGTGAGGAGGGATGGAGGAGCACCCACCCTGGCAAGGGCAGCTCCTCAGCGAGGCTGGCAAAGCCACACCTCAGACAGAAAGTCCAAGTATTTCTGTGGTGAGTTTGATAAATGATGGAATACGTCCTCAAAAATAAACTCTGTCAAGGAAAGCTGATAGCAATAAAGGAGTTATGAGAGGAGAGGAAATTTGCCATTCAGAGAGAGATAACCTTGCAAATACTCTGTATTCCTGCCACAGAGGGAACAGAACCGACACGCTCCCTGCTCTCCCGCCTATTCCAAAGAATCCGAGCTTTCCACAAGCTGTGAAGAGGATCGTACTTTATCTGCTTCTTCCCAGGTTCAGCTGAGGTTTCAGCAGGAGCTTGCTGAACCATCAGTGCCTGCAATTAACACTTGCAACTATTTTTACAGCGGGATCTGGGCTGGGTGTTGGAGAGCCCCCGGAGAGAGGCTCAGGCGAGCGCTGCTTCGGGAGAGCATCACCCTGACCCAGGGGCTGCTCCTGCCCTTCCACCCCACAGTGCTCATGGAGCCCTGGGGGAACCCTGGAAACCTCTAATCTCAGCCTAACCCTCAGCCATTAATATTACTAATACAGCCATTAATACTCCTCCTACTGAGGACCCTAAACCAGGGCCCAGTGTGGTCCTCACTCCCTGCTGGGAGCACGGCCAAGAGCTGCTGCCCCTGAACGTCATCAGCACACAGAGCTTGGGACATCCAGAGCCCTGAGGCTGGAAATTTGTCCAAGAAAGCTTCCAGGTGTTATTTGGGCTGCAAGGCAGCCAGCCTAGAAGGAAGGGGCTGGAGCCTGAGGGCTCTGCTGCGAGCTGGGGGGGGGGGGGGGCGGGAAGGCTCTGGGCTGTGCAGGGCTGAGCTCTCCTAGCTCAGTTTGGGAGGAGGAGGAGGTTTTGTGCTGGGTTGCTGGGGCAGACTGGGAGAAGCTCTCCTAAGGGTGAGATGCTGGTTTAATCTGTAGCAGAGTAAACCCAGTGTGGCTTCATGGAGCTCTCCAGTTTTACTCCAGGTCCCTCAGCCAGGAGTGCTGCCCTGTGCAGGTACAAGGGTGTCCTCCCATGGCATGGCAACCCTTTCCCTAAGCAGAAACAACAGTCAGGACCTGGGAGCTGTGGATTGCTAAGTCTGGAATTGAATACACAACCCGAGGCATCCCTGGGGTGCCCCAAGTCTCTGGTGCCATGGGGCTGATGGTGAACACAAAACCAGAGGTGATGTCCAGTGCTGTCACCCAGGCTGAGGATGTGAAGAGCATTTTTTTGTCCAGTTCCTGGAGTGACCCAAGTGTAGGTGGCAGGTTATGCTGGGGATCACTCACAGCCACAACAATGACATTTTTTGCCTTTCTTTTTTGCAGGCTCTGCGGAGCCAGTGACCACTCACCCTACCCCAAAGAGCACTTGCTGGAAGCCACAGGCCTAGCAGGAAGAAGTAAAAAAGCTTTCAACACAGTTTTCTTTTTGGTGTAAACCCAAGAGAAGCTCCACTGTGAGTGGAAGGAGGCAGGATGGGAGGCAAGGAATGGGAGGAAGGTCTCAGGGCTGCCATGGGCATCTCTGTCCCACAGGAAAGCTGCAGGCACCACCTCCAACTAATTTAATTTGGGGAGGGAAGGGGCTATATTTATATTTGTGACAGTATTTCACAGCCCTTTGGTGGCAAGAAGGGGCTCTCTCTCCTCCCTCAGCAGCCTCATTCCCTGGCAGCCACAATCCAATGATTCTCCTTTTTAATCTGCCTGGGAGAAGGGGGATAATTAGTAACGAAGCACACGTGCTAAGAACATGCAATTATAACCATTGGGTTATAATTTATGTCTTATCCTTCTGTGCAAAGTAATTAATATAGTAAAAGATTATTTATACCTAAGTGAGTAGAAGGCAAAGTTAGCTCTGCTCAGCAATGGACCCAGCTGAACAACCCTGCCCAAAAGTGGCTGGAGGCTGGAAATCCAGGGAGAGGCAGAGAAGTTCCTGAAGGAAGAGGAACTTTTTGGGAAAGCCTCCTCTTCTGGGCACCTTAAAGTGGAGAAAAATACCTGGCTCTGCCTTTCCTCTGCTCCCACTGCAGCTCCTCTGTGGGGCTGCCCTGTGGGGTGGGTCTGACCCTGCTGAGCTTTTGGGCTTTGAGTTTGAGATTTACTAAATAATAATTTAGAGTCTTTGTTCCCCACCCAGTAGCCAGTTTTCCTTGTTTTCTGGCCACAAGCAAGCAAGGTGAGGGCTGGCCCAGCCACAGGCTGCCACCAGCAGGGAGGGGCAGGCAGAGAGGGGGTCAGCAGGGACAGGGGATCCCAGCCAGCCACCAGTGCCACTGGGAAAGGAAACTGGGACCAGGAACCAGCTCAAAATGCAGTCATGCCCATGCAATAGTCTGAGCAAATTAGCAGGGACTAATTTGTTTCTGATGATGAACAAGCAGTCAGGACCTTGCAGTTTAATGAATTTTTCCCCTCAGCTCTGGCCTGCAGCTGGTCCCCACCAGCACCAGTTCAATGTGTACATTTTTATTAAAAATCATTGCAAACTCCTGCCAGGTCACAGAAATAGGGAACCATTAACCCTCAGTGTCCCAGGGAAAGCTGGAACAGGCCCAAGAAGCCCTGGGATGTGGTTTCCTTGCCCTGTCCCTGCTGCTTCTGGAGCTCTCAGCCCCAGGGGCAGAGGATGAAGGCAGCAGGGATGAACAAAGCCATTCCCCTGGCAGGACCCCCTCATTCCAGGCTCAGAGGCAGATTTTGTGTGCCTTGGCTCTGTTTCCATGGCAATTTGCTTGGGAGCACCACTGCAGAGGGAGCATCCCCAGGGCATGGACCTGGGGCTGAATGGGCTGCAAGGATGGGCACAAGGCAAGGGTGGTGCTGCTGGGGGACTTGTGCATGGAAAACATGGGGAAGGAGCAGCCTCTTGGACTTTCACTTCAATTTTTTACTTCAATTCAACTTCCAAACTGCTGCTTTTCTCCTGTGCTGGTGGGATTTACAGCCCCCTGTCCACCCAGCTCCCACCCAGCTGCTCTCTGCTCTGTGTCCCACCTGGCCAGGTTTTACCCAGGAAATCCCAAAGTAAAGGACCAAACACTGCTGGCAGCCCATGACAGGGACAAATCAGCCAGGCAGGAGCATGAAGACATTGGCTTGGCCACCAAAACAGCTGAGGGGGTTCACCACTGCCATAACCCATGTCTGTGCAAGGCAAAATCTGGATGCAAAATCAAGGTGTGCCAGGAAACAAACCTCAGCAGCAGAATCCACGTTTTAGAGCCAGCAGAGCACCCAGCAGTGATGCAGCTGTGGGGACAGAGCCTCCAGCTGAACTGCCCTCAGGTGAACTCCCTCAGCCCAAGGGCTGGTGGGGTTTAGCCCAGTTTGGGAAGGGCTGGAGGTTTGGGAGTGGCTCAGATGTTCCTGTGCCTGCCCTCCAGCAGCTCCAGCTGCTTCCTGACCCACTCAAGCCCCTCTGGCACAGGGGTTCTGCCAGCCCCAGGTGGGAGAGAGGAGAAAAGAGGGACAAAGGGCTGTGTGCTGAGGCAGCTGGATCTGTGCTGGGTGACCCAGGGGAGCTCATGGTCCATGCAGACAGAGGTCCCTCATGGCCTGGCTGTGCAGAAGCCTCCCCAGCCATGGGCTGCTGCTGCTGGAGTCACCCTGGGGCAGGGGCCACAGTCAGAGCCTGAGCCCTGCTTTCTGCTGCTGGACCAGGGCTGAGCATTTCACCCCTGGTGCAAAATCAGGTATGAATAACCAAAAAATAACTTGGGGCAGGTGGCTGAGGAACAGATAGGCTTTGCTTTCTTTTTTTCTGGTCCAGCCTGCTTCCAGAGCAATTTGCAAGAACCCTTTGACAGTCATTCTCCCTGATAGAAAAATTGGCTTTTTTACAGATTATTAAAGGATTATTGCTCTCTGACAGTGCTGTAGGCACACAGGTGTTGTGGTGGTAGTGCAGATAAACAGTTGTGTCCATCTGGCTGTGGGTCTGCCTCAGCTTGACCAGCCCTGGGGTGTGACATTGGACTGATGATGATGAGTGTGAGCATCATCACCTCCTGGAACAGCACTTGCCCCCCAGCTTTGTCCATTGTGGCTCTGCAGCTCATCAGCACCATGGTGGCACTCAGTTTGTGCCTTTGGCACCAAGTCCTCACACACATCTCACCTGGGGTACTTGTGCTTCTCCTAAAGGTCACTGCCGTGAGTCAGGGTGATTTCTTCTCCCTCCAGGCCTCCTGAAATCCATGAAGCTCATTTAGGAGGGAGAAATGAGCATTAAGGATTGCAAAAGACTGTGCCAAACACTAGCAGAGAGGTGTGTATTTTGAATTCTTTCCAGCACTGAAAAGATGGGGGATTCGGGGGGGCCCTGGCTGGTGGTGGCTTTTGCTGCTCTGTGGTGCCCTGGGATTTGCAGAGACACAGCCACTCCCTTCTCCCCCTTCAGCAAGGAAGGATGAAGCACTGAAAGCCACCCAGCTCTGTGCAGTGCCTCTGCTCAGCTGCTGCCCTGGGCTCGAGTGTTCTCGGCAGTCCTGGTGGCCATGGGAGGTTCTTGTCAGCAGATGCTCCTCACTGCTGCTTCCAGAAATGGTGCTGTAAAGCTCTGTAATGAAAAATGGATAGAGAGAGGCCTGCACACACTGCTCTGCCAGCAAACACCTGCTCTGGGTCTCCTTCCTGCAGCCTCTTTTCAGAGGAGGCATGAGAGGCAGTGGTGATGCTGCAGAGCTTCAACCCCTTGAAGAACCATCCAGTGCCCCAGGAGCAGACCTGGGCTGGGTTCTGCTGCTTTACAGCTGAGGTCAGCACAGAGCAAGGTGCAACCTGTGGTGTGAAACCCCATTCTCATTCACAGCCCTGCCAGGAAGCTTATTAATCTGCTTTGCCCTGGAATAGCCCCGTGGTGCAGCCTGTGGGCTGTGTGTGCTCCCAGGGGTGACTGGGGAGTAAAGGACTCAGTGGTGCTCCTGCTGAGCAGCATCTTCCTGTCCATCATCCCCAGATGGGCTTTTCCCATGTGGAAACTGGGCCAGAGCAATCAGCAAGCCTGGGGTGAAGGGAGGGAAAGCAGAAACAGCTGATGTGCCCAGGACAGCCTGTCACTCCTGATGATCAACACCATTGATGAACACTTGGTGCATTGATCCAGAGGGAGAGCAAACCCCCTTGGTTCTGTGGTTGAATGGCCCTGTTTTCACAGCTATGCTGAGACTGCTATGACCCCAGTGGAACCGCTCCCCTCACTGCCCAGAACCCCCCTGCAGGACCCACCCCTCACCCTGTGCAGAATCCAGAGCCAGCAGCGTGGGGTGGTGGCTGGGCCCAGGCTGGGCAGAGCAGCCCATCTCAGATGGGGCTTGGTACCCAGCCACAGCCTCTGCTCCTGCATCCTCTGCTCTGACCAACACATCCAAATATGCAGAAAAGCAGCAGGAAGGGAAAGGTTTTGGAGCAGAGCCCCGGCGGGGAGCGCTGGTGGCACAGTGCCCTTGCAGCACTGCTGTCTGTCCCCCTGCCAGCGGCACCGAGAGCCTCCAGGAGGATTCTCCAAGGCCAGCGGCTGCAGATGCGAGGGCAAAAGCCAAGCAGCACTCAGAGCTGACAGCTCTGCATCTGGCTCCTGCTCTGAAGGAAGTAATTAACAGGAATAATCACCCAGGAACAGCAGCACACCCGGGAGGGGAGCGGGGTTTGTCAGCAGCAGCTGATGCTGGACAGGGGGATGGTACCACCTTCTCCAGAGGCAGCAACAGCAAAGGCAGATGAATGCAAAATACTCTGGAAAAGGAGAGAAAAGAATGCAGAGCCTGGGGAGTTTCCCTCCACACCTGGCACCAGGCAGATTTTTCAGAAAGATTAAATAATTCAGTGGTGGCCTGGCAGGGAAGCAGCACTGTCATGTTCTGAATCTTTCCTCTTGCAGAGCAGGGATCAACTGCCCCAGCTCCTGATGAGCGGGATAAGGGAGAGGGAAAGTTCCCCTGTGGGATTGCTGGCTGTCCCCATCAGGGGACCCCTGAGAGGGAGCAGGGCCAGCCCTGGCTCTCGTTACCTCCTGTCCCCTTGGCTCTGCAGCACAGTGCCACCTCCCACTGCACCAGCCTTGCTGTGTGGTCACAGAACTCCTCCTCAGCTGGCTGACACCTGCAACACCCACTAGGGAGCAGAAAAATCCTGATACAATTCAGTGAAACCACTCAAAGCATTCCTGGCAGCTTGCAGGCTCCCTTCTTCCTTGCACCCCCAATAGGGTGTGCTCCCCAAATGCCACCTCACGGGGGGACAAACATCAGGTGCCAGCAGCAGGATCCAGGATCCTGTGTGGGGACATGGAGCCTTCTGAGGCCCAGTGGAGAGTGGCAGCCACTCTGCCTCCTCAGCCTTGCCAGAAGACTTGCAGATGGATGTTAAAGGCATTTAAGTTTTAATTTTTTATGGTGTCTGACAGTGTATTTTTTAATGAAAGATGTGTGGGAATAGCTGGAGCTGTTGCTCCTGTGGCTGCACTGCCCTGGCAGATGCTCAAGGTTGTGTTTCACTCACAGGTTTGGGAAAAGGAGCAGGGTGGCCTCTGGGGCACAGCCCTTTCCTGGTTACTTCAAATACTTCAATAAAAATGCTCAGAATGCCATCTGTGCTGAGTCGATTTCCTAAGAAAGAAGAAATGAAGAAACTCCTCCAGGCTCCATCACCTCCAAGATACCAGACACAACAAGTCATTAAAACCCATCCTTTGCACTAACAAATGACATTACACATGGTGCAGCCCTGGAATGGCCTTTCTAGTGCTTCTGGGAGGAAGGAGGATGAAAAATCAGCCCAGGAGCTGCTGGCCCATTTCTGGAAGGGGGAACAGAAAAGCTCCTGGTTTGGGTGCCCCAGCACAAGGCAGTGGGGACTGCTGGAGCCCCTTGCTTTGCCTTTCACACCAGCCCTGCTCTCAGCCAGTCCCTAAAACCAGGCATGAAACAGACTTAATTGCGTTAGCAAATGGCTCCCAGGAAATAATTAACTCTTTTATGGAAGTGACCTCATTAGGCACCATTAGATCGGGTAGAAAGGAGCCATCTGGTGCCTCTGACATCACTGCTCCAGCCAGGGCTGGGATGCAGCCACGTCCGCCCGCTCTTCCCGGGGTTCACTCAGGGGTTATTTTCCTGTCCCTACAGCCTGATCCCGACACACGTGTCACATCTGTGCTGAAGGACACCCGGGTGAGCAGCACGGGCACAGGACAGCCCCTGCCAGGGGAGCTCAGGAGCAGTTCCTGGTGCAGGAGATGCGGGTCCTGCGCAGCGGCTCTGACAGAGGGAAGGTGGAAGAGCACAGATGAAATCCTGAAGGAGTCAGGGCTGCCTAGGCTGGGAACACATCTAAATCAATAACCAGGCAGCCCAGCATAAAAAGAGATAATTAATTACCTCTTACTGCATTATTTATTATTGCAGGGATTTATCATTTTCTATCACTATTCATTATTTTCTGCTTGCTCCCTTCTGCAGCTCCTAATCCCTGGTGCTGAGTCAACTCCAGCCCTGGGCAAATGTCTCACCAGGGAGAAGCAGCCCTGCAAAGCTGCTGGGAAAGCTGCTCGGTGTCCAGCACGCCTGCAGGCCATCCTGTTCCTGAGCCAGGGAAAATGAGCAGCCCCTTTTTTTGGAGGGGGGTGCACAGGGCTGGATGTGCTGCACCCTCACCTGCCCGTGGCTCTCAGGGGGGAGGGAAGATGGGCAGAAAGAGCCCGGGCACCTTCCTCACAAAATCTGAATTTGTGGAAAAGTTGTTGAAACTGAAGGAAAATGGTGGGTGTTGGTTTTCTTAGCTTTTATAGAGATGAGGCAACTGAGAGGCATTTTAAAAGATTTTATTTTAATTCTCAAAACCTAACAAAAAGCTCACACAGTCTTTTACATTTATATACAAACACTAAAATAAAATATTTATATTATTTTTTTATTTTATTTACTAACTTAAAACCCCATAAAATAAAAATAACATTATTTTTAAATCTTAAAATAAAAACAAATTTCACATATAACTTTACAAAAAACGTAAATATTTTTTTAAATATTTAAAATTATAAAAATACATTATAACAAAACCACATAAAGAAAAAATATATAATTAATATTAAAAATAATAAGAACATTATATAACAAAACATAATAAACTAAAAAAAAAATATAAAATACTTTAACCAAAAAATAAATTAACTTCTGATGGAATGGCATTGAGTTTTACATCTCTTGTGTCTCACTATTCATCAAGACTGATAA
>WBNO01028100.1:143777-257355 GCA_013400575.1 Peucedramus taeniatus
TGGGATGGGATGGGATGGGATGGGATGGGATGGGATGGGATGGGGCTGTGGGGTAGGATGGGGCTGTGGGATGGGATGGGGCTGTGGGATGGGATGGGGCTGCAGGATGAGCCGAGCCTGGTCCTTGGCTGGAGGCAGGATGCGATGGATGCAGATGGATTGAACCGAGCCGCTTGGTGCCCCTGCCTGGCCACCAGCTCCCCCAGGAACCCGCAGATGGAAATTAGGGAGCAGCAGTGCCTAGGTGTGAGCATGAAGAAACACAGCTGGAAAGTGACTCCTGTTTTTCCCCCTCTCCCATCGCTGAGGCTGAAGTCGGCTGTGATTATTTTTACCAAAGCAAACAGCAGTATTTGCCCTATACCTGCCCGGCAGCTGCAGTGAGCGGCCCCGGGGGCCGGGAGCTCTCCTTTGAACGCAATAAATGCCATTTACTGCACCCACGGCCGGGGGCAGCCAGGGACAGACGAGATTCGCCGTTTCCCGGCTTGAAGCTGCTCAGTCTCAGCTTCCACAGCGGGACCTCGCTGGTCCCTGTCCCCCACGGCCCCGCAGGCAGCACCCAGAGATTGGGGTTGGTCAAATCTGGGGTGCCCTGGGCTCAGCCCGCTTTGGCACCCAGGGCAGCAAGACAGCCTGCAAAGTCTTCCTCGCCTGGCCAATCACTCTGCGCTTAAAAAGACACTTTAAAGTTTGGGCACAAAAACCTCAAAATCTTTTCTAGCCAGCTGAGAATAAACTGGGTGAGTTGATTGCTTTTCTCCAGGCGCGTTGGTCCCCTGTGAGACACGGGAGCTGATGTCAGGGCTGGTGGCTCGTCCTGCTTGTGGCTCCCAAAGCCCCGTGCGGGGAGCAGGGAGGTCGGGAGAAGGGAGAGAACATCGGGGACCAGCAGGGAGCAGGAGACGAGGGACGCTGACAAATGACAGCGGGCTCGGATGGATTCTCCAGGCTGGCTCCGCAGCCAGGTTTCCCGGCGAGCTCCGGGAAGAGGCTCGGCAGCGCTGCCAGCGATTGCCATCTAGAGGTGTTTGGGAAAGCAGTGCCCTCGACCCTACAAACACAGCCCGAGCCGACAGCACCAGCCCAGGTGACTCGGGGGGCTCCTCCAGGAGTGGAGGTGGTCGTGATGTCCCAGGACACCCCCCCGGCCCTGCATGGTGGCGCTGGGGTGGCTGTGTCGGGCCAGACCGCGAAAGAAAAGCTGATTGTGGCTGAGATAGAATCATGGAATGTTAAAGGTTGAAGGGGACCTTAAAGATCATTTAGTCCCAAGCCCCTGCCCTGGGCAAGGACACCTTCCACTGTCCCAGGGTGCTCCAGGCCCCGTCCAGCCTGGCCTTGGACACTGCCAGGGGTATAGGGGCAGTCACAGCTGCTCTGGGCACCCTGTGCCAGGGCCTGCCCATCCTCACAGGATGATTTTCTCCCTAATATCTAAGCTAATTTTCTCCTCTTTTCATTTTTGCCCATTCCTCCTTGTCCTGTCACTAGAGGATGATGGGGGCCCAAGAGGCTGCATGGAGAAAGGACAAGCTGGCATGAGCCAGGGGATGTGGTCACAGCCTGGGGCACCCACAGGGATGTTCTGTGCCTGTTCCCAGGCCATGGGCAGCTGCCCAATTCTGACCTCTCTGCCCAGGGATGGGTGTGGGCTCTGCTTCCTGAGATGGTGAAGTGCAAAGCTACTCCAAAAAGGATCAGCTCACAAAGATGCCACCCCCAGACCCACATCATTTCAGTATTGCATTGCTTGTAATGGGGTTTTTGTGGCATGGTGGCAAAACTCATCTGTCCTCTGGCAGTGTGTGCAGCCTCCATCCTCAGGTTTTGATGTGCTCAGCAAGAGATGAGTGCAGGGTGGGTTTGATCTGATTTTCTTTTTTTAAGTTAATTACATTTGAGGCTTTCCTGCTCCTTGGTGTCCCCTGCTCTCCAGGGCAGCGCTGCCTTTCCTGCGTCCCTCAGAGCAGCGTTTGGCAGCTGCGTGTGACCAACGAGGCACCGACTGCTTTCAGAAGCACAGATGAGTTCAATCAGGGTCTTGGCGAGTCCGTGAAACCGCGGCTGCCTTGTGGCACCGGCAGCCCGGGCTGGCTCCCCCATCGATCTGTCTGTCTGTCTGTCTGTCTGTCTGTCTGTCTGTCTGCGGTGCTGGGAGCGCGGTCCTTCCCCGGCGCCGGGACCCGCCCGCAGCAGCGCGGGCACCGATGGCGCAGTTTGGGTGAGAAATGGGACATGCCTCTCTTCAGCTGCTCTGTGGAGCATGAAATGCTCATTTTTTAAAAGCACGGATGGCTGGGAGAGTCAGCCTTCAGTTCCTTTATGCTCCACGTTGTGCTGAGCTGCAGGTGGAAATGTTCCCAAAAGCCCAAATCTTGCTGTTAAACTTCTGTGTTTTGCTTGAACCTCTTGAGGAAAAATGCTGCTTTCCAAAATCCCCTTCTTCCCTTCCTTCATGTTAAAAAAAGGAAGTGAGAAAGGTGCACTTGGCACAGGCTCCAGCCAAGCCTCTGGCACAGCAGCCACTGCACCGTGGCTGGGGGGTCTCGGGGTGACCTGTCCTGGCTCAGTCGGGTCTCCCTGAAGGGCTGGACTCTGGAAAATGTGCTTTTCTTGCTGGTCCAGTGCCTGAAGGCTGGATGGTGCCCAGGACACACCTGCCCTGCCGAGGAGGGCCACGAGCAGCATTTTGTGTGGCTGCAATGAGGGGTGCAGGGAGCATCACTGTGTCGGTGATGCCTCGTGTCCCCAGCACCCCAAGCCCCCGGTTTATAATTGTAACAAACAAATACATGTGTTAGCATCAAAACCTTCTCCTACACATGTGGTGCATGGTGGATTCAAGCCTGGTTTGCTCAGCCACTCCATAAAGAGCTTTGTTTTCCCATCCAGCAGTGGTTTTTTTTTTGGTGGTGTTTTTGTTGTTGGTTTTTTTTTTTTTTTTTTTTTTTTTTTTTTCCCCTGGTACTTGAAATGAAACAGAAACCTAGGTTTAATTATCACAACAGACTGGGGGAAGGGTTAAAATTGGATTTTTGTGATGTGGGGTGTCACTCAGCAGCTGTGGTTTGAGCTGTGAGTGGGGGAGAGCAGACCCAGCCCACTGTGTCTGTACAGGCAAAACTGTTTCACTTTGCAGGTCAAACTGAGTTTGATTTGCAGCACACAGCTGTGCCAGCTGGGCATCTCCAACTCCTGTTGTTCATTTTCTCACCTTCAACCTCCATTTTCTCCTCACGAATTGTTCATAGTTGCCACTAATGCAATTACTTTAATTTAAATTGATATTAGGAGGAAATTCTCCCCCATGAGGGTGGGCAGGCCCTGGCACAGGGTGCCCAGAGCAGCTGTGGCTGCCCCTGGATCCCTGGAAGTGTCCAAGGCTGGGTTGGACACTGGGGCTTGGAGCACCCTGGGACAGTGGAAGGTGTCCCTGCCATGGCAGGGGAATTTGGGACAAGATTCCTTCTAACCCAAACCATTCTGTGATTTTATGATTTGTGGACCTGTGGAAGTTTCTGCTTCTTCCAAGGGCTTAATCTGGCAGAGAAAGATTTCCCATCAGAAATTGTTTAGAGAGTGCAGGATTATGGTTTGGGGTTTTAAGTGCTGAAGAGTTCCAGGAATGTCACCTCTTAGCAGCAGGGACAGCAATTTCTGCCCCACTACACATCCCATCTCTGAGCCAGGCAAGCCCCACAATGGGATGGCTGAGAGGGCACCAGAGGCTTAGGAAAAAGGGAAAACAGGATTGGGAATTGCTTAATTAGAAACAGTTTTCTCCTTTAATGTTCTGCAATTACTTTGAGGTCAGGAGAATTATTAGTAATATTAATGGCTGTATTTCCAGAGAACTAAAGTTAATAGTACCCTAATTGGGCCGTACCGTCCAGCACTAATTGCTGAGTGCCAGCAGGCAGCTCATTAAGGCTTCCAATCCTTCTCCCTTGGCAAATCTCATTTCTCCTAAGTCCACATCCCAGATAATGTGGCTGCAGAGGGTTAAAGTGTGGGGATAAGCACACCAGACCAACAAGGCTGAGGCTCTCAAGGACTCTGCCTCTGTTTTCAACCTTCCTGCCAGGGCAGTGACATCTTGGGCCTCTTGTCTTTGGCTTATGTCCCCAGGTGGGCAAGGAGAGGTGTTTGCTGCTGGAGGTGGGCCCAAGTACAGATATTTTTGCTCTGAACAGGCTGGGATCTCATTCCATCCCCTGCCATGGCAGGGACACCTTCCACTGTCCCAGGCTGCTCCAAACCCCAATGTCCAGCCTGGCCTTGGACACTGCCAGGCCACAGCTGCTCTGGGCACCCTGTGCCAGGGCCTGCCCACCCTCACAGGGGAGAATTTCTTCCCAATATCCCCTCTAAACCTACCCTCTGTCACTTTGAAGTCATTTTCCCTTGTTCTATCACACATTTCCTTGTCCAAAGTCCCTCTCCAGCTCTTTTGGTCTCTTAGGTCCTGGAGGGCTGAGTGCTCCAGCAGGGCAATGCTGGTGGTTCCCACAGGAGGACAGGACAGGGATTTTCCTCCTGCCAAAGGGGGTGGATGTGCAGACAGGGATAATGTGGCTGTGAATGAACACGACCCAGGCACCATCCTGCCCGAGCCATGGTGCTCTGGGGTGACCAGCAAATGAAAAGCAACCAAAACACACTCAAAATACTGAAATAAAGAACTGAAAAGCTGCAGACAGGAGGAGTTCTTTCTTAGTTTTTAGTTTTGAAATGCAGCAACAGGAAACAGAAGGGTAGAGACACAATGAAGTTCCAAACCCGTCCATTTATGTTTGAAAAAAATGACTCGGGAGGAAAAGAAAATTTCATCAGGTACAATTAGGTTCTCCAAATTACCAGTTTTTATAAATTGCATGTATTTATGTGTGTGTATGTATATATATAAAAGCCTTATATTTAAAAGATTAGTGCTCCTTGTGGCAAGGCATCAATGAAAATTTTCCTCTCCCATTTACCTCCATAATACAAAGTGAAGATTATCTCATTCCAACGTCACTATATATAAATAGCACTGTAAAAGCACCTTTACAGAGTCAGTGTTTTGCTGCCATTTTATATTATTCTTCCTTACAGAATTCAGATAAATGCTCCAAAATACATAAAATGCTCCAGTTTTGCTTTGGGGAGCAAGAAGGGGGAGGCACAGAGTTGTCTCTGTACAAGGTCCTGTGGCATTATGGAATTTTGCTTTTCTCTGGAGGTGTTTAACAGCAATAACAGGCAAGACTTTACAATAAATAGAATAATGCAGCCCTTGGGAATGTGCTGTACTCACTGTGCACTGCTTTAGCTTCAAACTCCCTCCTCCCACCCATGGGGCTGGCGTGGAATCAACTACTACACTTGGTGAGGATTTGGAGTAAAGGAGCTTTTTCACCTAAAGGCTGGAGCCAACTGAGAGGGGGGGAGAAAACCCCAACCAAGCAAACCTAAACCACCACCCTTTTCATTTTTATTCCCTTTTAAGCCCCAGCTCCTGGCAGGCCAAGTAGCAGATAATGGGATTGAAGGAGGTGCCTTTCCCATGCAGGTGTTCAGCAGATGCAGCAGCAGAACAGGGATGGCCTCTGGAAGATGTTTAAGACCAAGTGGGCTGGTCAGCAGGAAAGGTGAGGACAGTGGAATCCCAATGAAATCCCAAATCCTCCCTGCGTGGCTCCTGGCTGCTCCCCAGAGAGCAGGAGTTGGATCTTTGCTGCCCACACGGGCTTGTGAAATGCCCAACTACTCCTCTCACACCCCTGTGCAGATGGGTCACACTTGTGTTATTAAATAAAGCTATTAGCCAGCTTCTGGAGCTGGGGGTTTTGTCTGGCCAGGTTGTTTTTTTTGGGGATTTTTAATTAGTTTTTAGTGGGGTTGATTGGGTTTTTTTTTTTTTTTGTGTTGTTGTTGTTGTTGTTGTTGATTTTTGGGGGGGTTTGTTTTGGTTTGGGATTTTTTTGGTTTTTTTTGGGTGTGGGGTTTTTTGGGGTTTTTTTGTTTGTTTGTTTGTTGGTTTGGTTTGGTTTTTTGTATTTTATGTGGTGTTTGTTTGAGGTTTGTGTTTGGTTTGGTAGGTTTTTTTTGTTTGGGTTTTTTTGGTTTTTTTGTGGGGTTTTTTGTGGTTTTTTGTGTGGTTTTTTTTTTTTTTTTTTTTTTTTTTTTTTTTTTTTTTTTTTTTTTTTTTTTTTNGTCTTCTTGTTTCTGCTCTGGCACACCAGAGAGATTTATAGAAACAACATCAAAAGGCCTGAGAGTGGAGGGGATGGATGTGCTGAGCTGACCACTGGCCCCAGGATTTGTTAGGCTGGTATTTATTACAGCAGGGGAGGCGACAGCTATGTTAAGATCAAACTCAAAAGTCAACAGTGAAATTGCATCAAGGCTGGCCACTTTCAAGCAGCTTCCCAGTAATCCCTGCTCCTTCCCTCCGACAGCACCATGAGAGGGAAGAGATAAATTAGGAGGCAGCAAAATGCACCAAGAATACAGGAACAAAAAGCACATGGGTCTAGTGAAGGCTGTGATGTGGAAAACACTCACAGGGCTGAAGGCTGCTCATGTGCTGATGCCCTCAGATGTCTGGAAAAGGGACCAGCATCAAAGGAGAGGTGGCTGTCACTGGAGCTCAAAGTGCTGCTAATCTGACTGTTAAAAGGTGTGAGTTGTGGGCAGCTGCAGGGCTGGCCAGAGGGAAAAATAAATCGGGATGCTTAAGGGAAGAGACTGGAATGACAATTACTTTATCCGGTGAAATCTCCGATTAGGAGTTGAAAACCCAAAGACAGAGGCCAAGCAATAGTGAGGACTAGGGAAGGTGAAGATTGTTTTTGTTTTGTATTCCATAAGCTTCTAATACCAAACACATTTACTGCAAAACAAACAAATCAGTGGAAAAAAGCTGAAAACACAGGGTCCATTCTTTAAAAATACAAGGATACACATTTACAAGACTTCTTAGTGCATATTTACACTGACTATTTTGTTTTCTTTCTAGAATTAAAGCTGCCATAAACCTTCAAAGACTTAAGGGCTGTTTCAACAGCTGGATTACAAAACAGCCCAGTCACAAATTACAAAATAAACTTGGATGGTTTAAATAAAGGGGAAAAAATAAACCTCGTGATTCACTTGAATATGGGTTTATATAGGAAAGATCATTCTCTTGACACATTGTCTACGGTTGTGAAATGATAAACTTTAGTATTTTAATTCATGCTTTGATATTTTGGGTCCTGAAGAGGTGCAGCTGACTGGGCCTCTGTTAGACCACAACCCTGCTGGGGGGGAAACTGCTCGAAGCCATCTGCCCCCAAAAACTCTTCAAGATGATGGTGGTGGAAACCAAACTCTAAAACCAATTTATAAGAAGATCTTTTTGAAAAGAAATGTATTTTCTTCATAAATACAGTACAATTACATTTTACAATGTCTTTTTACTTCCTAGACATAAAACCACTAACTTTTACAAAAGAGTTCCTATACAAATACATGAAAAGAGACCCTCCCCCCCCACAGCCCCCTGCCCCTGGCACGGAGCAAGCCCAGGGCACCGGGTGAATCCCGGGTTGAGCTGTGCCAGCCCCGGGGAGGGGAAGCTCCGTCCCCCGGGCTGTTCCTGCCCCGAGCACTCCGGGTTTGGGTTTGTCAGGTGTGAGGTGCCTCGGTCCGGGTGCCACATGTCCCACACGCCGCTGGCCCCTGGAGCAGGAGGTGTCCTTGGAAATGGGCCTGGCCTAAAACTCTGCGAGTCCTCCCGACTCAGGCAGCCCCGAAAACCAAAGCAAAGGCGAAGCTCAGCTTTCAGCACAGAGCACACGGGCAGAACTTCAGCCCCACCACACGTGGTGGCCTCAGTGTCCCCCTGCAGACTCCTCACACACCCCCTTGAGTCCCCAGACACTGAATCGCTGCTTAAAGCCCTCAGGAGCTGCCAGGTAGGAGCTGTTTAATTTAATAACAACATTGGGCCAGGTGGAACAAAAGTCTCTGGATCTCAGGCAGTTCCCTGAGCAGTGAAACCACAAAGGAACTGCCCAAGGGAAGGACTTGGGAGTTTGGCCTTTCTGTAAGCAGTGAAAGGAAAGAGGAAAAATACCTAAACTTCATTTTCATGTTTTGCTCTACAAAGAATATGTGGCTTTCTTTAGAAAAGCTACAATTCTGCTTCTAATACCCGAGTTTAAGAAAAACTCTTAGTCTAAAATTTTGGTTTGCAAAGGTCGTTGCAATCATTGTTAAAAACCACTTTCTACTAGAAATAAGCTCTACAGAAGGCAAAGGAACTAGGTGTGCAGTTTGTCTCCTTAAAGCAGTTTCTGTTTTAAAAACAAAATAAAAATCTGTACAGAGACTGAAGACTATAGTACACATCTTCCTCAAAGCAAGCAGCTCGTTTACATTCACATCAGGATGGCTCTGAGAAAGCTCCAGGGGAAGAATACATTCCTGATGGCTCCCAGCTTGTCAGCACAGGAAAATGACCTCCAACTTCCACAGCAAAGTTCTGGGGGTTTTGCTTTTTTGGAAGAAATTGAAATTACAAAATAAGGCAAAGAGCCTGACCTAAGCAGTCTGAAACCATCTTCCAAAATTACTTCAGTGGGTAAGGAACTGCCAAGGTTCCTGCAATCCTGATGGTTCAGGCTGTCAGAGACAGCCTGGCTTCCTTTTCTGGAGGAGATCGTTGCTGTATTTTATTCACAGAAAGCTATTAAGTCCTTTTTGATTTGTAAAAATAAAATGCAGTGGCTCTCCACTTGAAAACAGTGAGCTGCAGGGAGAATAAACCAATTCTTTTCACCTGAACAGCCAATACTGATTGGGGAAAATCAGTTTTCTGAAAGAGGTTATATCAGTAAAAGATCCAAATTTTCCCAGGAATTTTATAATTTATATGAATCAAGAGAGTTGTAACTGTTTATTTAGAGCCCTACAATCGTAAAACTTCTTTCCAGATGCTGAGAAATATTTGTAAAGATGGAATATAACTTTTCCTGACTCTAAAGGAAAAGCATTCAAACAGTTCTCACACTGCCACTCAATGGCATTTGATTTCTCTTGTTCGTTTTAAGCCAAACCCACACAATATAAAATAGATACTCATGCTGAAATGGCAAAAAGGTGGACACCTTGAGCTAATGAGAAAAGCTGCATTTTCAACAACTGTGGGGGAGGAAGAGAATTAAAATCATTCAGGGTGGGCATTACTTCATAAAGTGGGATGGAATTAAGCCAAGAGAAATAAAAGCAAGATATTCTCAGGGATGAGAATGAAGTGATGGTGGACAGAGTGCCTGGAAAAGAGGGGGGAATGGTTCAGAGGGAAGGGAGGTCTGGAACTGTCTGGAAAGACATTGTCCCACAGGACAGGCAAAGCCTGGCAGTGCAGCTCTGCAGTGCCTGCAGCTGGCTGATGGAAGGGGTTTGTGCCTGGCCAGAGCATCTCCCAGCCCACCCTTGGCCACCTCTGCCTTCTGCAGGACTGGGAATATGGCCTGAAGATCCCTAACCAGCAACAAAGCTGCTAGAAACGATGGGAAGTGTTTTCCTTGGATTTTAAGTGACTATTATCAGAAGGAAAGCCCAGGGCTGACCTTTAGGCACCACCTGTGCAGAGAGAGGCACCTCCTCTCCCCTCCCACTGTGGAGCTCCTGTGATCCCTGTTGGTTTGGTAAGGCCATTTCATTTGAATACCACAGCAGTAGTGTCAAACAGGAATTAAAGACATTCACTAACTCTGTGATAATTAATTGCTGGATCTCCTTATTTCTGGGGTGAAACGATCTGAAATGAAAATTTTGCTACTCTAATGCTGCACAGAAAGCTGAAACTAGCCAGGTTCCCAGTGTGTGACCACTGGCTAATGAAATATTTTAATTTTCAAGTACAAAAAAAGAGTAGGTTTTAACAGAAATTAATATTGAAGTGTTTTAATAAAATGCAAAGACAGTAACAAAAAAAATACTCACGTACTTCTATTGGTCTTAATATCTCCTTATAGTTTCTGTAACCGAAGCACTGCTGCATCTGTGCTAGTTCCCAAAAATCTGGAAGTGAACCTCATGACTTAAATATGTAACTTTCTTCTGTAATGCCTCTGGGACTTTCTTTAAGCTGCTCTCTCCACTCAAATGAATTAAAGAAGTATTTTGAAAGGAGAGAATCTGCCATCTGAACCTTTGCATGGAACTTCTCTTTAAAGCTCTACCTCTGAAGCTTTGCTATGTGAAAAAGAATCCAGTCTCTCCAGAAAGGAGGGATGTACAAAGTTGAAGGGCATTTGAAATATAGAAAAGTCTGCTACAGAGAAAGATCTCCACAGATGCAGTAGATTAAATTGTTAAATCTACAGCAGGGCTTCCCACTTGAGCTATGGTAAATTTGAAGTAGTTTCACTAAATCCAATGGAATTATCATGTCAGAAATCTGATCTAACAGATCAGGGCTGGGCCTGTAAATTCTCCTTATTAATTTATGTAAAACATTAATGCAATATATTATTTACTATCCACTGTAAAAATGATTGAAAAAGTACTTAAGTATAAAAGTGTGGCAAATCTTGCAAAAGGAACTACAAATATGAAATGCAACATTAATCACCAGAGTCATTTGTTTTAATAACGAAATAATTAAAAAATAAATTTGGGAAGTAAAAAAAAATGTTACCACACTGAAAATGGACATCTTTTCAGCCTATAAACATGAAACACCTACTCTGAGTTCTTACACTGAGAGGAAAGAGGAAGTGCAAGGGAAATCTCCCTTGATCACAGCTCAGATTTATAAAAGCTTCCCAGAACACCTGTACTCTAAAACCATTAAGTGATGCTCACAACAAAGTGATCCCTGGTTCTGATCATTTTAAGGCCATTAAGCTCACCTTACTACATTCAAGCTAGACATGTAACCAGCACCTGTGAGAGCAGGTACTTCTGCTTAAGAGACTTTAAAAACACTGAAATGGAATATCAGATGTAGTGCACCTAAGGTCTAGTTTTTTTCTCCAGATGTTACCAGATCCAGTATTTAAAAAATAAAGGGGGGAACTTTCAAAGAACAAGTGTTACGGGTTTTTTATAATTTAGAACAAATTATAAATTAACCTGTCCAAACTTCTGAGACATAATATACAAGAGCAAACAGCTGAGTGTTCTTTTATTACTCAGGTACTACATTTTTTTTTCCCCAATAAAAATGTCTTTTAAAATTTTCTTGCTACTGTTATCCCAGCTCAGATCCTGGTACAGCCTTTCAGATGAGGTATTCTACCATCTCTCCATCTGGGAGGTCCTGCCCCACAGTCTGAACAGGGGCTTTTCTTTCAAGAGTGCTGGAGTGGAAGAGTGGCCCATCTATGTGATGAGGAAAAACAAGAGACAATTAAAGGTGTAACTTCAATGAAACTAGAAATATCACATTAACATTTTAAGTCATCTTGTATCATTGGCCAAGGACAGCTAATAACGTATTTAGTTTTTAAAAATTCAATTCCCACGCATGCAACCAGACAAATAAAGCTATTTTATCAAATTCCCTTTGGGTACCTCCCACTGATACACAAATCCCCACAAAACTGGAGTGACTGCATGTAAACCAGTGCAGTCAGGGTAGATTTTCACTACCAGACCTGTTCTCCCTTGATACCCATTAAACAGCACAGCATGGGCAGGAGGCAGAGCCCAGCCAAACACTCTCTGCCATGAAGAACAAGAGCATTGTAATGTGTCTGTAAGGAAAAGAGGCAAGGTTGTGTAATCTGCATTGATTTGGCAGAGTGGGCTGGAAAATGAGCAGCTCTTGCCAGCTGGGAGCTCTGTGGGAAGCAAATTCTGCTCCTGGGACAGTCACTGTCAACTGGATCTCCAAGGCTGAAGTTGCTCCTGTGACTGGGATGGTACCAGGACAGCTTTATTGTGATAGCTCCCTCTCCTTCTTCTCCCTCCCCCTCTCTGAGTCCACCTGGCTTTGGATGCCCACTCAATGCAATAGCCAGTCTGAACAGCCCATTTTCATGTGTTTAAACCCCACATCCTACTCACAACTTACTTCAGAGTAGACACTGACTCAGAGACTGCCCAGGGATTTGCATTTCCCTGTTCTCAATTCTCAGATCTTGCTGCACCTCCCTGCCCAGTGTGCCCACGCTCGTGCTGCCACTCTTTAGGCTTTTCTTTTATTCCTTCAGTGTGTTTGAGACCACTCAAACACCATCACACTTGTCCCTGAAGTCAACTTGTCCTCACAAAAACTAACCCCAGTTTGCCTGGAGGGAGAAAGGGACATTGGGGCTGCTCCACAGGTGGTGAGTGGGTGGCAGGGTCCCCCCTGGCACTGGGGCTGAGCTCTGTTACCTGTTTTCTCTGCACTGTAGGTCAGGTTGGTGCTGGGGAGTCGTGTTGGGGTGGGAGCTGCAGGGGAAGGAGCAGCTTTGCCCTGCTCACTGCCCCGGTCTGTCTGGGTGCTGCAGTCTCTGCTGCCTGTCTTGGAGTGGGCTGACAGCAACGGCGTGGAGGGAAGGACAGGAGAGGGGGTGGAGGGGATGGACTCGGAGCGATATTCTGTTCCCAGCAGAACACCTGTGTGGGAAAAGGGAAGGAAATGTCACAGGCACAGAAAACTAACTGGTGCCAGCTCTGCACCACTCTGTACTGATTGCTCCAGGACCTGCAAAGTGCTCCCTTGCTCCCTCCCTCAAGAGGCAGCGCTGGTTTGCCTTTCCACAGCACCTTCCTCCCCTGGGTGCTGGAGTACCTGAGTGATAGCAGTGTCCCCATGTTGCTGCTTGGAGGTGGGCACTAATCTCCACACTCTGAAATCACCTGCAACAGGTCCTCATTTACATTTCAGAGGTTTTTACTCTCAGTTTTGGGACTAACTTCTCCCAGGGAAAAAAAATCACCTGGGATTTGCTTTGTTACAACTCCATTTCTCAGAACAATGCTGTTGAACCATTCCAGATAGGAGTCATGTTAGTGCAGGCACAACACTGCAGGATAGATATCCTGATTAAAATCTCTGCTCCGATTCAAGGAGACTTTACACCTTCAGCCAGCTGTAACACCCAGCTGAAAGCAAGTGCTTGGGAACCCTGAAGACTGTATCCCAGACATCTCTAAAGCCAGGTGGCAAATTGGGAATGAAGGCTTACATATTTAATGGCAGAGCCTGAGTACCAGAAGTCACTATTTCCCAGAAGTGATTAAAATAAGCAGCTATTTCAAATGTGTCCCATCTTGCAGCCAGCTTTACTGCAGGCCAGGCCAGCTGCTCTATCTGTCCAACACACCCTTCTCTGCTGCTGCTGCCTCCCCTCCAAGCAGTGGCTCTGAATCAGAATTGCCACTGGTATTTGGAAATTACCCAGGCTGCCCTTCCAGCTCTTGTCCTCCCTCTTCTCCTCCAGGATGGGGGTGCTGCTCAGGGTTGAGGAGTGGGACAGCAAGCCCGAGCCAGCATTGGAGATGGACATGAGGGACTTGGCAGGTCTCATAGAGGAGAGCTGCTCTGTCTTGCCAGGCTCCTTGCGGGAGCGCTGCTGCAGCACTTTGATCATGGCATCCTTCTCGATGATCTGAGCGTGCAGGGTCTTAATCCTTTGGGGGAGAGAAAAAGGACAGGTTAAGTGTCTCACATCCCCCTGGACTGAGGCCTCAGTGTCCCCATGGCTGTGACTAGGGCTCCCCATGGCACTTGGAGAGGTGGAGGGAGGATGCCAGGAGATTGTCCTGGGCACTGGCTGCTCTCTGGCCCACAGAACAGATCATGTGAGAGAGTGTGATACACCCACCCACCTCTGGCTACAGGGAACTGCTCCAAACAGCCATGGAAGGAGCTCTGAGACAAACCTGAGTGTAATGGGCAGGACATGAGACCAACAGAAGGAATTAACACACTTTGAGGAGTCTGCACTGGGGGCCTAACTCCAGGGAAAACAGCTCTGTGAGCCTGTTAAGGGGTGGCTGGAGCCTGGGGTCTGATGAAGATGCCCTGAAGAGAGAAGAGGAACAAGCTAGATGCAAAAAATCTAAGACAAGACTTTTTTGCATTAGCCCTCAGTATCAAGACAGGTTTTGGATTGCTGTGTTTATACTTCCTTGGCCAAATGAGTGTCTGGCATTTGACATCGCTGCTGCTGGTAAAGACACAAGAATTTCTGGTTCCAAGGCGTCTACCCAGGCAGTTAATTTCAAATCCCTGTCCCAAAGAAGCCAGACAGGACCATAGTGCACTTTACCTTCCCTCCATGTCGAGACACCTCCTGTTGGCCAGCAGGATCTCCTCCTCCTCCTTCTGGATTCGAGCTTCCAGTGAGGTGTCGTAGCTGGGGTTGGGCGAGTGGCTGATCACCGTGGTGTCCCTGGAACAAGCAGGACAGCAGATAAAGGACCTGCTAAGTTTGCTGCTTTCCCCCCAGCAGCACAAAAGTACTGCTCAAATGGAACAAACAAGGATATCCACTTTATTTTTTGAGTTTAAGGTGGCTCAGTGTCTCGCAAAAATCCAACTCCTAACTTCATTTGTGTCCTAGTGAAGAAGGATTACAAAAACATGCAGACAACCTCCTGTCTATCTTGGGCCAGTGCCTCACCTAAACTGAGTCACTGCACTACTCTAAAGTGAACAAGGAGGCAAACCCGAGGACACAAGGAGTGGAAAGGAACACCAGGCACTTTTCTTCAACTTCAGATAAAAAGCTTTTTCCCTTCCTCTTCCAACAGTATCATACAGGGGATGTGAATATCAAAGGGAACAAGGCATGGAAGTTTCTTAAGCAGCTTGGTCCAAAAAATCTGGAATAAGGCGAAAAGAGTTTCAGACTGATTCCATACAAGGCCTAATGTTAACACTGATTGTTGGTCAGTCCACTAACCAAATAATGAGTATTTCATTCTGGTTGTGAATGTGGAAGGGCATGAGAAGATCATTCACCAAAGAAACCCAACCTGACCCAGTTCCTGCCTGGGCTCTAAAGCATCCTTCCTGCAACCTCGGCTTCCCAAGGGATGCCAGCTTCCACTGTTAAAGGGAAAGAAATCTGGACAGTGTAGATGAGGTTGCCACTGGAATTAGTGGAATCTAGATGGAAATGGAAAAGCAGAGGCTCTTTCCTGACTGGACAACATTCTTGTTCATTTAGTGAAACCTGAGCAGGCCTAACACATTCCCTCCCCAGTCCATGATAAACAATAGACCAGGCCCCAACTTATCAGCCCACACTGAAAATATAACATGGCCTCTAAGCACAAGCAGCAGCTGGAGCCTTTAGGGAATCTCTGGGGAGGTGGAAAACAGTGCACAAGAAGCATCAATACCCTAAAATAACAGCTTCCTTCTGGAGCAAGATAAGATAAGTCCTTAAATGCTAACACAGCAGATCTGCAGCGTCACCCCTGTAATTCCAGTGTGATCTTACAAGCTGGGAAGCCAGTTGTGATAACATCCCTATCTGGATTTGGCTCATGAAACAATCTACAATAAAATCTGCTGTCCAGAACCATAAACTAGTGAGCAATGAAATTACATGCAAGCAAGGCCTAATGCTAAGGAGCTGCACTCCAGTAACAGCTCTTGTTTACCAACCAGCTGAGGCACTCAGGCCTATTCACAGCCATAATAAGTGTTTCTGTACAGTTGTCTTGGAATGGGAGCTTGTTACCAAATTTCAGACACCCTTCCCACCCCCACAAGCAGTGCCTTCCATACACAGCAGAATGTTTTGAGCAGAATTTCATAGTAGATGCTTCTGGTTACTAACCAGACAATACCACAAAGTAATTTGCAAAAACATTCTGGAGAACAAGGAAGCCATTCAGGGTGAATGATGTGAATCACCAAGCTCACCCCATCTCACATGACTTCAGCAAGGACTGATTCCTGTTTTAAAAATAAAAAAAAAACCAAACAAGCCTCTTCTCCTTTGAATCAACAGCATCTAGGAATGGCACAGAACAATTCTAGTCTGGAATATGGATCCTGCATGTGGAGGAATCTTCCCCTGGAAAAACATTTCTAATTGCTGGCAATTGCACAGCTCCCAGGAAGAGCAGCCAAGCTCCACTTGCTTGCAGAGTTCTGAGGAACTGTTCAGACCACAGCATGAGCAATCACAGGAGGATGGCATGACAACATTCCTGGGTGGGAAATATGACATTCAACTGGAAAAAGAAAATAATCCCATTCCTGTGAAAAGTCCCATTTACCTCTGAGCAGCCACAGTCGCAGCTGCATCCAAAGCAAACTGTCTCATCACACTTTCCTCCAGGTATTTCTGTTCCCACTTGGTCATGTCAGCTTCCAGAGCAAGGATCCTCTCCTCCTTCTCACGCAGGAGCTCCATGAGTGCTGTGGCATTGTACTCAGAGACATTGGCAGACTGAGATGTGCCCTGACGCTGATTCCCAGGAGGAAAAGAACAAACCAAACAAAAATAGAAGTCTCAGGATGCAGCTGTAAGGCTCAGAGTTGGCTGGTTTGCTTCTTGTCACTGGTTTGACAGAAGAACCCCCCATAGGGAAATGCAGTGGCTTTATGCTGTGTTTGGCAGGCTAACAAAAAAATACCTGACATGCAAAATACTCCTCCCAAGGCCTTTTTTCCCAAAAGTATATGGAAAGTATCTTTTTTTCCAAAGATGTATATTTGGGCCTTTCCAAAGTCCCAAATATACATCCCAGAGTTGGACTGTGCTATACAGGTGTGATGTGCACAGCCCTTCCATAATGCCTGATGTTACCCAGATTGACTCCCACGTGTTCAGCAAGGCACTGACTAGCATCATCCCTTCCAAAAAATACATCCAAAATATTTTTAAAGCATTTGATTACTAAATTATTATGATCAATGTAGAGCTGGGGACTGAAATAATTCCGTTCTAAAGCAAGATTTGGAAAGGAAGGCAGTGTTCCCTATCAAAGTATGGAAGCATGGAGATTTGCTCAGATAATAGTTCAATGAATAAACCTTGCAGTTTTATATGGAAGTCTCATGTGGGATTAGCAAGCCATTTGACTTAATAAAAAATAAATAGTTTAAAGGAATAGAAATAGGGCAGACTAACTATTTTATGCTGAGCTCAGAATTTTAACCATAACAGGAAAACAATTTTTTGTGTTGACTCAGGCTCAATGTAAAAAGTTGTGGGGTTTAGAGTACCTATCTTCCAAAAGTGTAACAGAAAAGTTTATCAAATTACTGTAACTCCTGCTAAAACCAATGCAAAACTCCAAGATTTAAATATCTATTCCTATGCAGAGATGAAGTTAGGGGATAAAAGTAAGCTGAAACTAAATGTGATTTAGAACACAGGCCTGCGTCCTATTTCCAGTTAAATTCAGACACCTCACAGTTCATCTGTATTTAACATAGGCTGAAGTAAATGCAATTATTAACATATCTGCACAATCTACTTCTCAGTCATTCTTTTCACTGAAAAATACTCATAATAATACTACAATACACTCTATATGAAACTCCCATCCATTTCCATCAACTGGATTTATAGAATTGGCTTTGCTAGTTTAGTCTTGTGTGCTTTTTTAAATTCAAAAGGTTTTTGAAGAGCCTCTTTTTAGGCCAGTTGTTAATGAATTTTACATAAAATCACAAACTGTTAACAAGATTAAAAAAATAATTTCAAATAACATAACCATGGTATTTAAAGGTACAGCAACATGTAGCTGTGAGGTTATTTCTGCATCTTGGCACATGATGTATCCCCTACTGCTCCTTATCTAAATCCTCTGGTTGAAACAGAATTAAATCAGGTAAAAGCAATACAATGGTCAGGAAATCCATGAATCTAACTAGTGAAAAATAAGTTTTTTAACAACACAAGATAAAAAATGCACTGCCTTTCTTCTGTGTGTGGAGCAGGGCAATCCTGCAGGAGCCCAGCAGGGCCAGGGGGTACCTGCTGCATGCGAAGAGATTCCAGCTCCCTCTCCAGCCGGGTGCGCAGCCGGTGCTCCAGCTGCTCCCTCTTCTCACACGCTGCCTGCAGCTGAACCAAAGCCTGCTGCATCTTCTCCACCTTCTCAACATAGACCTGCTTCTTCTTCAGCTGAAACAAAGCAACAAAAGGCAACATAAACAATGGGAACGAGCGACTGAACTTCAGGCTTTGCCACCTGAAGTGGGAAGCCAGGAAGATTTCCAGGTGACTTCCAGCACCTGAAGGGAGCCCACAGAAAAGATGGAGAGACAGGACAAGGGGGGATGGCTTCCCACTGCCAGAGGGCAGGCTTAGAGGGGATATTGGGAGGAATTCTCCCCTGGGAGGGTGGGCAGGCCCTGGCACAGGTTGCCCAGAGAAGCTGTGGTTGCCCCTGGATCCCTGGAAGTGTCCAGGGCCAGGCTGGACAAGGCTTGGAGTGTCTTGGGACAGTGGAAGGTGTCCCTATGGCAGAGGGTTGGAATTGGATGATTTTTAAGGTCCCTTCCAGCTCAAGCCATTCCATTATTCAAGACTGCTGTCAGTGGGCCCTGGCCTCCTGCTCTGGCCTGGCCACTCAGGATGTTACAGCTCTGTCCCAGCTCTGCTCTCCTGCTGGGCGCATTTGTCCTTTTTGTCCTCAGTGACCCCATGGTAACGATGGGGAAACAGAGGAAATTATCTGTGGCAAATGTCTGAGAGCAGCAATGGAGTAGAAAGGGCACCAGGGACTGAAACAGTATTTGAGTGACTTGACACATGTTTCCAAGGTAACTGCAGCAGTGTTTAGAGCTGGTCCCCAAGTTGGGAACACTCTCAGTGCAATATTGAAAATTGCTGGCAGCATTTTTACAAGATTAAGCAGAAACTGAATCAAAATTTGTAGCATCCTATTGCAGTTCAATCACAAAAAAATAATGGGATCAAAGCACACACCAGCCATGGCCTGGGCTCTCCCCATGCCAGCTTTATCCCAGCGGGCTGGACATTCTTCTTGGCCTGAGAGGTCCTGCTCTGTTCCTGCCACTGCCCTTTCATCCTCCTCCACTGTTCATCCAGCAAACCAAGCTGCCACCCTGCCTCACAAGAAGCAACAAAAAGTACCACACTGAGCCCCCCAGTAACTGTCTTAGTAAGGTTAATCCACAGTTCAGGCAAAATAAAAACAAACTAAAATATGACTAAAAAAAAAAAGAATAAAACATATGCATGGCCCAGCTGTATTCAAAGATAGGGAATACTGCACACCTGTGGGCATTATTTTCTCTTTAGGAAAAGACTGACAACTGTAATTAGCTGGCCCTGTGCAGCAAATCTGGGGCACTGCTTTTGTAGCTCTGATTGTCATAAACCCTGAAATACAAAAATAGCAGGAAGAAGGCAACTTTTCCCAACAGTCAGAGCCAAAGTTCTAGACAAGCACCACAATGCAAAACACAGACTCCCTTATGTGAGTTCAAAGAGCTGCTCTACAGCTTGATGGAAGAAAAGTCCACTGAGGGATATTAAAGACAAAAGACACCACTTTTGGCTCAGGAAGTCCTTCTTGGAAGCGGAAAGTATTCTGGGAAAGTATCAGTGCTGCTTGGCCCCATGCTGACAGTGCTCCCCAGGAATCTGCTCTCAGTTTCAGCAGACACAGGATACTTTGATCTGAACAACACAAGCTGTTCTTACATTGCACCTTTGCTCCAAAACAGGCTTATCATATGTTTCTTAAAAAATTTTCCCTTTTCTCACTCCTGTTCCTTCAGGCAATGCAAAGAGCAGAGACAGAAAAGTCTCCCAACAATATTAATCCCAGACATAGTATCCTTTTCTTCTCTCCATAAAGTCAGCAGGCATCTAATCTCACAGCATGAATGTTGCTGCCTTAGAGGATTTTCCCCAAACAAGAATTTTATAATAAAAGTTACAACAAACAGTGAGCAATCCAGCCAAAGGACTTCCCACCAGTGCATGTACAGTAGAAAGGTATTTTTATTCTTTGATTGCTCAAGATTTCAAGCTTGTTTGGAATGAGAGGGATGAGAACATTTTAATGTAACTTATTAGTCCACTGCTGCTCTGCAGAAAATCAGTAAATGTGTTATACTTAATAAATCTTTTTATTCCAGATCACAGTACTTGATAACACCAAATTAAGGTTTGTCAGACTCCACTAAAGTGAGGATTAATGTACCAGTTTTAAACTTATATTAACAGCAGCTCAAAGTAGCCAAAAGTGATAACGATAGGGTCAGCAGCAGAACCCAGAAATGAAGAGCAGCACTCAGTCTCTTGGGTTTTGACCTGGACAAGAGTGAGGAACAACTTGATAAACTCAGTGGCAGTGAAATACCATGCATCGAGCTGGAAAATAATCTCTTCAAAACTAGCTCTCCTCCCTCTCTCTTCTTTATAAAATAAGTTGGGGAAGAGGTGATGGACATTTGGTCTCATTACCTACTACAAAGCATTTAAATTCCTGAGGAGTTTTTTAACGCACAGGCAAAATCCTGCAAAAGCAGCCACCACCAACATTTTACAGTTTCGCAATTAACAAACCTGAGTATGCATATGTGTGGATTAACGTTCTGGCCTGCACTCAAAGAATACCAAGAGCCCAGCCAAAAAGCAGAATTAGGACACAGAAATTCCACTGAAACATCCACTTTGAATGTTCTCCCATCAGCCAAACCTGCAGGTGAAAAGTTGCAACACAAGCTGTTGCCCAAGCTCCCAGCACTGCCTGCACATGCCTGACTCGGGCACCAGACCCAATGTACAGGCACAGCTTGTTCAGTGGCTTTGCAGAAAGACAATATTTTTTTTCTCCCTTCACAAGATGCACTTCATCTTCCAGCATCAGGAAGAATTAGGAATGTTAGAAGATTTAGGGCTGGTGTGTGTATTCTTTTCAACAGCTTAAAACCAGAATTAATTCACAAATTCCTCAAATAATTTTCAGGTTTTTGGGACCCAGGTGCTCAGTAAGCTTTAAAGGCATGGGATGTGCTCCAGACAATTCAACTTTCCTAATGTCTTTTGTCATAATTATCCTTTCTCTAAAAGATAATCTCATTTCATGCACTTGCTGCCCTCAGTTAAGTCATTGCATATTCTGGCACTCTCATTCATTTCCAGCTCTGTTACTGCAAGTATTTGTGAGAAAAATTTACCTTTCTGTGAACCAGGATTCTCCAGAAATGGTAGAAGGGAAATCTAAATTTATACATTTTTGGTTTTCATCTCTCTGACTGGATCTAACTCTCATTGTAAAGAGGATCAGGAATGATTCTCCCAAGCACAGAGGGATTTCATTACCAGAAATCAAGAGTATGATCTTGTTTTCCTAAGACAGGAATTGGAAACAATTTCCTGAGTATTGCCAGGGTGCTGAAGACATAACTAAGATGGGAAGAAGGAAAAAAGGCAGCGAGCTGAGGCTTGTTCTTGGTCATTTGCCATGGATTCCCCACCCTCTCTCTCCCAGCAAAGAACCAAAACTGGCTGCTCAGTGCCAAAGGCCACAGCAACATCTACCAGGGCAGGGATGGCATCAAAGGACACAGGAATTCTCTCCTCTGCATCAGGCCTTGCAGTGAACACGTGCTCTAGATAAGAGCTCATTCCTGAAGCTTTACAAGGATGCAGTCACACCCCTTGGGATGTAATTTTAAATAAATTTGACAAGATAGTAATTTTCCTTTTGATGGTACAGCATTTAACTAAGAAGCAAGCTCATGTTCACT
Organism: Peucedramus taeniatus; assembly: GCA_013400575.1. Classification (NCBI taxonomy): domain Eukaryota; kingdom Metazoa; phylum Chordata; class Aves; order Passeriformes; family Fringillidae; genus Peucedramus; species Peucedramus taeniatus. The sequence continues at coordinate 165,451 of WBNO01028100.1, forward strand.
TAATGTATCGTAACTGCTTTGCCTCCAAGGGTGCTCTGAAAGTGATGAGCATTTTGCTAATGAGAATATCTTCATTTTAACACCTATTTACGATGTAAGATCTCAAATAACCTCAGTGCATGTCTGGAAGCACAGCAGGATGACTGTATCCATTCCCAGCATTTCCTACAGCACAATTTTAATAATGTCCTTATCTCCAGGTCAATCCCTGACTGCTTTGGAAAATGTCCTAACCAAGCATCAAAGGTCAGGCTAGAATTCTATCTAAACCAATGGCAACAGGAGCAGCCACTCTCCAGTTGCCATTTACTACAAAGTTTATGTAAATTCTGCAACAGGACTCAGGACAAGAAAAATAAAGATGACCATGACTGGCCTGGGCTCTGCAGAAATCCAGGGCACAAAGAGCAAAGCAATGCAGGGAATATCCCTGAAAGATTCCCTGGCTGCCTGATCAAGTATATCCAGCTTCATTTAACTTCCCCTCTCCCTTGGCATGGTCTAAAATCAGTGGCCAAAGACAAAGTTTTCCTCTCAGAAACAGGGAATATTTGATTATTACCACAACTGCCCAGCAGAAAGGGAATTTGCAACATCCTGAAAGCCAACCAAATCCTGTTCCTCATTTATTTATGTTCTGACAAACCATGCAATGCCTTTCAGGGATCCCAGGTCCTTGCAGAAGGAAGGCTCTGAGGAGGGCACAGAGGTTTCCTGGAAAGGGAGCAGGGGCACACAGGAATGAGGAATTTTCAGTCAAGGCACAAGGCACAAAGGAGGCTGTAACATCCTCCAAGTGGAGCTGCCTGTGCAGGACAAACAGAGCCCTGGACATAGCAGGTGAGGGGGAAGGATCTTCTCCTTGGAAAGAGATTCATTGCTTTCAGATGCGTTACTCAGCAAAGGTTGGTTTGTTGGTTTTTTTTTTTTTCTGGGGAAGAAGAGAAGACTTCCTGCACTGATTCAGAACTCTCCCAGGCATTTTGTCAAACCCAGCTATTACCCCCTTCATCTTGGACAGCTCCTATTTCAGCAAATTGGTAACACTCATCAGCATCTGCTTGTCTCCCACCCACTATTTCTGATGTCTTCAAAGTCCTTTGTTTAATATATTCAGGGTGTTTTCATAACATTCTGAGTTTATCCTAAAGCTGAATCCATTCAGATGCAGCTGAAAATGTGTTTCCCCACAAGAATTTGCCTGCTATGGCAGAAATGTAGTTAAAAAAAAAATCAAGCCAGCAAGCACGTTTAAATCACCTCACCCTCTTGCAGTTGGAATATATTCCTCTAGGATGCCTTTGAACCCTCAGTTTGTTTGAATTCAGGCCCAACAAGGCGCCAGTGGCCTCAGCAAGAATTCCTGCTGAAACAATTTGGTAACACTATCCCCGTGCTAGGGAACAGTGTTTGTGGCATGGGAATGTCACAATGTCGTCGCCCCGTTTGTTTGTGTTAAAATAAAGTTCTAACTCTCAAAGCCACCGCTGGAAAATCACTAACAGGCAGAGTATGTGAGACAGTGACATGGCAATAAAAAGACAGTTCTGTCACAAGAATGAAGCTCATTAGAGGGAACCAGTTACAGGAAAACAGGGAGGTTTTTCTCCTCTGCATCAAATCCATCCAGGAGTGACAAGCCATCCAAAAATTGTCCCTTTTAGAAGCAACTCTTTCCTGAAAGGAGTATTAGGTAGCTCTCAGAGTCTACGTGAAACAAAGCTGTGGAGACCAGGAATATCTTTTTATAGACCCAGGGAAGTGACTGGAAAAAACTAGAGCAGGCATCAAGCAGACAGCTCTCCTTTGGGTCTCCTCCCTACAAGCCAGAGCTTTGTTCTGACAGTATCTCAGGCACAGCATAAAAAGTATAAGAGATGTCATTGGGAAATGTATTTTTGCATTTCCCCCCAGACAGAACCCTCAGTGTTATCAGAAATAGAGCATTTTTTCTCTCCACAACAGCACAGAGAGAAATGAACACAGTATCTCAGCTGGTATCTGCTTCATGTGGAATTCTGATGGCTGAAGGATCTTAGAATTCCTAACCACAAGCAATTTTAGAAAAGATATTTCATTCAAACTTGTCCCCTGCCTTATCCTCCAGTTTCTACCCATTAGAGAGGTCGTCTCTCTTCCCACTGCAAGGTGTGTGTGTGAGAATGGCAAAGAGCAGATATTTTTATCTTCCTGGTGGTTGTCACTATTCTTCAAAGCTGCCTCCTTGAGGCACTCAGTAATAAAGTGATTTGTAAAGCAGTGGAGCAAAGGAGTACAAGTAACACTACTATAAAAAACCCACAAACTTTTCTTAAGTTGAAGTGTGGTCTTCCATGGTATAAATTAAATAGGGTAAGCAGAAATGACCAAGTTTGAGGGGAAAAAAAAGTAAAACCAGTAGCACTTGTAGCCTCTGCACTTAGCAGTTGTGGTTAGATAAAGTATTTGGCACCAAACTCCCTCCTGCAACATTCCAAGTCTGGTAAGGACTGGCAGCAAGTCAGCATTTACTCAGTGTCAGGTGGGTCAGGATGGTCCTTTCTGCAGAGCCAGCAGTTCTGGCCCTGGTCCAAAGCAAAGCCCAGCTTAACTGCTCCAGGCTGTCAAGGTGTATGTGAGCAGGTGGGGTTAAATCCTGTGTGACCAGCCACAACCCTGCTGCCATCCCACTTGAGATCCTCACAGCAATCCATGCTCCAAAATGAGAATTTTTCATTGCTTTAGCTTTAAATATTATCAGTATTTCTGACTGTGATATGCATTTTTAAGCCAACATACGTTTTACCTCAAATATGTTCAATTTATGTCAGATGTGTTACATGTAATGAAAATAATCTGAAGTTTTGATTTCAGAAACCACAGACCAGTACTTCACTAGAAACAATTTTAGTAAGCTGCTGATTTATGCAAAACTGTGGAACATTTACTAAAGGCAAGAACAAAAATAGAGAAGTGAAAATAGGGGTTAATAACTGTGTATCTTTATGGAGAGTAGAGAAGTAGTAAAGTTTAAATATTATACATCAAACATATACATACTTAGCAATTCTGTTCGTAGACACATTTAAGTTTGCTTTAAATATTTATGATCACTCACCCTATTTTGCACTTTGCAGAAATAAACCCCACACTATCAAAAACTTTAATGGCAGCTTGTTCTAAATTTGAAGAGCTATTTCACCCCTGCTAACAGGGAAGCATTCTGTGAATGTCTACTTTTGCATCCAACTGCTTCACACTGTACTTCAGTATCTCCAAGATCACTCCTTTCTCCATCACATTTACCATCCCATTACCTCTCCTTTCACTCTAACCTGGATGCTAAAACCCAGCATATATAAAAACCCTCAAAGCTCCACAGGTGTAGACAAGTGTCTACATTTTACAGATGGGTGGTTTTGTCCAGACTCGCAATTCAAGGCAAGGGTTTGGAAAATAATCTGAAGCTCCAATTCCAATGCAACATTTAAATCCAGTTACAGTCATATATGGCTTATAGCTCTCCCTAGAATGGAAATATTCTTTTTATAAAGGATCTGGTGCACACAAGGCAAAGTTACTCTGCTTAATAGCAAGTCAAAATGGAAAGGGTAAAAAAAAAAGCTGAAAACTTACATTACAGGAGGTAACAACTGAAATATGCATCCCCCCCTCAGGCCCTGAGCCAGAGTAGCTGCCAAACCTGAGCCTAAGAAACTCCACCCTCTGCTGCAGGACCAGTTTGGAAATTCCTGACACTTACAGGGACTAGTCAATCAGATTAACCTGGCCAGAATAAAGAAATAATCCACAAATTGTTCATATCTCTTGGCCACTGAATGCCACTAACTCAGAATGGTGTTCCCAGCCCCTTCTAAAGGTGTCCTGAGCTCTGAGCAGCTCCTTGGCTGCCTTTCAGAGCTACCAAACAGCCTGGGGATTGGAGAACTTTCCACAGTTCAACACTAATGAGGCAACAAATACGTTATAATCCTAAGTATTTCATTAAAAAGTGATTTGGGAAACCTGCAAAAATGACTCTTTACCATTTGTTTCCCCTTGTTCTCTCTCACCTCTAGGAAAAAGCAGAGTTAATTCCTGCTCCCTCACTGAGACGCTTCCATATTTATCTACAGCAGGAAGGGTGGCACTTCCTGCACACCCTGGGATTCGAGCAAAGGTTGGATGCCTGTGACCACAAGCCCTCATGCAGATCATGAGGCATTATCAGCCTATGTGCTTTTTAAGCTATCATGCAATTTAGCCCAGAGTACCTTACCTATTTCACTATGCTACCTGGGCAGAAATACTGTACCAATTTCTGCCTAGGTAGAAGCAGTACCCAATTCTTCTAGTGAAATGAGCAGTCTTTTGAAAATAAAACATACAATTATCATTACTACCCCTCAAGGCTTCAACTTTACTGTGAGGGAGCCAAAATGAGTGCCTACACAGAGGTTCAACCCAGCCAAGTGCTGTGTGTGCTGGCCCAGCTGATCAGAGCACCTCATCCACATCGACTCCAAGCATTTCCCAGGGAAATTACAAGGATGTCCCATGTACTTGGAGTTAGTGACCCACCAGACAATTTTAAATAAGGTGCTGAAATTTGAATAAAAGCCAAAGGGCTCCAATACATTGCAGAATCAATGAGAGAATAGTCTGAGAGCCAAAGAAAGCCAGTGTCAAATGTAAATTACCTTATACCTAATGCTCCCTCTCCCCTGAGTGAATGCAAGTCAGCCATGCCAAGCTAAAAGAGGTTATGACAGCAGGTAAACCCACAAGAACATCCTGAATGAGCAGAGCAGGTCCAGGGGAGATCCAGAGGGACTGAGGAAATGCTTCCATGAAGAGATTAAAGGAAAAGCAAAAATTAAGGACACCAGGGAGAGACACAGGAAGGTTCAGGGGAGGGCTATTGAGGCAAATCCAGAGCTCAGAGAAGAGCAGGCTGAAACTCAGAAATGAGCTACACCTGTAATTGGGAAAGGAGGATATTCACTTAGTATTTGATCATTCCTCCTCTGTTGGCACAATGGGATCCTGAAGGGAGAGAAAACTAAAAGCAAACAAGGAGAGGGTTTGAGGAATGTCTCTGAAAGCAGCAAAATTCAGGTGGACATAGGCACAGTGCCCAGCTGAGGGTGACGCTGAGTGCTGGTAGCCAGGGAGATGGCGGGGTTGGAGAACAAATCTGCAGTGAGGAAGTGTGCTTGGTCAGGAGATTTCCTCCTGAGACTCTCCATGGCGGAAGAGTAGGAGTAAAGGAAGCAGAGGCTGGAGTGGGAAATGGGGCCTTTTGAGAGGAGAGCAGAAGGTGGGGGAAAGGATGGACACCGTGACGCAGAAGGGCACAAAGGTGAGAGCCATGAGTGGCAAGGACAAGGCTACAAAAGAAACTGCTGTGAAAGCTGCCCAGCTAAGCAGCTCAAATGCATTATCCCCTCTTGGGAGGAAAGGGAGAGAAAACAACTAAGGTCATGCCCAGCTTATTACAAATGCTGGGCACATAATGCATTGTCCCCACACCTGGCAAAGGGATGAGCCACATTCATCTGGTATTACTTGAAAGTCCATCCACATCTGAATTTCTGCCAAGTTCAGCAGGTTTTCAGGGCTGAGATTCCACTTCCAGCCCACTTTAACAAGTTGAAACAAAAAGAAAACAAAATATGGCTGCTTAGACAAAAGCATTTCCAAGGAAATAGAGATTTGTGGCTTATCTGTTTAGCTAGTCAACACAAAGCTAAGCCGATCGAAACAGCTTTGAAGAAAGCAGATTTCCGTATAACTTCCACAAGACAAACTCATTCTCACAGCCACTCTTGCTGGAACACAAGCTACTCTGACTCCTCTCTCTCAGCATCCTTACCTCCTCCTCCAGTTTCACCACCTTGGCCTGAGCGTTGTTCAAGGCCTGGTCTCGGATCTCGATGTGTCTCCGCTGGTCCTCGTTGGTGGAGCGGGCAGCAGCCAGCTCTATTTCCAGTTTCTCTTTTTCCCGCTGTGTTTCCTTGTCTGTGGATAAAAAAGTGATAGTTATCAATGCACAGCACTTGTCTCTGCCCAGTTTTCAGGAGCCTGTCACTCCAGAGGTGAAGGGAAGATTGCACTGGGACTTCTCACAAGAAAGAGAATGCAAATCTAGTGCTAAGAAGGAAAAGGACATGGCTTTCAAGGAAGAGAAGGACCTGTAATCCCGAAAAACAAGTATGGTACCTTCAAGCAACAATGTGCCACAAAGATAGAGAGAAGGAATAGAAGGTGCATCACTCAGTACAGTTACTCAGGTAATTTGCTGTAATTATGCAGATGGTTAGTGAAACTTGGCACCTCTTCACCTCTGAGCTTTCAGCAGTGGAACACAAACTGTAATTTTAATATCTCAGGCTGGGGAGAGAGATAGCAGACTGGTGTTCCTGAAAAACTTGTGTGCCTTTTTTCCACACTGTCCCCCCAAACTGGAAGGGGAAGGAAGTTCTGTCCTTTCTCAGAGGAACCCCCAGCAATATCTTCAAAAGAGTCAGAAAGCAAATCAGCAGTAAAAACTCCTCAGTCTTCCTCTAGTGCCAGTAGAAATGACCCCTGGGCCAGAAGTAAGGCACATACAACTGTTCTGTCCCTTCTCAGAGCAGATCTGCCACCCCAAACACAGCAGCTCATCCTTTTCTGCTGCTCTCCAGGAAGAGATGGATGCTGTTAGAGCAGCAATGCTGAGTGTTGCAGGAACAAGGCACTGCCTTCATAAAAAAAATAGATAGGATAAAAATAATTGGAGACTGGAGAAATTATCGCAAAGGGTGTAAGGTAAAGCCACAACACAGAGCTGATGTCTTCTGTGTATGTTGCCATTCCCAGCTCAAGCCAACCAGCTCCAAAGATAACATTAGCCCACTTGATGTATACACAACCACAGAATACTCCCTGGAGTGATCTACACCCAGCACTGATGACACCAGAGAAACTGCATTCCAGAAACCAATATCCCACGACAAAGGAATGAGGACAAGGAGTGGAAGGCTTGAAAAACAGGAACGAGGTGCTGGGTGTTAGGACAGACTGCATATGGAGTACACAGGCCCGTTTGTGCAAGCATGTGCATAGCTATATTTACAGGACCACAATTACTCCCTTTCTTCTGCCAGCAAAGAGCCAGGAGCAAAGCTTTAGCAACACAGAGTAGCTAAAGATTCCCTTCTGCCAAGGAATCAACACAGCCCACACACAGGTTGCAAAACAAACCTGTCCACCAACAGCACCCAGAGCTCTGCAGAGCAAACCCAGAGCCAGCCCAGGACATAAGGACAAATGTCATCACATGCTTTTATTTTTTGCCCATCTTTTCTCAGTATTTCTCCTCCACCCAGGAATGAGTTGCTGCCAGTGTGAGCACATTATACTGTACTGCAGAGACTGAGCTGCTTTGAGACAGGGTGGCATTATGCCAGCAGGTATCAGTCAGTGCTATCAGGCTATTTGTTAATCTGGAAATGCTTGCAGAGAGGCTTTTGGAGGTTTTGTTGCACACTTTTCTCCAAATGAGAACTTTGCTTCACTTGACAAGTGCCTACAGCACCCCTAGAAATGCTGGGACCAATGAAATGCAGGACTGTAGCTTCCATGTTCATCCAAAAGGAGAAGCTCCACAGCTTTGACCTCCCCACCTTTCTGGGTGCACCTATGAACCTCAGTGTCCACCCAGCAGAAGGAGAGACTAAACTCCCAGACTTCCCAGTACTACCAGGAGTTTGGAATTCACTCCCTGACAGCCATTTGCTTGCAAGGCAAACCACAAGGAATAAGCTAAAGATGACACAAGAGAGGGATGCCAGAATCTGTCAGGGTAGCTGCAGTGTCTATTACACCACAGAAAAACTCTGTTTTGCAATTTTATTGCACTACCTTTTTATATAACAATTGGAGAAAAGTGAGCATTGTCAGAAGGGTGGAGCACACTGTGGGATGAGAGAAAAGTTGGCCCAATGCCGTCGGCCTCAAGACATTTCAGAACAAAGGAAAAGCAGCATTTCACACCTGTCATTTTGATTTGCCTTGTGATAAATCCACTGCTGTGGACAGAATTCCTGACCCTCAACCAGCCCAGCAGACTGCAGGAGTGTTCATCACCTTTATTTTTGCTGAACAGGATAGGGCAGTAGCAAATTAAAGAGGAAGGAGATAGGAGAACTACCAGGCTCCTCTCCTACTGGCCTTAACTCATGCCAGGACTCCTGCTGGCCTGGGAAGGTTTAATTTCAGAGCTTTCAAGGAATGAAATATATGGATAAAATATGCAAATTATGGGATAAACACTAATTTTACAGTTTAACTGAAAATTACCTTTACTCCAAAATATCTAATAAATCCCATTAGATGGACTTTACATAATGAGAGAAAAGGAATTCTTGAATCCCTCCTCCTTTCTCCACTGCCAGCTTTGGACTGCCACTGCCCAAACACTTACTATTTTCTGTGATAATTAACCTGCTGCACTGTCCTCCCTCCCAGGTGACTGGAGCTTTCCCCTGACCCATAAAGGCTGTGTAACTCACTTTGTGCAAAGAGCTGGGAGATGGTTTTCCGATTGTCTTCAGACCCCTCAAATTCCTTCTCTGCAAGCTGCTTGTTGGCTGTCTCCATGCGTTCTGCAAAAAAATTCAGTAAAAGCAAAAGAAATAATTCAAAACTTTCAAGCATTAAGTTACATCTGCTCAGGGCATTCCTGATACTGGGGGAATGGATCTCCTAGTTGTACAGCCTATCAGAAGTTGGCACTCACTTTTGAAATGTTTCTAATTATGTCCTTAAGGAAATACACTCAATGAGACAAAACAGGTTAAAGTTCCAAAGAAATTATTTTAAACATTTATAACACAGAAATTTATTTTTTCAATTTATACCTTTATTTTTTCCGCACAAATAAATCCCACCATGCAATTAAAAGATCTCTTATAATTCTCCACTAAATCTTAACAGAAGATTAAATTACTGTTGTCCAATCACCTGACTTGAGGGAATAGTGTAAAACCTTAAAAACAGCTTAACAGCTCTGCTGCTCCAAGCTGCTAGAAACTTGTATCAGTCTATGAAAATTAGAATGAAATGTTTATGCTGTGTTTTATTATGAATAAGATTATTTAATGCAGGCCTTTGTGTACTGTACTGGGTTTACTTCCTGGATGCAAAACTATTTCTGGGAGTCTTAGTAAAAGACATGAGGCGATGAGAGCATGCAGGGCAATCAGCTTTCTTAAAAAAATTCAACTTACAGTTTAAACAATTGTTTGTGCACTTTCAAAAATCTCAAATTGCAGATGATTTCCACCTTCCAAACTAATGCTTAAACTTTTACCCCCGGTAAGGTCAAATTCCACTCAACACCACTCTGCTGCCAGCCGTGGGGCTGCCTCAGCCTCTTAGCAAGAACCAGACACCAATAACATCTCACTCTGGAAAAGGAAAGGAGATCCAAAAAAACAGATGCCTACATTGATAAGGAATGACAAGACCTTCAGGAAGAACAGACACTCTGCAGTTTGTATGTCAGTGCAAAAAGGGTCACTGGACAGGAAATGAAGTGAACGTGCCTGGTGTGGGATTAGGCAGTCAGCAAAACCTCTTTCCATTTGTGTAAACTGAACAAATTGTACAAATTGTCTCTAGGATATAAGACATGAGAGAATTCCAGGCTTGCATCTGGTTTATGGTATTTGGCTTATCACATGTTTCTTGTCAATGAGAAACAGGCTGGAAATGAAAGACTACAGCCCTCTCCTAAACCTGTCTTTTCCATTCCTCCAGCAAGTGCTTAAAATCTCTGACTACTGAATGCACCTGAGTATTCTGTCATATTCCAGTCGTGTCAGTCTGAATTCTGCAGCAAAACTCTGTCCTGACAAGTAAGCATAACAATTAAAACCCCCAGCATTGAATAACAGAAGCTTTACTTCATTTACCTCTTAGATCCCTGTTGAAATCATGAAGCCTACGAATTTCTCCTTCCAGTTTGTTTCTCATGGCTTTTTCCAGGGCATCCCGCTTAGAGGATGATTTCTCCAGGTTTTTGTATGCCTCTGAAACTTGCTGAATTTCTGTTTCCAGCTGCAGTGGAAGGAAAAACAAACACTTACTATTTTCCACTAACAAATTTCATTGTCTCAGAGAGGAGATTACTTTGTCTCAAGTGTTCTTTATTGAGGGAAACCTACACTTATACACTAAGTAAGAGCAAGTCTTGGTTCTGTGATGAATCCCTCTACAGAAAGAATACCAGTGGGCTGAATAATTTTGCAATAAGTTATGCTTTATCCTTCCTTTCAGGATATGCTTTATCCTTCAGTGTAAAGCTTCTCTGATCATCCAGAGCAGGGGATTCTCTCCTAACTCTCCTTGCTGGGCATGATTTGCTATGGAAGTGGGGATCCACACCACAGCAAACCCCATTAGCACTGTCTACAGCAAGTGATCAACAGGGAGGTGGAGGGAAGTGCATTTATATCCTTCTGTCATTATCAGGAAGCTGTGAAACAATTCTCTCAAGTATTTCCTGGCCAGAAATCTTCCCAAAAAATACAACCAAATGAACATATGTCCCTGGTAAGAGGTAACATGGGGAATAACGAGTGTGGAAAGCCACACTGGTCACCTAAACTCAAAGACAAGCAGCCACACATTTTTCTGGCCCCAAACACTGCTCAGTGCAAAGAGCACAGCAAGGCCCACAAAGTCCTAAATTACTCAGTAGCATCAGTCTTTCCACAGCTTCAAGGCAAAAGCAAAGCTGACCTGCTGCCCAGATTTAAACCACTGGTCATCGGAAGTTATTTCTGTGAGGCAGCATGAAAATACCTCCACACATGCACGTTAATGATGGGTCTCACTGGGGTATTTCCTTTTAAATGTTTTAGCATCATTTATTCTGCTTGTTCCATAAAGCCAAATGTGGCAAATAGCTGGGTCCATATCAAGACATTAAGTTTTCATGGAAATTGTGTGGTGTTGATAGAGGGACAAAAGGAGTGTTAGTCCCAGTCCTGCAGTCCAAATGTCTTTAGTGTAGCAATAGCAGCACTACTTGCCCTGCACACTGTGGTGCCAGCCAGTTTTGTAGCAATGTCCCCTGTGCCTCCTTGAGTGGCTGTGGTCTCGTGCTATCCCAAACAGGCTCTTCCTGCAGCTCTGAAGTCTTTTTGGGAAAATGAAACCTGCTGCTATCCTGGACAAGCCTTAACTTAGCCAAGCAAGCCAGCAGTCAGCCTTTTCAGCAGCTGAGGAGGATGTGCTTTTAAGCATGGTCAATGAACTGTTAGCAGAAAACTGAAGGCTTTGATTCCATCTTCTGCCAAAGTTAAGCTGATGCCCAAAGGCACAGGGCACAGACTAATCAATCTGCATACAAAAGACTGTAAAGTACATCATCAATCCCTTCAGCAAAGGAATCCAACAGTTGCAGCTTAAATGATTCAATTAGGGACTATACCAGAGACAGGGGGATGCCTGAATTCCACAACCACCCACCTTCTGCAGCCGGGCCACTTTCTCATAGCACCCATCCAGCTCCTGCCGTAGGGAGCGGTTCTCCTCCGACAGGATTTCCACCATTTGCTGGGCCCTGGACACGATGGCAAAAGGATCTACTTGCATCTGCTGGTAGGGGGAAGGGATCTGCTGGGCCCGGGGCATCATGGAGTAGGAGTCGCCTTGCTGCTGCGGCGGGCCCAGGAAGGGCTGGCATAGTCGGTACAGATCTCCCTGATGGACTGGGTTGGACAAGAAAGGCTGCTGGGTCCGTGGCAGAATGCCAGGATCTGCCTGGTTGGGAGTTAGAGGTTGCTGGTGCTGGGAAGGGGACAGCCTAGAGGGTGGTGGAGACTGGAGCAAAGTCAAAGATCCCAGGGATGTCAAGGAAGAAGTTGGGCTGTGGTGGTGAGGTGGTCTCTGTTGTAACTGCAGCTGCACATCTGGGTTCTGCCTGGAAAACAGAGAGCACAGGCTCCATCACAGTCATGCAGAGGAAGGTGCACAAACCCAGGGACAAGGTGTGTAGCTGCTGTGCATAGGTCTTCCCATACAAAAGAGTCAAGTGAGGCTTTCTTCCATTTTAGAACTCTGTTTTTAAAAAGCATTTCAAAATCAAATCTTTAGCAGAAAATTTATTACAAGGGCATGAAGGTGTTTCCTCTTGAGACTATTTTTTTACAGAAGTACTAAGAGAAAGTGCATCAACAACTACTGGCCAAAAAATTTTCCTAACTTTTCTTGATACTTTGTGGATAAAACTGCTCAACTGAGGACTGCTAGGAACAGGCTCCTTTGTTCTGGCTTTAAATGCGCCATCTGTCATTTAGAAAACAAATCTTTTCTGCAAGCCAGGATAGAGAGTTAAAAGCATTAGCTAAGCTTGATGCTAGTATTCCAGCATCACTGATCTGAGCTTTCTGAAATATCAATCAATAAACTGCAGCCTGGTTAAATAAGACAATCAAATGATCTGAAAACCAACCTAAGAATCAGAAGCAGCATTTTCATTCCAACATGCCCTGTCCTATGCAGTAGTTGTGTTTACTGCTCCTAACAATAACCTCTGCAGGCTATCAGAGACACATCTAACAATCTATAACATGCCTGAGTCCACCAGAGAACTAAATCCAAGCTACATCCTCTCACATTTCCCAGGCTCTGGAGATCCCCAGCTCAACTCCTGCTGCATTAGCCAAGTAAGAAATCTCTCTGAGAAGACTGTGTGGATTTATCATGCTTGGATGACCTCAGGAGGCCGGATTTGCTTTCTCCTCCAAAAGCATTCAACCTTTAACTTCTCTGGATGTTCTTTATTCTAACAGTTGAAGTCCCTCCCTCTCCATGCTGCAGCCAGTCTCTTCTTGAGCATGGAGCTCAAGACCAGAGCAGACCCAGCCTGGCAGCTCAGTGTGTCCTGAAACACTCCTGCTGCTCCGACAAAATTCCCACCCTTTGGGATGCACTTCAGCCCTGCAGCTGGAAAAGCACACACTGTTGTTCCACCTGGCCAGAGCTGCTACAGAATACCTCCCTGGCTGTCCCTGTTCCCAGGAGGGACTCCTGCCCTGCAGAGAACGGACAAGGCAGCTCACAGCATTCCCACAGCACCAGGAGCCTTGGAGGAACTGACAGCAGTGAGCAGGAAGCTGAGCTGGGAGCTAAAGGGTTACACAAAACACTTCTGAGCCCAAGTGCAAACACTCAGCATCATCCTTCCTGCTCTCCAAGAAAGAAGGAATCACTCCTCTACCCACCACTCACATCTGGGCATTACTCACATCTGGCAGCAGCGCAGGGGAGTTAGCAGCTCTCAGCCCAGCACAGAGTTCACTATTTCAGCATCATGCCCTTTATGTCTCATTGCCCTGCTTCCCTGCAGAGAAATCTTCTTTAATGGGGAAACAAATCTAGCCTTGATAACTAAGATAAAACAAAGAATCACTGCTCTAGCTGCTGTTTCTCTCCTTCTCACATTCAGCTGACTGTGGTCCCTGCCAGCAGCATCATTTCAGGAGCTGTATTTCCCCAGAAATTTGCAGCATGAGGATTTCAGGGGTCATGCAGAAGAGTGATGTGCAATTAATTTCTTCAGGAATGTTCAGTTTAGGACCAGCAATTTGGTTCTTCTCCTCCTAGGGGGGCAGCTCTACTTATTGTTGCACTGATTTCATTAACTTCCTTTGCCAATTCTCGTAACGAAGAATGAGGCAAAACCATCACAGGCCATGCTCAAGGTCACCTGGTTTTTCTCAGGTGGTTTCCAGCTGCTTTCCTAGCTCACCCAGTTGAGTGCAGAGTTAAAACTTTGCATCCTCACAAATCACACAATTCCTTAAGTTCATTCTTTACCTATCACCACAGCTCTGCTTTGATGCTGTAATCAATTAGGGAATAACCTTGCTGTGACATTTCATCTGTGATGACCTACAGAGTTAGATCAAAAAGAAATACATTGCCAGTCTGCCTCATGGGTGCAAAAAACCAATTTTCAACCTACAAAACACTCTTTTCCAACACTCTGAAAACAACCAGGAGCAGTTATTCAGGGAGACTGGTGTCAGTGAGTTAATCTTATAAGCCTCATGAGGATGATTTAGATGCCAATGTTAACAATTTGAGCTATTTGACTAAAAACATCTTGTTATTCTGTCAACAGAGACCCAGTAGCAGAACTTTGCCATCCTAAGCACCAATGAAAGAAACAAAATGATGGCCAATGAAACACAAAGGCAGCACTTTAATGCTGAAGGGCCAGTGGAACTGACATGCCTTGTAATGATCCTTTTTTTTTTAAACCCATTGTAAAGAACAGCTCTAGGAAATCATGGCTGAGTATTTCTAAACAGGATACATTTCCAAGAATTCCAGCATCTTGGCACTCACATCCAAAGCCTCTCATAATATTGAAATTATAGCAATCTTGTAGGCTCAAGCTAGAACATGAGAGCTTGGAGCCTCTAGTTCTGTGGCATTACCAACAGCATTAGGGCTTCCAAAATGTCACAAATGCATTTATATTCCCATCAGAATGAGACAGCACAGCTGGGGTAATACATTCTAGCTTTAAAAAAATTATATTTAAAAATCCTAGTAACCTCACAGTGACACCAGCCTTTTTAAGATATTGTATGCAAACTTTTACATACACACTCAAACAGCTTTTTGGCATTCCCACTATTTACAATTTTGTCTTATAAAATACTTACATACATTTTGTGGGTAAAAAATACCTGGCTCTGGGATTTCTTTATATTACCAAGAGAAATGAAGAATTTATTTCTCTGGTAAAGCAATTTTGGGCTGAGAGAGTCAGAAAGGTAAATGAACACAATTTGGATTTTTCAAGATTTTTATGCTACACTACAAAATGTAAAGGTAAAAATGACTATTGGTGTAACTTCACAGTATTGCTGATAAAATGGTAGCAGAAAATTCCCTCCAAGAGAGAATGAGTCCTCAGGTAACCCCACAATAGTAATCACAATTTCATCTGAACCAACCACTTCAGAAAAAATGTAGACTCTCAAAACACATATACAACAAAATTACACAATCTCCTTCCATTCCCCTCAGTGTCACAGAGCCCTGAATAAACCAAATGCAGGGGGAAAAAACCCTCAGAGCAATTATCCCCACAAGTGTTTGGGTTTGAAAGCATAACTTTAAGGGCCCCTTCTCTGTGCAATATGCAGGAATTTCTGCTCTCTGGTGTGGACCAGAGGAACACTCCACACAGGCCAAGTACAAACCTGGATTTATGGCTCTGCAACCACCAAGGTCACCTCAGCTTTTCGGGCAGGAAGACACAGACAGGGAGTGAGGGCAGCCCTGCAGCCATGGGGTGCTCAGGCTGCCAGGACAGAGGGTCACACACAAGCTCTGTGGCAGAGCAGCACAGTGGGGAAGGCAGAAGAATGAAGGGATCGGGAAAGACCTCTGGCTCGTTAAAGTTTTTTCTGCCTTCCCAGCTCCTCCTGCTTGTTTCATGTTCAAGAAGCTCCAGTTCCCCTCCTGCACAAGCCAGGAAATGCTGACCGCGGGAGGGAGCAGGCTCCACTCCATTACACAGCCGAAATCAAACCCAGGAATTTTTGTTCTGCTGCCCAGTCACACCTGATTAGCCCCCACTTTGATGCTGCTCAGGGGAACGCAGTGCACAGAGTGATTTACTAATTATGGGACAAATTCTGCAGACCTCCCTCTCAAAAACTTTCTGTGAAGTCGATGGGATTAATCACCGCAGCAGGAGCTCAGTCACTTGGGCTCCAGACAGAGGATGGCGCTTGAATCAGAGAGACAAGGAGCTTCCTCTGCACCCAAAACTGCATCAGACAGAAGCTTCCTCTGCACCTAAAAATGCATCAGACAGGAGCTTCCTCTGCATCCAAACCTGCATCAGACAGGGGCTTTTTTTCTGCTCCCAAACCTGCTCCAGCTCTCGCTGCGCTGCCACAGGAGCCCTTGGAGCCCTCAGCACATGGAGCCCAAGGCACCTCTGCTCTCTTAGACTGGAGGGTTGTTTTCACTACCAATGCTAAAGTGCAGTTCAAGTATTAGGGAGAGAACCCTTCTCTGGAGCTTCACATGCGGCCAGCCCTCTTCTAAACTTTCTTTAAAATTTCCAAATAACAGCAGAGATGCCTCTGGCATGCCCGGTATTTACATTAAACCAACATCATTACCAACATACACTGTTCCCAAACTTACACCGCCCAGGAGCAGGTGAGGCAAACTGTTTGCAGACTGGTTTAAACTTACCACACAGCCCATTCCTTTCCCAGACTGGGGAGGGTGAAGCATGAGAATGCTGTGAATTCCCCAATGTTTATCTTGCTCAACGAGTTTTATTTAACCGCATCATTAGGTCACCCTCAAATTCCCCCGAACAATGAGGGGAAAAACCCGCAGAAAAGGGTGTGGCTTCGGGAGCAGAGAGAAGGGGCTTTGTTTCCTTGACGCACAATTCAAAAAATGCACACATTTACCAATCCAAATGAATCCTGATAAACGTCGAGCCGTGGCGCAGGAAAACTGGACACTGCAAGGACGCTCCTGGTGCGAGGCAAAAGCTCTCCCCGGAGCTGTTTGCCTTTAAAATCCCCACACCATCACCCAGCTGCACCTTTAGCAACACAGAAGGTTTCTTGTCTAAATGACAGTTTCTCTTACAGCATGTGGGAGAGGGAGGGGGAATAGAGGACTCGCTCCCTTCCTTTGCTACGCTGCTCTGTAATTTATGGATTAGTCTTGCAATTGTTCTACTGCTCCAGCATTTGCCTGCAAAGGAAACCTCTCCTCTGTGCAGCTATTTAGGTTAAAAAGTAACCTCATTAGATTCCCAGTGCTTTGAAGACAAATTTCAGTTGCTTCCCCTACTGGAAACCTTGCCAGCTGAACCTTTCTCCTCCCCCTCCTTCCCCCCACCATGTTCTTTCAAAGCAGCCAGGATCCATCCAATACAGACAAAAATCACCCTGTCTAGAGGAGCTGACTGTTGGCATGTTTTCAAATACCTCTCCCTTGAACAGCAAGTAGGCTACATCTCACTGCATATAATATAAGGAGTATTTCTGATGCAGCAGAACCACTGAGGAGCTGTTTCCCTGTCCCATGTGCACAGAGGTTTGAGGCCTTTGAATTTGCAAAAACATTTGCAACGAGCTTCTACAATCATTACCCCCCCTAAACCCTTTACTTCCCCTTTTCCTGGCCTCTTTATTATTTATTTAGCCAGATCAAAGGGCCTTTTCATCAGGCTTGTATGCTGCTGAAGTCATTTCAGATCACAAACAATGGTGGACAAACTCTGAAAATAGCTCCTCATAGGGCTCGGAAGGCTCTGAGCAGATGCAAACTCCCTAAAGCTCAGACTCTGCTCCCAAATACTGACTGGTTTCTTCATGCTCCCCTCAAAATGTGCAAACACAAATTCACAGAAACCTCTCCATTTACATCCTCCTGTTGCTCCTCTGAATTACTCTTTTAGCTTCAAAATGAGACCAAAATCATTACAGCAGATACCACCTGGTGTCAGGCAGAGATGAGATGGTATGGGAACAGGTAAAGTGAAGCTGGGGTTTTAGCCCACCTTAATAAAACTTCATCTTCCCACACGGACATCAGTGTTTGGCTCAAGCCAAATCCAGCTCCTTATCTAGAGGGAACCAGAACAGGCTGAGATTTCAAATGATGCAAGAAAAATGAGCAAAAGCTGAACAAGCAAGTCTGGGATGAGGCACAAAGCATATTCCATTTTCCTATCCTACACTTCAGTCCACTGAAAGTAAAATTTTAAAAACTCTACAGGAATCTCAGAGGTGATTTTTGCTACCTGCACCACTATTGCTTTCATTTGCTTTCTCCTTTCTGATGTGATGTAGTTTTACGAAAAATCTTTTGTCTGGTGGATGTAATTATAGAACAACTTAAGTCTTGCAATAAGTAACTGCAAGTTTCTACAATGAATCACACCATAACTTTGGCTTTTGTAGCAAAGCTTTTGTGAGGCTCTGGAGTCTCAGCATTGAACTTCCCCATACCATAAAATCAAGTTGGTTTGTTTTGGATTTTTTTTTTTTTTTTAAAGCATCAGGCCTCTCTAGTCAGCTACTGAAGCAGGTAACAGTCCTTCCAGACAGTCTGCAGCAGAACACGTCATCTCACAGAATGAAGATGGGGTCTTTGCTGAAGGAAAACGTGCAACAGGAGTGAAGGTGATGGACTGAGTTTTACATTGTCATTCCCTACGTGGCTGTCATGGGGTTTGTCTTAAGGTCTCTCTTACCTGACTGAGCCATACTCAGGGGGATGCTGATACCTCATCATAGGCCCATCAGATCTTCCCTGCTGGCTCATGCGATGGTCACTATAGAAATGCCCCGAGTCCTGAGGTTTGCAGTTCATAGACGGGGTAGACACATTTTTGTAAGGGTACTCTGGGGGAGGCCCCCGCTGCTCCATTCCTTTCATGCTGGGCTGGGAAGGGGGCTGCACCGAGTTCTTGTAGAACTCATTGGAGCCAGAATTTTTGTAAGGGTCGCTGGACTGCTGGGGAGAGAGCGGGGACAGCGGGGAGAGCGGCGCGCTCGTGACGGGCGCGTGGGCCTTGACCCCGCTGGTGGCCAGGGACAGCTGCATCAGCCTCTCGCTCAGGGAGCGCACGTGGCCTTGCTTGAGGTCCTTCAGTCCTTCGTCCTGGTGCACCTTCCCCGGGCTCACCCGCTGCACCGTGGGCCGCCCTTCAGTCCTCATCTTCTGGTTGGTGACGCCCGTGACGTAGAAGGCGGCCCCGACGCTGGCGTGTGGCTGGCCCCGGAAATACTGAGACTGCACCTTGGCCTCCTCGTAGGTCGGGAGGTCCTCGCTGTTCTGGAGCCGCGGCGAGAGCTGCTTCTCCATGATGCTGTTGTCCACCTGTATCTCCTGGCCCTGGGGCTCCTGGCGGGCAGCATGAGTCACGAGCTGGTGGTCCTGGGAGCTCAGCCCTTCGTTCTGAGCGGCCGGGCTGCCGGTGCTGCTGAAAGGGGGGGCATTCCCTGTGGCTTGCTGGTGTAAGGCGAGAAGGTTGCGGTTGTCATTTGGGTTCCCGTATCGGAGCTGCTCCTGCAGCAGGCGCTGTAAAACTGTCGTAGCTGCTTGCTCTTCTGAATTCCTCATCTCAAACTGTGGTGCCTTTTGGGTGGAATGTAAAAGCTGCCCTTGACCTAAGGAAAGGAGACACGGTTGTTAGCGCCTGAGTGGATCGAGGGAGATATTCAGGAGCAACGGCTTGAAATACAGAAAAAAAGCAGGTTAGATTACCAAAGGTTCCCATAACAATGGGGGTCATCAAGGCCCATGGAGACCTAAGAAGAACTTGCATGCCCGGGGGGCAAAGCCTCAGAAAGGTGATGAAAGGTGACTTGAAAGTTTATAGGCAAATCAATCCACTGCAAGCTGTAGGGATGCATGCCAAATACCTCAGACAGCATCTCGGGCAAAAAGGAGACGTGGAATTCACAGGATGATGGTAAAAATGCCTGAAACCTGTTTGCTTTATACTTGGAATATACCAACAGTGAAATACACTTCCCATATTTGTAGGCAGACAAGGACTGAAGTGTGAAATCAGCAACTTGTCAGTTTTAAGGAAAAGAAAAAAAAAAAACAAAAGAGAGGCCCCTTGAGATAGCATATGGTTCAAAAGAAGTAAAGAAATCTCTCAGCTTGGATAAAGCAATTAATGAATACCAGCAGGTTTTCAGAGTTATGAAATGCCCAGAGTGAGATCAGCACCTTTTCTCCCTGCTGCAAAAACCCCAGGCACGGTGCAAGTGAGGACTCAGGAACTTCCTGCTATACAAAGGCAACCAAATCCTCACACATCTAAATATCCTCAGCGGAATGCATGCAAATGCAAGGGGAGGAAAAAGAGTTGTCTGATCTAAGGAACAGAAAAAGACCTCTGAGTGGCAGGAAAAAACACTGTGTCCCAATGAGAGAAACACAAAGAGCCAATGTCAGGCACATCCTAAGTACAGATTAAGCCAGTGACCAACAGCAATTACATTTTGCTCAGTCTCCCAGTGGAGTCAGGAGTGTGTCATGGAAACTCAGGCCCATTGGCCTTGCCTGAGATGAAATATCAAAAATTAATGATACCTTTGAGACATGTAACTGAAAGCAGAGCTACTTTGGAGCTAGAACAGCTCAGAATAGAGAGTAAGCCTCCCTCACTGGCCAAGCTGTGGCTCTGCCCTGATGGCAGAACACATGTTGGTGTTCTAGCATTTTATTTTGTCACCTTTTTTCTGTATTACATTGTCCCTTAGCAGAAGGTAACTTTTTCCCAACAGTTTGTTCTGTGGCAGAACCAGGAGGCCTGAAGGGTCTGCTTTGTGCTGCATCTCCACAACCTCCCCGTTTGCTCCCTGAGACCAGCCAACCCCTGCAACACAAGGACTCCCACTGGGCACACAAAAGCCTTCTGCAAATCTTAATGAAGAGAAAGCTAAAATCCACCTCATTCCAGGCTGCCCACCACGGTAGGAATTCAGGCCGTGTTAGCTGACCTGGAATGTGACTCCTTTGAAATGCTGTTTGAAGTGGCACATACCTTTGTCCTTCACTTGGAGTTCCCTGGTAAGGAGAAGCAGTTCTGCCACATGGGGGGACACACTCAGCCTTCCTTCTGCAAACCCAAGATCTTCACTCAGAGATGGCTTCAGGCTCTTCTTCTGCAGGCCAGATCACTTGATACTCTCCTCACTCCCAAAATAATTCTGAGGAAAGCATTGAAAACATCATTTTAATCAGTAGATGAGACCCTAGAAAAAATAAACCTTGACCCATATTTTAGATTTTGCTTTTGTGGCTTCTTGTTTTCTCCCAGAGCCCAACAATTTTGATCCCTTTAGGATGAATGAACCCCCATGTCCCCAGCAATCTACTCCAGCTGCTGCTTTAATCATGACCATTTCTGCTCCAAGATTAAATGTTGCCAAGTAATGCTTTGTCCCATCTGTGCCTCCAAGTGAAACAGTGATTAAAACCCGCTAATTCTTTAACTCCATTGTTTTATTTTTTGCTCAGAATGAAAGCTGCAGCACAGATGAGGATGCCCTGTGCTTATGGCTCCTTTGCCAGTGGTGCTGAGTATTTCAAACTGTGTCAGCAGAAATCCTCTGCTAGATGGTGACACAGGGAAATACTTGATAAACTTCAACACACTGTGCCTCAGAAATGACTGTGAGAATGATTAGTTTGTGAATATTAGCTTTATTTTACAGACTGGGAAAGTCAGGGGAAGAAAAGGACACTGACAAGAGTTTATGCCAGAAATACATTGCAGAGCACAGCTCTAATTCCCAAAACACTCTTTAATTACGTTACTTTTCTCCTTCAGAATATGAAGCAGTAAAGAAACTTTAACCATTAAGAGGAGAAGCAGGAGAATACAGAACAATGTGTATTTAGGCATGTTACAAGAAGCACTTACTGAAGGGGTCCTAAAGAAAAAGGCAAGCAATGCAAAAGATGTGGAACATATTTGTTCACTCAGTGTGTTCATACTTTAAGGAAAGGCAATAAAAACAGAACTAGCGAAACTAAAAATACTCATTGATACATATAATTTAACTTAATTTCCTGGAATGTTGCAAAAAATGAACAGATGTAGTGAAGGAATGCAGACGTGGATACTTCTGCCTCTGACTTATTATGGCACAAATCCACACCCAACAAAAACTATCTCAGATCTGCAAGTTAAATACTTGAGGTGTCAACAGCAATTTCAAGGCACATGAACAATATCTAAGGAGAGAACAAGGCAGTGTTGTGGTGTGGTACTTCAAGATGGTGGTTGAAAAAAGCAGCTAATGTCAAATTCTTAACTGGTGACTTAGCTCGAGAGGGATATATTGAAAACAGCTGCCAGCAAATATGCACTAAAGAACATTTAAACCAGGCATTAAAGATAGCAGATAACCAGAGCAATTTCTAGCCTCTTTTCCCAGTGTTGCACAACAGAAGTTAAGGATTCCTCATCTACCTCACACCAGAATCATCACTGACTCTTCTTTTTATATTTTTTTTTAAACCAAGCTGCCCTGAGCAACCCTTTTTATTAGAGCATAAAAAGGCTTTTATTATGCAATATGATGCTGCCTTTCCACCCAAAGATTTCCTTTGTCTCAGCTGGAAAAATCTAAGGAGTGGGGGGGGTTTATTTTTTTAATACAAAGATACAATCCAGCTTGAGATTCTGCCTCTCTGCCTTAAAGATTTTTTTTCCAACAGACAAATCCAATCTGTGCACTTTTAACTCCTTCAAATGCTCCAGGAACCATTTCACACACAGAGCTTCACTCCTCAGCACTACCAGCTCATTCTGCTGAGCTGATGAAGGGAGGGCACAGTTCACACTGAAAACATTTGCTGGAACTGAATACTACTAATTGTAGTGTGGGTGTAAACTAAAAATCAACCTGGAAACCCAAAGCAAAAGGTGGGCTGAGATACAATATGAAGATATTCTGGCCAACAAATCCGCTTTCTTTAAATACTGACTGGTAGTCTATTTTTTTCCAGTTTTATCCCATTATTTTTAATTAACAAAGAAAATCTTGTGCAACTAACTTAGGTGGCAGCATTCCTGGAATCTGCTTTCTGAGCAGGCTGGAAACTCCTGGCAGAACCAGTGAGTTAACTTTTCTATTAACAAAACACAAAAATGAACAGTACAATCGGTGCTGAAGCCCATGTGTTATTTATTTGGATACCAAACTCTATTTTTTGTCAGGCTCTTCCAGCAATTTCGCTTTCCACTGTGCCAAAGATGGAAATTAGTGAGATGCACTGGAAAAGTTGTTACGATAGAGCTGGAAGGAAATTGGAAAGGTTCTGTAGATACTTTAAACAGACATATTTGGGGGTTTAGCCTACATCTATTGTGATTGATAGGGCTGAAATCAGACTGCCAACAACTCTGTCAAACTGTATGGATTGGATGGTGCACTCTCCATAGCCACAAAGCTTAGAAACACCTTTTCCAGTGGAAAATTCAGGTTTAGAGCAAATCTCATCTAAGCAACCACGGTGAGATTTCCCAGGCTGAATCAATTTTGCAATTTGCTCCCAAGCATCACAGGTCTATCATCTTACACCTAATTCTAAACTCTGGTCTGAAATTACTCCTGGTAATTTGAGGGAAAAGCTCTTGAAGAAACATCAGAACCTAGAACTGGTAGAACTAACACAGGAATTGCAAATAATGCTTCACCATGCTGAGATCAAGAATGGGCACAAAATGGGGGTAGTGTAGGTACTATTTAAGGAAGAAAAGCCTCATGTTTGCAGGGCATTGTGTAAAAACCCAGTAGCTGAGGCTTCTGACTTAAACATCATGTAATTATGCACAGGAACTTTGCCAGTCCCTCATAAGGAAGGAAGATTAATGAAGAATTTAAAATGATAATACTGCCAGGCTGTAGGACAAAGCAGCACATTTCTGTACAGCATGCAAATATTTTCCAGCATTATAAAAATAAACAAGCTTAGACAAGTGAGCAACTCACCACTGTTTGATGAGTGGCTCTAATGCTATAGCTCAATTAACCTGCATGGAGCAATAATCACCTCACAAGCAAAGAGAAGCATCTTTCTTTAGCTTGTGAAACGAAGAGGAATGCAAGAGTCCCTGTGAGGACAGCCTGTGCATACTTGCCCAGAATTACTGCTTAGCCAAGGAGCTAATTAGCTTACACATCAGGTGGGATGGGAACAGGTTCACCACCTCATCAGGGCTGCAGTACAGTTAAGCACTTTCAGTTTTACTCCTAAGTTTTGTGTCACTGACACCTGAAACAATCCAGTGACAGTCTTCAAACTCCAGCAGCAAATTCTGTAAAGCAATTCTGTGTTTTTTCTTAAATGACGTGCTCATGATAGTGCCCATCCTGGTTGGCAGCAGGGGATGGGATGCTACCAGGTAGATTAAGTTTTTGGCTGTTTTTTTAGGTGCAGGACTTTCTTCAGACAGACCTGCACTCTGTAACAGAGGAGGGGACAGGAAAGGACCAGCTGTGAGGTCCTGGGCAATACTCCCATGCTGAGTCACCCCTGGGTAATGGAAACACTCTGCTGCTCCATGGCCCACGCAAACCCCAGCAGGCTGATCCCTGATCCTGCAGAATTCACTCAACCTGTGTCCTTGAAACCGTGGCTGTTCTGCACAAAGGCTCACTTTGGAGTGCCTGGGAGCATCAGGAATTCAGAGGCAAGGTCCCAAATTATTTAATGAACAGTAGATATTATCACTGAATGCTCTTTGCTTCCTTTCAGTCCTACCCAAGGAGGAGGAGAAAGGAGGAAGGGAGAGAATACACACCAGGCTAGTCCTGGAGAATAAAGATTCCCAACGTCTGGCGCCAACACACAGACCTGCAAGGCAGCACTCAACAAGTCCCAGCTTTGTGAGAGCGTTTTAGCACCTGCTCCTAAGCAGGAGGAGGTTCCAGACTCCAACCATAAACACCTCCCCAGCTCCCATTCAACCCTCCTGGCCCTGCCTGCCTCCATCTGCTGCCCGTGGCTGGCTCAGGTGATCCCAGAGGGTGGCACCCAGCAGGTGCATGGAGTGCTGCCAGCATTACTCATCTTCATTCCAGAAGGGCAGAGTCACCGGGCAAACAAGAAAAACTTCCTTCTTTTAACGAAAAACAAGAACAATGTCACCCGGAGGGGGGCAAATAAGATGCATACCCATTGTATTAGATCATCGTGCTACAGCAATGAAAGGCCAGGAGAACAACCAAAGACTGGGCCCGGTTTTAACAACTCTCCCAGCGAAACTGAGTCCACCTGAGCAAGGATTAGACTGTCCCTAATCCTGCCCCTCGAACACTCACTGGCACCAGGCACAGGGAAGCCTGGCAGGCTGAAGAAAAGGCAGCAAGTTGCTTGGCCTGGCTGGAGATAAATAAGTCAAGACATCAACATGGGAAGATCCCCTCTAAATTACATCTCAAAGGAAAAAACTGACAAGACCTTACTTGACCTTTGAATTACTGCTCCCCTCACTAAAAAGTATCAATTTCTTCACAGGAAGGTTCCTATAATCTTCACCAACATAATTTAGGCTTTATCTTACAAAGGAAAAAAAAAAGAATAAATACTTACAAAGCCCATTATAAAGAGGAATGTGTAGTGACTTTTATGCATTTTGAAAAGAATGCTATGGGATTTCAAGTTCCTCCCTAAAATTTTAAAAGTCACAGGGGCAGGATGATTTATTCTGAATATACCAGTCTAATAGGAAAACCAGCTGTTTTTATTGAGAATATTTCTACATGAAGACATCACACCACTCAATTACTTAAACTGTTATGCAGCACTACCTAACACTGCTCACATATCTGCAGAGTCACAACCCTTTAGGGGCAGGTACTGCCATTTCTGCATAATTAATGGAACACAAATTCCAGCACAGGCAATGGAAGCTCTGCTACCGAATCCAGAAAGGCCAAGATCTCACCTTTTAGACGTCTTCTTGCTAAAACCAGCTCGAGTTCATGCAGCTTTAGCCACACCAGGTCTCATTTCAGGGGGCTGCTTCCCAGCACAGAGCGAGCAAGATTCATCTGCCTCAAACTTCAGCGATTCCCAGTCATTATCCCTGCAGAACTGGGGAAGTGCTGCAAGCCCAAGTTGCAGTTTTAATTCAACATCGAGCTTTGTTTTGTGTTTTGAGAATGCTCCACTTCTCACTGCTGCTGGCACTCAGGCAGTGCCCTGCTTCTGTCGTCAGCAGCCCCTGTCCCACAACTATCCCAACTATGCCTCAGCACCAGTTTCATTGCATTGTGTGGTTTCTCCATTCCTTCCCTGATTTAGTCCAGGCCTCTCCTTGGGGCTCTCAGATAATGAAAACCATGTGAGAGTAAAATGTAATCTTCAAACACGCAAACCAGTTTCATGTGCATTATCAGAAGGGAGCAAAATGTTGACAGTGCATCATTTGTCCCTACAGATAGGATCAGACTCTTTTAATTGCTGCCGAGATTAAAAAAAAAAAAAAAATTGGAATCACCATCTAGGTTAAAAATAAAGTCAAAATTCAAAGCTAAAAGCATAAGCAGTCCTGAAAACAATGGAAATACGATCCCCAAAGAAATATATCCATTTTGTGCCACCTTAAGGTAGTTTTTCCTCATATGCCAGTTGTGACATCCTGAAAATTTATATCATAAGTTGACACAAATAAAAAAAACGTAGGTGGAGGAGGATGCAGAGAAGAAAACAACCACTATGGTCTAACTTTAGCATGGCATTTTCTGGCTTTTTCTAGCAATACCACAATTTAAACTATTTTAAGCCCCCATATGGAGGAACTCTTCTTATTTCAGAATGCAGTTTCACTGAATTTAAAGGGACTAACCACAGAATCTGGAAAGCAGGCAGGAATGGCCCCTCCTTTGGTCTCAGGTCTGCTTTTTGCTTCCTTTAGAAAAAGAAACAGCTAAAATACAGGTAAGTTGCCACTTATCAGCCAGAAATGCTGTGGCCCAAGGAAGGGCACAAACCCAGTGCAGTACTGGGATAGCCCAACACCACCAAGAGATCTCAGTGGGTGCCATGGGTTAAAAATATGAATTAAAACTAAAACCCTACAGAAGATCCAGCCCACTGCATTTTCAGACAGCAAGGATGTTATAAAAGTGGTTTTGGTGTTGTTCTTTTATCATAACCACCTGGGCTTTTCATGTGCACCTTCCAAAAAACCTTTAATCACCTATAAGATGATTAATTGAGCCTCACCACCACACTGGGAGGAAGATATTATTCCATTCATTTTAGCACAGTGGTGACTGGCTAAGTCCTGGCCTACACTGATGTTTTCTGTTGCCACAACTATGTCACTCAGGGAATTGATTTCTTTCAATGTGAGTATTCCAGCAACCACTCTAAAACAGATGCAGTTACAGTAGGAAATAATTTGGTTTAGGTGTATTGCTTAAGAAACCTCATGTAAACCATGCCAGCACAACTTTTGCCTTGCTAATAGAAACTTTATCAGTGCTAGAAAGATTTTCTGTAGTAACAGGAGCAGCAAGCACAGATCCTGCCTAAATGGATCAAGGGTGTTGGCACCCCAGGACTTGTGCAAGCAGAAGGCAGAGGAACTCTCTGAGTGTTCTCTACAGCTGGAAAAGATACTTCTGCAAAGGATCCTCAGCAGCTGCAGAAAAATAGTTAAAGATTCAGAGCCCTAATGAATAAAATGAACTTCACTGAGTGCACAGAAACCAGAGGTAACACAGGGCTCCTGGAGCACAAATCCAAGGTGATTAACCTTCCCTGCTCCCCCTCAGAGCTCAGTCAATGCCAGCAGGGCTTGTGCAGGAAATGCACTCAGGTCTCCCCTGCCTGAGGAATGCACTGCCAGAGCCTCTCAAGGCAGGAAAAGCTGCTGTCCTGGGTTTCCCAAGGGAACACATCCTGCAGCTGTCTCCCCAGCACCACCTTGGGCCCTGATCTCCATCCCAGCCTTTTGAGACTGCTCCATGGGAGCTCCCTTCAAACCCCCTGAGCAGCAGGGGATGGGGCCAGCAGTGTCCACACACAGTTCCTATTGCCATCCCTGCTCCCCCCCAAATCAGAAATCCACTGGGCTTTCAACACATGCTAAATCCACTCTCCCCCTCAGTGCTGCTAAGCTTTTTTTCATAACTTTTTCTTTTCTAAAGAAGATCCAAGTGCTCCACACCCAATCCCAGCTCAACAAGAGCAAAAGCTACTCTTTCTCATGTAACTTTGGAGTGCTTTTTTCTGCCTGCTCTCCACAGATCCCTGATCTTACCCAAAGGAAGGGTGGAACAGGCTACTTAATGGCTCTTGGTCTCTTCATATACAGTAAAAAGTGTTTCAAATTTGTTTTTATCCAACACAAATATCAGCACTCAGCTGAGATGACTCTAGAAAATTCCAGATTACCACCTCTTTGTGCACCTCCACAGGCTATCCCAGGATCCCAGACTGGTTTGGGTTGGAAGGAACATTAAAACCCATCTCGTTCCAACCCCTCTGCACAGGTAGGGATGCCATCTCACACTGGTTTTAAGTTCTGGCTCTCCAGAAATACAGAGGAGGCTTCAGCTTTGTTTCTTTTCAAAAAGACAATGGGAAAACAGGGAAGATATATTTTCCCAAGCCCCACAACAAGACAAGCTAGCCCCAGTATGAAGCAATCAAATTTGTTTCAGCTGAACACAGAACCACCCAAATTAGAACAGCAGGAAAAGTCCACCAAACCCTGATGGGAACAAAGTCACTGAAATGTGGAATTACTTTCCTTGAGGGTTACAGTAAATAATCCTAATATGTTAAGTAATTCTTTCAAAAAACAAGTTGTGTAGAGACACAAAACATTTTAAAGAAAATATTACCAACACAACTCTTAGACAAGGTCTTACGAATGCAAATTAATTCATTAAATAAAATCCTAAACTGGCTTAATTCATAAACATTAATCTATGAGAACTGTTCAACAACATCTTGGCCTACAATTGGACACTGTAAGTGCTTTGCTAATACAAATAAGCCTTTAAAAACCAATTTTATTGGATCAGCAAACTTTTTTGTCATTTACACAAAGTCTGGTTCTATACTGTGACCAATGCTGATGAGCCTTAGCCCAACAGTGGTTACCAAGGAAAATGACCAAAGACCTCTCCAAACTCCCAAGGAATTTCAAATATTTAGTATTAAAAAAAAAAAAAAAAAGTTATTTTAAGCTGAGACACAACCAAACTAGACAAGAGTCATTCTCAGAGAGGACGAGAAAGTAAAAAAGCAGCAAGTCTGAATGGCAGCATTTATCTCTGAAGCCCTTCTGCAGGACTAAGAATGCAGAGTGCCTGCCAGGACCAGAGGAGACACTCAGCTATTGGGAACAGGAGGGAGCCCTCCTTTCTCCAGGGCCAGCCAAGCCCTGTGGGAGCTGCCCAGGACAAGGGATGACAAATCCAACAACCACCACCAGGGAGACCACAGCTCCATCCCCAGGGACACTCCAAATCAAGTTCTTCCTGCACCTAAGCTGAGCACCTCACACAAACCTCTCCACTCTACTAAGACAGGATTTTAAAGCTTTGAGAAGTTTGTTTCCACAGGCCTTTGAGTTCTGTTTTCAGGGTTTGTTTTTTTTTAATTCATATTTCATTTTCCATTCCTATTCATTCTTCATGCACCCAGCTCCTGCTGACATTAAATGTCTGGTTTGCCCTAAATGGCCATTTATACACACTTAAGTTTTAAATCTATTCTTACATTAAAAATGACATCCAAGTGTCCATGTAAACACAAATTCTATCAGCCTATGAAAAACTCCTTTCACTTACAAGCATAGTAGGAAAGTAAGAAAAGATTATATTGCATATTTAAAAATTCATTGCTCCTAGGAACAACTTCACACTATTTTTCCCCAAAGTTGTTGTATCTTTTTTCTGTCCTGGAGACAACATTTCAAGGCTGCTCTGGAGAGCCAGGTAATATGCAAGATTTGGATATTTGTTGGCTTTAGAGCTCTCAATACAGCCCATTACTTTCACATGGACACAGTTCCAGTATCAGATCTGTCCAAAGCATGAACCAAATGCTTTTGCAAAGGCTGAAGGAATGGCCATGGAGGCTGCAGTATGAAGTTCTTCCTGTGGCCAGCACTGCATTCCAGAGCTGCTTGGGAATACACTCTCTCCTGTATAAAAGAGTTTAACAACTCCAGCAGCCAAACTGGACTCACAGGGCAGGTAGGTGCCTGCTCTTTCATAAAAGGCAATGATTTAAGTCTACAATATGATGCTGCTGCCCCATATGGGGCACGTGCAGAGAGAAGATCAGGCAGCAGGGTATGTGGAACCCTAACCTAGAAAGTACCTACTCATCAGAAAGTAAGAAAAGCAAAGAATTCCTGAAAGGAATGAGCTTAGAGAAATGGGTTGTGGTCCAGATTCAACACAATGGACTAAATCACTTTGACAAATCCTCTAGTGCTTCCTGCAAGTGTATAACCCCAGCAACAGGCAGTTTGGAACACTTCTATGAGGAACCCAGTCCTCTCTTGTATTTCAGTGGACAGAAGAGGAGAAAGAGAGCCCTGGACCTTACTGCCAATCCCCAAGAATGGCTGTTCTCACACTTTTATAAACACTTGGTCTCCATGGACGGGGGATACCTAGCAGCAAACATTGGCAACCAAGGACATTCCACTCCCACTATATTGTCCACAATAGCAAGGAGGGGAAAAAAAATCAAAAAGGCTGCTTTGATTAGGAACCCTTTGAGAGGACTTCTTCAAAAGTGAGTGTCTGAAAATACCTTGAAATGTGGGAATGTGCAAGAACAGCCAGATAGGCGAAAACAGGCATCTTACTTTATA
This sequence comes from Peucedramus taeniatus, assembly GCA_013400575.1. NCBI lineage: Eukaryota > Metazoa > Chordata > Aves > Passeriformes > Fringillidae > Peucedramus > Peucedramus taeniatus. Next base: position 195,866 of record WBNO01028100.1, read on the forward strand.
CTGAAAGCATTTACACTTCAGCCCAAAGTGGGAACATCCATTAATCCAAGAACCTTTTGCCAAGAACAAGGTCATCATTTTCTTTTTAATTCACAACAGAACCCAGCACACAACATATTCTGCACCAAACAGAGATCTCATCATTTACAGGTATTTGGAGCCAGGTTTTAGTTTAATGAATACTCTGAACTTGTAAGAACTTTATTATCTTGGGTTTTGTCTTCCCTGCAGGTCAGAGCTCTGTAGCTCTTTAAAAGCCACTAAAAAGAATGAAACAAAAAGTGCACAAGGAGTTCTGCCCCACAAGGGGTATAAACAGACAAATTCTTTCACTGCCAGAAGTATTTATACATTAACACACTCTTGGACTGTTGATAATTCTAAAATTTAAGACCTGTTCCTGTGTATACATTAATACCACAATCTAAACCAAGCTCAGATTTTACTCCACATTAAGAAAATTAAGCCTTAATGAGCTCAAATTTTCCTTGAGCTGTTTGCTCATTGCAGTGACAGTGAGCCCCAGCCATGGAGCAAGCCATGATTGTGCTGAGCCCTAGGAAAAATTAAATGGTGCAAGTTGCTCTATCAAAATAACCACCAAAAAAAAAAAAAAATCACATTACACTCAACTGGAAACAAAAGGAAGGGCTAGAAGTGGGAGAAACATTTTTGCTCTGAAAACTTGGGGGTTGCAAATTCTCAATTTCACTGTCATGGTTAGGAAAATGTGGCAGCAAAGCAATACAACCTTATTTCTAAATAAACAAAAAGATTGGTCAGTCTGCTGATGCAAGACAGATTAAAGAGAACAAGAGAACTATTAAATTATCTCCACTTCTGGGATTCTGGCTATTCTTTTGCAAAGTGAATGGCTTATGCTAATCAGGATGCATCTGAAATGCATCATTCAAGCCTTCTTGTGCAAATACAGTTCTTATTTATCCCAAAAGATCCCCACCAGCTGGCAATGTTTGCATACAATGTTAAACCCAACCTCAAGAGCCCATGCATTATGAGTCATTTTACACTTAAAAACATTAGTTCCCTTCAGAGTTCTCCAAGACGGTGTATCCCACGAGAAGAATTTTAGTGGAATTCAGCAATAATTCACTATGTTACCATCCAGCTTCCTCTAGCACAAAGAAGTTACAAGTTTTCTGTTGTTCGGTAGGTTTGGTTTTGTTTTTTTTTTTCCTCCTAACAGTGCTTTTCCTCCAGAACATCTTTGGGGAAGGAACAAAAGGATTTGCACCAATCCCTTCTACATGAATCAAATATTTATGCTATACCCTCTTGAAGCACTTTCATCTAGTAACCTATGGAATGTGATCTCCTGACCTCAACACTCAGGCACGTCTAAATCAGCTGCCCTTTGAGCTGTATTAGAGGCCGCAGAGAATTTTTATACATTTGTATCACAGGCATATGAAAACCTTGTGGCCCAGCTGTGGCATACTCTGCTACAAAGCATTAGTCCAAAGTGTGCTCTGGGAAAGGGGAATGCTTTGGTCGTCCCACGTTTATGGCACAATCTGATGTTGTGTGTCACCAGGAGCAGGCAGGATGATGAACCATGCTATCAGCACATTAATCAGCCAGCACAATTTAAATTCAAGGGTCATGGCAAACTCCAAGCCCACGTCCCACCACATGGCCACTCTGCCCAGCTCCCTTCTGCCTCTAGCCCCCTCCCCAGGGCAGCCAGAGCTACCTGCAAAACACCTCCAAAATCCAAAAGGCAAAGACCTTGTGGGATGAGCAGGCATCCCATTCCCTCCATCTGGAAATCCCACCCTTTCCTCAAGAAAAATAAATCATTTTATGTTGTCTTTGTGGCTCCCAGGAATCTTTGAAGAATGGGGTTATGTTGCAAATAAGTGTCCTGGGAGTAAAAGAGAGGGAGACCAGGTGTCCCAGATGAACCTGCAACTTCAACTACGGCACAAATTTTTCCAGGGTCAGCTCATGACCCTGCTCCCTCGAGGAGCACTCACAGAGGTAACCCTGGTGAAAGTCTGACCCAGAGATTTAACAGGGTCATGGGCCTGATGGAAGGGTTCATGTTTTCACAGCAGCCCTGGAAAACCGATGTGATGCTGCCCATCGCTCACACGGGAGCAGCACGAGGGCCTAGGGAAAGCTCGAGAACACAGCTCTTGTGCTCCCACCCTGACGTGGTAGAAAAGGCTCAGTGCCCTGAAACAGTCAAGCAGAAAAATGTGAGACAGCAGACAAAGCCAAGACCCTGTTCTTTGCCCTAGGAAGGATCCTGGTCAGTCACTTGCCCCAGTCCCCTTGCAAGGTGCCCCACTGGCTGCTGCACCTCAGCAGAGACTGAGGCACCCCCAGCTCTCCGAGGGTCCAACAGCTCACAGTACACTGACTTACTGCCCCACCTATTCCACTTTTTTTCCCACAAAAATATCTCCAGGGAAGAGGAAGGGGAAAAAAAAAACTTAAAAAAGAAAGAGGAACAGGGAGCAGGACAGACAAATATGTAGCATTTCCTGTATCATCCACAGGAAAAACCCACGCAGTGGGGAAGAGCTCAATGTCAAGGCTGGTTTCACCACATGAACAGGCAGTTCCTCCTGCTGGGGGATGCTGTGTGATTCCACAGGGAACAATACAATCTTCCCCGACACAAGGAGTCCCACTAGCAGCCACACAAAATTCCACAGGTCCTTCCCTTGCAAAAATGGCTGGTAGCAAAGAAGGAAGGAGGAATGTGGGTACAGAGCTGGGGGAGAAGGAAAATGAGACATTCACTGTGGTATTATCGCTTGTAAACCAGGACACACTCAGCACTTGGCCCCCACAGAAAGGAGTATTCTGCAAAATATGTTTCCCTGCACAGAGACTGGGCCTCCATCCAGTTATTATGTGCACATGTCCCCGCTGCGTTTTCAGTCTTACTTCAGGGAAAAAAATAATCTCAAAACAAAGAAAACATCCCCTCATATTCACTCTGCACAGTGCCAAGCGTGCTCCTGACCATGTTCGATAATCTGTTAAGGCGTGCTAATTATGGGTGCAACATTTTTACACCTTGTGACACAGCAGTAAAGTACTTAATGTAAAACAAATTCCAGTGTGAAACAAGAAATCAGCCGATCGTGGCAGCCCTGTTTGCAGGTGTGATACATAAATGCACATAGATGCTCCTCTGTGCAGCACGACCAGCAAAGACAATCTCAACACGTGGATTACAAGCACAATGACTGCAATTATTTTCTCGAAAGAAAAGAGAGCACCACAAGAAACGGCTGCTTTCAAACACACCCTGACACAAACCCACTTCAGCGACTTCCACCGAGTTTTACTCAATCCAATTACACACAAGTACATGACTATTCATTTTAGCAATTTACTACCAGTGGTGAAATAGGTGAATGAGCATATTTTGTTCTTTTTTTTTTTTTTTTTCAAGAATTTCGCAAGATGAAAAGCAAACTTTACAGAAGGAAGAAGTGATGGACAAAAGCTGACAGAGAAGAGAGCCAGTCTAGCTCCCAGGTTAAGGCTGAAGAAAGAATGCAGAGTCCCTTGCAGCATGAGCACATCTCTTACCTACTGATGTGCTGAAGACAAAAGGGTTTTCTTCTTTTCAGAAACTGGACACTTGTAGCTCGTTGGGTCAGTCACACAAAGCTTCCCTGCTGCCAAGGGTATTCTTTTTCCCCTCGAGTTTTTGTTGTTGTTGTTTGGTTTTTTACCCCAGAGAGTAAAGGGCAGAACAGTGGATTCAGCAGGGGCAAAGGGTGGAATTCGAGATTTAACGGGCTGGAGAACTGCAGAGCTCTCTCCAAAAGATGCTGTATTTCAAGGCGCTTTCATTTGCAAATCCTTCTTCATCCTCAGTGTCAATAAAACTGGAGGAGGGGGAGTAAACTTTTTTTAACCGCAGAAATAAACCGGACTCCACAGTACGGGGAATGTGATACGAACTGGATTTGTGGCTCGACTTTTTCTTTTATTAAAAATAAATATACTTTCAAAACAGGCAATCGAGCTGGAAGGGGGGGGTAAAAAAAAAATCCCAGAGTAAGCCAGGACCTGCCCGCGGTCGCTGGGAGGATAGCGGTACCTCGAGAGCGGCAGAATAAACACAAAGAGGGGAAAGTCCGCGTCCCGGCGATGGCAGCTCGGCTGTCAGTGGCAGCGCCGCCCGGGGCAGTCGCAGCGCCCGCGGCCCCGGCAGCGAAGGGCGGNCGCTCCGCCCGCCCGCCCGCCGCTATTGTGTGCGGACACACGGACACACGGAGCGGCCCGAGCCGCGGCGAGCAGCGCTGCGGATCCTGGCCCCGCACACGCACCCCAACGACCCCGCCCTGTGCCGGGAGCGGGGGCCAAAGGAGTATTTGCAGAACACTCCTTTCTGTGGGGTCCAAAAGCTCTGGCACCCTTGGGGCTGTGCCCATTCTCTGGGGAGCCTGGGCAGTGCCCAGCACCCACCGGACAAGAACCTTTCCCAAATACCCAACCTAAGCCTCCCCTGACACAGCTCCAGCCGTTCCCTTGGCTCCTGTCCCTGCTCACAGAGAGAGACCGGAGCTGCCCCTCCACTGCCCCTCGGGAAGATGGTGAAGACCACAACGAGGTCTCCTCCAGGCTGAACACAGCAACTGACCTCAGCCACTCCTCATGAGAGTTTCCATCTAGACCTTTCCCCATCCTCGTGGCACTCTTCTAAAAGCTTCATATCTTTTTTATATTGTGGTGTCCAAAACAGCTCAAAACATTCGAGGTGAGAACATCCCAGTGCAGAGCACAGCAGGACAATCCCTTCCCTGGCCCAGTGCTCCCCAGGATAGCCCTGGTCCTTCTGCAGGAGGAGCCACCCGGGCAGCTGTGGAAGCACCTACAGGGTCAGCCCCATCAAAACCAACCTGCCAAGCCTCTGGACTGAAACGGGTTTATAGTAATGTACACCAGCCCAGGACTCACCCCCCTTTTTGCTGGCCAAATGCTGAAAATAAATGAAAGTGAGGCAAGAATTGATCATGACTAATTGCATATAGGCAGGGTATTAAAGGAGATCCCTGTATATAATGTTCTGCTTAAAACCAAAATGTACATTACTTGATCTTTCAAGGCTTAGGCTCTCCTAATAGGAAATAGCCACAGACCTCTACTGCTCTGCCACAGCTAGAAATAATGGTCAGTGTGGAAAGATGAGACTGAAGATACTTCAGTTCTCCCCAAATACAACTCTGATTTTGCTGTGTTTCAGCATTTTATCACATGATAAAAGATGGTGGCCACATTCAGAGGTGGTTTTTGCTGAAGGCTTTAGTGCCTGGAATCAGAGTGTGGAATTTCAACTCCTGAAACAGTTTATCTTAAAACATTCCACAGCCTTTACAGCAAAGCATGGACGCATCACCTTTGTGCATGTGACCCTATTCAAAAGCCTGTAAAAGGATCCCAAAATGTTGCTAAAAAGAAATACTTAAGGCAGTCTTGTTTTGGAAGATCTACTGGAGGATTAGTAATGGCAGTAAGACAGTCAGCTCTGCAGTGGAACCAGTCTTTGCACCAGAGAGGCAAAGCTCTTGTTCTGGAATGGGCTAAGCAACACCAACTTCTCCTCACCCCGTCCCTGTAATCAGGGCAAGTCCCCAGTCTAAACAAGGCCCAGAGATAACAAACTGGTCCTTCAGTAGGGACTTATTTGTGTACAAACAATCTACCCTGCCTTTCTCACAATCCACCTCCTCCTTCAGATTTTGCATAGGGAGCCCTGGAATCCTCCCCCAGTGAGACCATTCCTGTCCTGAACTGCTGAGGAGGACAATCTCCCAGTGACAGCTTCCACTCGGCTACTGGGCATTACCTTGTAATTTCAAAAAAAGGAGCAAAACAAAAAACTGAATGCAGCTGTCATGGTGTGTCCACAGCTGATTTAATACATAAAGGCCTGATCATGCAAATATGAAGCCCACTAAGCAGTACAAATTTGGTAAGGTTGGAGCCTAAGGTGCCACCAGTTTCCAAAAGAAACCTGAAAGTGCAAAAACTGGCCACATGTCAAATCCTCGCACTGTGAAATTTGGCCTTCATGTGAGGAGAGATGGCATGATTCAGCCATTTACCTTTTAATCACTCTGAGCAAATAAATCCTTTCTGACATTCCCAAATGTTAACATTGAAAAGAAAGACTTGGCCAAAAATTCAGGAAGTCGAATTACAGAAATCCCAAATGCAGCATCTATAAACATCTATTTTTTCCCCCCTCATAACCAACATTCATTCACTGGAATGTTTTAATGGAAGAAATGCAGAAACACATGTAAACAGCTCATTAACATCCCATAACCTTACAGTTTGAAACGCCAAAGGAAAAAAAACAGGCAGTGGAGAAGCAGCCACTGAAGGCAACATTTGCTGGATGCTGTGGGGCAGCGTTGTAAGGGAAATTAGCACAGCTAGAGCGAAGGGAAGAGTTATAAACTGTGCTTCAGTCACACATCCTGTCTCCCTCCCACATGCTCAAAGAAAATATGGGAGTAAAGAGAGGAGGCAGAGTCATCAGGAAAGCACAACCATTGCTTCATGCAGGCACTGGGGAGCAGCGAGCCTTGCCCGAGGCGTGTTAACCTCAGCTCCTCTGCTGCCTATTCCAGGAGCACTGCTCATGTTCAACCCACACAGCTGGAGATACCAGCCTTATCGGGACTGCAAAAGAACAAAGCTGCATGAAATCCAAACTTTCTTCCTTAAAACACTCTCCCCCTGTATCCTCCCTTCACCCAGCTCCCCGCCCAGCGCGGTGCTCAGGAGCTCCAGCACACATCTGAACGGCTGCCAGCGGAGGAAGCGAGCAGTTTCCATACACACATCACGCCACAATGTGGGAATTCAGGAAACAACACAAGAAAGGGGTTCCTAATAACTGTTCCAGCGTGCTCGGGCCAATTTATGCAATCACACAAAGGTCACGGTGGTTGTGCTAAAAAGCACAAAAGATAAGCGCTACAACGGCAACTAATTCAAAGTAGGAGAATAAATCTCAGGCTTAGGAAAACCTGGAGTTGCTCCACCTACAATTTTTTAAGAGCTTGTCCTTCACATTCTTTAAAATTCCTCCATCTTAAAGTTCCTCCCTGCAGGAATGGCTGTAACTCTGGCGCCCTTTGTCCGCAGCAGCTGGAGCTCAGGAAGCTGCTGATATTATCCCTCCTGTACAGACACACCACAGCTCAGCTCAGCATCCACTCAGCACACTGCACAGGGCCCTGAATTCATTTCCGTGCATCTCTGATCTCGGGCCAGTTTAACAGAGCTTTTCTTCTTGCACATAAAAATAAAGTGTTAGCAGGGCTCAGAAGTGGCATTTAGCTCTTGAGGCCAGACAGAACGTCCCCACCAAAGTGAGGGGTTCTTTGTCTATAAAATACATTATTGGGCAAAATAATGACCCTACAGTAAACAGAGAGTAATACAAAGAAACATAAAAAAAACCTAAGAAGAGGAGCTGAGGATGTTTGCCAGGAATGTGAGCAGGAGCAAGGAACAGGAATTTCTGAAAAGGGAGAGTGTATTTCTTGTCATAGAAGCCAAAGTCAGAATCCCAGAATGGTTTGGGTTGGAAGGGACCTTAATGCTCATCTCATTCCCTGCCTAGGGCAGAGACACCTTCCACAATCCCAGGCTGCTCCAAGCCTCATCAAACCTGGCCTTGGATACTTCCAGGTGTGTTTGACAGATACTCATTGAATAAAAGGAAGTGAGCAAACCAACACCACATGTTTGGGAATACAGATCAAAACAAGACTAAAAGACTTCAAAGCCTTGTAAAAATCACAAGAAATGCGTGGAGAAAGCACCAAGGTACCAGAAGGTCAAGTGCTTGGTCCAAAGTCAGGCTGGGAGTTCAGTCTGCACTTGCAGAGGCCCTGCCTTGCTGCCCACATGTACAGTGAGCTCAGACACACAGTACTGCAGCTTTTGCTGCTGTTTCACCACCTGGTTTTAGCACCCAGCACTTTCAGGGTGGCCATGAGTCATATGCAGAGGATTTGGTATTGCTGCCACATCCAGCCCTGAGCTGTAACAAGGCCTGGAAGGTGCCTTTGGGTCCTGTGTTGGGTACAGCTGGAGAGCAACTACGACTTCTGAAAGGAAACAGAATCAGACAGAAGAGGGATCAAGGCATGAACTACATGAGTTATTATTCACCAAGATGGCAAGAACAGCTATTCACAGATCAAGAGCACCAGAAATTACCATCATCAAACTTGACATGCGTGGAATTGCTAGAAAAATTCTACTTCTCAAAACACATGAGCAGGAACAGTTGCACACTACTTATTCCTCTGGCCTTCACTAAGTAACTGCTGTGTCTTTCTACACAAGTGTATTATTTCACCAATTCTACACAATAAAACTTTGATGACCACATAACTTCTGGGAGGGGAGTAACTGATATAGAAACCTCTGCAAAGCCAACTTCATGTTCTGTCTTTACTGTGATTTACACTGTAACACAGCCCCAGCTCATCTGAGATTTTTCATGCTGCTGCGTGTGAAGAGTTTTAAAAGTCTGTCAGTCTGGGAGGTGCCTCTAATGGATTGTAACTCAAGTGCAGCGTGGTTCCTGGGGTGAAGAAAAGGCCTGCAAGGAAGGGGGAGAAAAGGAACAGCTTACCACAGTGAAATGTAATATAGAGGTCAGCAGTGACATGTCACCCGTGAGGTGATTGATCAGGTACCACCTGTAAGGAGAATTATTCTAACTGCTGAACCTTGGCTCCTCTCTGTGCAGAACTGCAGAAGAGAGCTGTGTATCCAGGAGAGTGGTAAACAACTGCCAACTATGGAATAACAAATGTTTCAGCTTTGCCCTAAACGCTTTCACACCTCAGTGCCCTACAGTTAAATGTAGTTTGGGCAAAATAAGGTTAGTTTGGACAAAGTGATTTCCTTACAAAACACTGTTCTTCTCCCAAAGATGGACCTGTAAGCCTTTAACTGATGTCTATAATATGTTAACAACCTTGATTACAGTGGTCAACTTCAAGGAAAGTTGACCACTCCCTTGCTTCTCTGCACTCTTACCTCTCAAGACTCCTTAAAAAGAGATGGGTCTTAAAAATCTGCTGCAATTAATTGAAAGATTCCCTCAAATTCCAGTGGGTTTGGATAAGTGAACTGTAAGAGTAAGGCATGGAGGCACTGAACTTCAGCACAGTATTTGTTTGCTCTCAAGGACTAAAGATTGTGTGAAATTACAAGTGAACAAGATGTACAGCAGGCTCTGCAGCAAAACCCAGACTTGCTAACCCTGATATTTCAATGACCATAAAGCCTAAGAGGGGACAACCATGGCTGATTTGATACCAAAAAGCCCAACCTCTTCAAAGCCTCTAGGCCTTAAAATGGTGCAGCTGTATTGATAAATACCATGGGGACAGGAGACAGGGGGTGCTCTTTGATTTAAAGCTCTTGCAACTAATTTTTAATGCTGATGTCAGAAAGAGACTCAAAAGTGAGAAATGAAAGAGGCCCAACCAACAGCAATCTCTGACTAGGAGCAACCTTGCACTGCCTGGGAAGGGTAAAAGCATGGTCTCAATGAAACACTGAGTGCCATGTGCATGCAAGAGCTCTGCTAATTGCAGGAGCAGAACCATCTTCCCTGCTACAGAGAATCTGTACTGTAACCAGCTTGTTCTGAACATGAAATTAAAGAAGAGAAATGAAGGGAGAAAAAAATGCTAGGTACAAAAAACATATTGAAACAAAATAGATTAATTTCTCTTAAATAACTGCTTCAAAAAGTGACAATTAGAATTTTTATGAATACATAGATGTGCTCCTAAAAAGTGTAGTAAGCTACACAAAGACTGATAATTAGAGAGAGCAAGATATCAAGTTACAGGTAATTGATTAACATTTCATTTTCATGTAAATGAAAAACTAAAAATAGAATTATGGAAAAAAGTCTGATTAGATTTTACAATCAATTTCAGAAGCTGCTGCCACATTCTGGAAGAGCACCAGCACTCTCTGCTGGTGATCTTTGTTCAACAGTTTTCAAGAGAAAAATGAGGGATGAAAATGCATTATGTTCTCTATATGAAATGCCATTTTTGGTTTAAATTGATGATTAATTAGGTCCCTAACAATTCAGCAAACAGCAACTCTAGGAGCTAGCTATGCTTTTGGAAACAATGCAGTCATTACCAAGAACTGCGTTTACTCTGGGCAATCATCACTCACTGGAATAAATTTCACTGTCTCAAATAAACATCTGATGTAAATGCTTCTCTCAGCAGAAAACACTTCTGTGGTGCTGCCACACAAAGACAAGCTGGTGTGAGAAATTCCCATGATGCCAAACCCCTTGGCTCCACCCTGACTTTCCATCAATTTTTGGGCTATGCCAAGAAAAACAGCTCTCCTTAAAAAAGTCCTAGCACAGCTCCAACACCTTCCCCGACGGGAGCCACACTGGGAATGCTGCTGTGTTTTCATCAAAGCAAACCTGCTCCCAGCCCTGTCTCTGTTCCACCCTTTGCCAGGAAGCTGGAAAAGCTTTGATTCCCTCTCCCCAGGATGCACCCAAGCCGTGTCTCCTGGGCTGCCTCACACACCTGAGTCAGAGCTTGCACCGGGACAGAGAGGCAGCAAAATTAACCCCCAAGCCAAGCAGCTCAGTGCCAGATGCCCCAGCTCCCAAACTGTGCTCAGATCAGGCACCAGGAAGAAGGGTTAAAAACTGGCAAATTGAATCCATGTGCAGCTCATGGAAGTGTGGGAAACAAAAGAGACAATGTTAAGGACAGAGTATTCATTAGCAAAGGGCTCAAGTTTCTTGGCTTCTGCCATCTGCTTCCCAAAGGCCATTTTTCAAGGTAGCTTTTTGTTCTTCAGTTTTGAATGTAGCTGTGGAAAGACATCCTCCTCCTTCTTAGCTAATGAACTAAAGCTCAGAGCACGTTCAGTGGCTTAAAATATTTTGTCTTTTTAATTCCCTGGGGACAAGAAGGGAATGCAATGTCAGAGGTAGGGTTTTTCTCCTGGGATTTGGATCAAATTTTTACCTGACACAGCTGACCCAAAAACCTTAGACACCTCCATAAATATTCATTTACACTATGGTATTAAATACATTAAAAAATCCTGTATTCACAAAAAAAATACACGAGACTTCATAATGCTGTATATTATGTGTAGTGAGATACACAGCCCTTCTGACTATTTTCCTTTATGAAGTAAAAATTGGGAAGAACAGCTCCTGAATTAGAGAAACAGCTCAGAGCCCTAAAAAGAACAGACTCTGTGGTAAAAAAAGGGTGAGTTTTAACATAGTCATGTTAAAACATGACTATGTTAAAGTCAGGAATAATTTGACTTCCTGACAAGTCAAAGTCAGGAATAATTGTTCTAATGCATTCTGCTCCTGACAGATCTCAAATTTAGAAGAGCTTCACATCTGCTGAGAGTCCCAAGGAACTTTTTAAGCATTCAGGGATCACTGACACTTGGCAGAGTGGGACAGAGTGACAGCCAAATGCCAAGCACAGCTCTGAAGCACTGCATGAGGAACAGACATTCCTGCCTAAGGGGGCAGAGCAAGTTTCCCACTGCAGAGAAAGACAAGAGTTTTCAAACCTGAAGTTTTCTACTCTTCAAAAAATGTAATATTGTGGACATGACAGGATCCAGCCAGAGACCAGTGATCTATAAGGGATGAGAAGATGCCCAAAGCCTTGAGAACCTGAGCACCTATACGACATTAACATGATTACTTTTTTTAATATTATTAACTATACATGTCAGGCTGCTCTTAAATATTTTCTTCCCACATTCCTACCCACACCTTTACCTTTGTGCCATAGGAATTCTGTATTCAGCTCTGTCCCTTGATCATTAATGCAGACTCCTGAGCTTCAGACTTCAAAGCAAGGCAGGATTAAGAGTCACAGGCTCAGGACTGGGACAGCATCAAACCCTCCCTGTGCAGGAACCTCCACCTTGTGTTTGACTCCACAAACACCTCCTTCTGTCAGGACTGGGAAATCCAGGGATTTACGTGGAGCTTCCCACAGGTTAAGTCAATAAGGGAGCCCAACAGTGCCTCATCTCCTTCCAAACACTGGTAAATGAAAGGAAATGGGAATGTCTCCTGGGGTAATGGAAAGAAAGATGTGAGCGCTCTACAAATGTAAAAGGGAAGAAACCAAAGGCTTCATTGTGTGGAAATACACTTCTCCAGGAAAGCTCTTCTCTTCTCCCTCTCCTAAGCAGCACATGAGAATGTTCTCAGGGAACCCATCATCACCTACAACCCTGGTGGTAGTTTAGTTTTTATTCCTGACTTTTCTATTTTTCCCCCTCACCCTCCCTCATTCTGCTGCTCAAAATGTCTGCACTCCCAGCTTCCTCATGTCTGCAGGTCCTCCCCTGCCATGGCAGCACATCCCAGCACCACCAGCACTACTGGGAGCTCCAGCCATGCCTCACCACTCAGAGCTCCCAGCAATGAGACTGACCTACAGCCAACACAATACAAATGAAGAAATTCCAGCACGAATATATCAAGATACAGGTCTGTCCAAGACCCTGAGGAACTCTGAGACTCATTTCAATGTAACTTGCAATCAGCATCCCTTTTGAATTACATTTGAAAATTACACCAACTTGGCTAAGATTAAGCCACATCAGGCTCAGGCAGAAAGGCAGTCTGGGCTTTTTTGGCTTTATTTGTAGCTGCTCTTATATCACCAACTTACAAGGAAATTACACAACACCAGACCAACACAGGTGCAGCTCCTTTAGTGGTAAGAAAGCTGCTAGAGATCACCAGAGTCATGAATTTTTATTGACAACATGGTCTACACCTGCTCTGAGTTAGACATTGTAATGCTACGGTGGGAGAAGCTATAGGGACACACACTGCCCTCATCAGCCTCATGATTCCTCATGAACACTGGGCTGAAGTGATGGCAGATGGTGTTACAGAGCAGAGATTTACATGCTGAGAAGGTGAACTGCAAAGCCAAACTCAGAAATTTCTCTGCCTAACAAGAAGGTTGCAATTAGGTCATTGCTGAGCGCTGGGTAAGCACAGATCAGAGCAAAAACATTCCCACAGAATAACTCAGATGTGACAGCAGGTACTTGGAATGAGAACAAGGATTTCATCCACATAGTCCTGCTGCTGAATTATGTGGATAAACAGTGATCTTGATGTAGCCAGCCCCCAGCAGGACACACAGGTGTCAGGATACACAGACCCAGTTTAGCACAAGCAAACTAAATTCCCAAACAGAAAAGCCCATGTCCAACTTTGATGAAATTTAACAAAGAGCTCAGAGCAAGTTTCAGGTGAGAATTCTATTTAGGATGTAGATGAACTGGATCCAGGCCACAATCTTTTTTTTGTATCTTCCGGACTCCAGTTTGAGCAATGCTTCTTATTTCTGAGCCCTGTTTCTGTTAAAATACTCCATCAGTTCTATGCCCTGCTCGGCTCAGGCTGGATATTTTGGTAAACACAAGACCTTTAATCAATCGCCACAGAACTTCACTAGAACACTCTGCAGGCTGCTTTTGGTCACTGAGACTCCCTCCCTTGGATGCTGCACATGGAATTACCTGTCCTCGGGGCACACAGGTCAGGAGAGGGGAGATTTGTGGGTTAATGGGATACTCTTCTGATCAGGGAGTTTAGGTTACAAGGCCATGCCTTGTAACACAATGCCTTCTTCAGTGTGGCACTTCAGTTTACAACTGGGCGTTTCTCCTAATTAGATTGTACTTTTAATTATTTATGGCCTATATTACCTGCAGAGGCTGCCCAAAACCTAAGCCTTAATAAGGATAACCGGAATAATCATATTTTTCTCTCTTTTGTAAAGCACCTTGAGCCTTGCTGATGAGAAATGCTAGGATGTGATTAGATGCTTAATGAAAAATTATCATTAGAAAGTGGAATAAAAATTAAAAATGAACTAAAATGGAATTTTCTATTTTATACTACATTGGAGCTGAATTAAGAATCATCTATCAGAGGCAATGCTGAAAATTTTAACCTGAAAACTGAGTGGAGATCTTCTTTATGCATGTTATGATGGGAGAGTGCAGGTGAGGATGCCAGAGTTGGGGCCTGGGTATTGTGAGATGTCTGAACAGCCCCCAGGAGCCTGAAATATGGAAGTGCTGGGCTATCCCCTCCTGCAGCCAGCCCTTGGCCGGTGCCAGCACCAAGAAAAGCAGTGGGTGTTCAGCATCACCCCAGCTCCTGTGTCCACCACAGCTCCTCCACACTGAAGATTTGGCTTTCCAGCCCTCACCTTCCCCAAGAAGTATCCTGGAACTGAGGCAGATGGGGTTTGAACTGCTTAGACCATGTGGCAGAAGTCACGGTGCATTTTTACGGCTCTGCCTGAATCAGACTGTGAATGAAATCCACAATGACCGTACCGGGGACGGCCGAACCAAGGCACGGATGCAAAGCTTTTAACCCTTTGGGGATTATCACCCTCCAAATTTGCTCTCCCAGAGATCAAAGCAGAGGATTTGGAGACGTTTCGGTTAAATTCAGAGCGGGGCAGGTGCGGGTGAGCTCCTAGGGCCGGCGGGAGGAGAAGGGCAGAGCAGGGACCATCCCTGGAGCTGGGGCAGAGCCTGCGGGTAACAAAACACCCCCGGCACCCCCTGGACTCGGCAATGGAACCGGGGAGGGGCCGGACAGAGGAGCAGGGACGGCGCCCAGACCCCCCCAGCAGCCCCCGAGCCTCGCCGCCTCCCCACGCCCAACCTTCCCCTGAGCCCCAGCACCGCCCCACACGGCCCGGGGGAGGAGGAGGAGATGCCCGTGAGGGCAGCGGGAACACCNGCGAGCGGTGCCGGCCGGGAGCTGTAGTTCCGCACGGGCGGGGGAGCCGCCAGGCGCCTGCGGGCAGCGCCTCGGCCGAGGGAAATCGCGGCTCCACCGGGGCTGGAAAAGACCTCTGAGAGCGGCGAGCCCAGCGGTGAGTGATCCCTACCTGGTCAGCCAGCCCAGAGCGCTGGGTGCCACATCCGGTCGTTTCCTGGACACCTCCCGGGATGGGGAGTCCACCACCTCCCTGGGCAGCGCCTTCCAATGTTTAAGAGCCTTTTCCGTGAGAAATTCTTCCTAATATCCAACCTGAACCTCTCCTGTCGTATCACTGGTTGCTTGGGAGCAGACTCCGGCACACACCCTCCCGTCAGGGAGTTGTGCAGAGCCACAAGGTCCCCCCTGGGCCTCCTTTTCTCCAGGCTGAGCCCTTCCCCAGCTACCTCAGCCCCTCCTGGGGCTCCATTCCCTTCCCAGCTCCTTCCCTTCTCTGGACATGTTCCAGCCCCTCCATGTCCTTTCTGAAGTGAAGGGCCCAGAACTGAACACGCCACTTGAGTGGCCTCACCAGTGCCCAGTTAGGGGACAGTCACTGTCCTGGTCCTGCTGGCCACGCCATGGCTGGGACAGGCCAGGTGCCATTGTCCTCTTGCCTACCTGGACACCCCTGGCTCTGTTGAGCTGCTGTTGGCCAGCACCCCCAGGGCCTTTCCCACCAGGCACTTTCCAGCCCCTCTGCCCCAGCCTGGAATATTCCATGGGGTTGGTGTGGCTGAATGATTTAAGTTCTTTACTTTTTATTTCACCTGTCTCTTAGTATCAGCCTCCTAAACCTGCTCTATCTATTACCTTAATCACATCATGAACTTTCTGCAACAGCTTTGCTTCTAATCTTTCTTCCACAATGTTTCCGACGGGGACCATTACTTGTCCCAGAAACTCTCAACAAAAGCAACAAAAAAGCAGAAGTCAACCTGTCAAAGAAGTATTAGCAGGCAAAACTTAAAGGCCCTGGAAACTCTGTCACTGAAATACTCAGCTGCTGGCCATCAAGTGTTCAGCTCCTACGGTCTCATGTTTATGTGTTTCATCCATTTTTATTTAAAATTTATTTTTATTTAAAGCTGAGTATCTCTCTAGCCCTGCTGTGCCATGGTTCCTGTGTTGAACACAGAACAGTACACAGAACAAGCCATGTGGAAACAAAAGGATATTTTAGAGATGTTGAGTAGGAAGCATCCAAAGTCAGGTGGAAAAATGGTTTTAAGCAGAGCCATCTGTGTGTACAGAGCATTATTACTGCTTGCTGTATTTAATTACAGATAGCTTTGATTTGTTGCTTTTGATGGAGAGAGGAAAAAGCCAGCAGAGGTAGTGGCCGTTCACCAACCTTCCACTGTAAACACCCAGAAAGGAGGGCTGGGGGAAAGTCTGTTATTGCTCCATGGGAGTCCAGCAGCACAGGGGTACAAGAATGACACAAAAATGGGCTGTGCTGTCACGAGGTCTTGTTTGCCAGAGCCAGACAAGGAGGATCTGTTACAAGACATGGTGGAATGTTTGTTTTTTCAGTAGTGGACTTCCAAAATCCATGGTCTTTTTGTGGCTGACAAGCCCCTTCCTTTCTTTGCCTCGTTCCTGCAGCTGTTGGAGGTCTGCACCCCTGCCTGGAAAACATGAGCATAGCACAGCAAAAATGTGCATCATTCATGTGCCATGGGACAATGCTTGGGAGAGTTACAAAGGAGGGGAGGAAGAGACACAGCGCTGCAGTAATTTGCATTATTTCTACTTTCTTTGCAATAGTCACTTTTAGCTTTAAACTGCAACAGCTATATATTTCATAGCAGCTTTACCCCACTTCAGCATTATTGGGTTTTGATTCACACCCCCTCATGACCAGGTAAAATTTGGCAGTGTCTCTGTTCTGACATATACTTTCATTTTGTTTTGGTAATATTTCATATATAGCTATTAACTGAAAAGCAGAATCTGTGTTGTGACCTGTTGCTTACGTCAGGGATTCCCTCCGTGGTTCATCCTTAATGCTTTGTGCTGTGCAGAACCTCCTGGGAGCACCACTGCTGGGGATTTCACTGGGAACCAGACCAGGCCATGGCTGTCCCACACCACTCACTGCTCCTGGGTGCTGCAGCAGGAAGATCCACCAGCAGTTCAGCTGGAGCAGTGCCTCTCCTCAGAGCAGAGCTGGGACTGCTGCCCTATCCCAGGCCAGACTGAGGCTGGGGAAGTCCCAGGTTTGGTTTTGTGCTCACATTTGGGCCCTGCAGTGAGCACAGGAACCAGCACAGGGCAGCCCACATGGAAATCCAGCTCCAGGAACTGGAACCACCTTGCTGGGCCTTCACTGGCAGTACCTGCAATTCTGCCACATGCTGAAGCCACACACAAACTCAGTGTCCAACTGTGTAGTCTTACCATGCTACTTTCAGTGTTCTTAGGACCACAAACTAGAACAGAGGCACACTGCAATTCTGCTTGCCAGGCACTTCATTTGTACCTGTCTCTGTCTTCAAAATTCCCCCTGTATTGACATTAAATACATTAGCTGCCCACTATGAGGCAAGTTCTCTAGATGAAAAACAGCTGAACTTGCATTTTTCTTACTTGACTTGCACATACAAAGTTTAATCTTACTTTATTATGAGGGGCATTGAAGTTCTAATGTAACAGCATATCTGTGGCAATTTACTTCCTTACCAAGCAAGTTCACTTTGATGATAACTGGGTGCTTATAGAACCACTGGACAAACACAAAAGGAGATTTAAAAATATTGTAATTAGAGCAAATAGGAAAAATAGCTCAGATTCCAGATGCTAGAAGGTATTTTAATGCAGACCATTCTAAAAATCTGAAATAAGGACAACATACAAACTGGGAGCACTTGAAATATGTTTATTCAGCAGCTATTACAACCAACCTCCAAAAAACTGGAGTCCCCTCTGATTTCTGAACCGTGTCAAGTGATGAAAATGCCTCTAGGATGGAAGCTGGAGAGTGCACTCCTTTCTGAGATATACGTCTAACAGGGATTAATCTCTTTGAAAAGGCAAAATATAAATATATACACTCTAAATTCACAACAACAGCTTCAACTCACTACATTAATTCAAGTGGGGTAACAGTGGACAAACCCACATCATGTAAACTGCAGTCAGGAAAAATCTCTGCTCTCTCCTGCTCCCTCTGCTCCAAGGTCCCGTTCCGGTTTACATTCTGGGATCTGCCTCTGGCAGAGCTGGAATACGGAAGCGCTGAAGTGTTGGATCTCGGGGGCTGTGCACGGGACCGGGCGTGGGGCTCTGCTCTCTACACGTTGCTCAAGGCATCAACACCAGGGAGAACTTTACCTGGGTAAAACACAGCAGCAGGGTTAAGGACCTCTCTGTGCTCATACAACTTTGCAACATTCAAAGAGATCAATTTTAAGAAGTGAATCAGGAATTATAGGTTGAAAATGGAAGAGTTTGGCTCCACATTGACCACAGTGGTTCCATGGACCTGCTCCACACAGTAAATCCACCCAGAGCACAGCTGCACTCAGATGTCAGCAGAGAGATTCCTAACACAGCCCAGCCATCAACCCTCAATTAACAGAAATGGCACATTTCTGTGCAAGGCTCTGCTAGGGCCAGATTCAAACACTCAACATCCTTTTCCATTAAATTTGATGGCAAACAGATTTTTGATTGGATTTAGGGAATTGCTGGGTACTTTCTTAAATCTCTAGTGGTATGTAAATAGAATTCTGGGGAGTGTGGTGGAAATTTTAAGAATTAATTAAGAGAAAAACCCTCCTACAAGTTTCAGGTCTTTAAATAACTAAAATACTCAGGTTGAAACCTTTACATGTCTCTTTCCAATGGATGGAATCAAAGAATATTCTTAACTTTGAGTACAAGGGCCTGGATTAATAAAGTGCAATGTTTTCTAAAGCATTTTTAGCTTTTTGGTCCTACTTTAATAATGAACAGACACCACTATGGTTTTGCCTTTCCTCAGAAAAACAACCTTCTAATGCTCAAGCTGTGCAGCAGGACTGAATTGTAACACTGTTCACAACCCACTAGTTTGCTGAGTTTTCAGGGATTTTTCCCCCTTTCTTCAGCTTCAGAAGCTTTTCTAATTAGCCAGACTTCCGTTACATTTAAAAGATCACACACACAAACCCATATTTTGGGCCAAAACTTAGACAAGTTTGTGCTTTTGAATACACAGTGTTTCTTTCGAGCCATCTGCATTCTTTCCCTTCTCCATCACTCCCTAGGCAACAGAAACAAAAGCTCTGTCTCCCATATTACTCCTGCAAACAGCAGCTGCAAGGCAGTTTATTGAAGTTTATCCTCTCCAGAGGAGTTGACAGCATTGGATAATTTACACACACTGGGAAACGGCAAATTACCAGAGGAAATGAAAAGTCGTTTAGAGAACAATGGAACTCGTTACAAGAATCCCTTCAATCCTCACCATTTTGAATTCCAAGTACCCTCGTGCAGGTTTGTCCGTGAGCACTAGAGGGCTCCCCAAAACCAAGGGAATTCCAAACAGGAAGAAGAGACCTCTGGCAAGAATTCCAGACTGATCTGATGAGGCTTCCCTAATAGAAATCGGGCATTTTCAACAGGCTGGTTGGCACGTCCTGAGGGTTCAGTGACAAAATCCAGCCCACTCTTGTTTTCTATCCCAGTATTTCTATCCCAGCTTCTGAGAGAAGCAGGCTGTGCTGTCTTCAGGAATATTCCATTTTCCTTTCTTTCTTCCTCTGTGAGGGCTACAGAACAGGAGCAAGAGGAGCTTGTAGCTCCAAAGCTACATGTAACTAACTCCATGTGGTGACACAGAAAAGACATTCCTCTGTTGTTGAGCCTTCTTGACTACCAATACATGGTAAAGCACCCAGAACTTCACATTTACTCAAACACAAGAAAATAAAGTTGAGGATTTACCCTCTAGCAGCTCCAGGCTGGCACCACCTCCTGTGCTGACATGGCTGACTTTATCCTCAGTGTTCCACTTAGCACAGCAAGTAGCTGTATCTCCACCACCTGCAGCACAAAACAGAAACCATGAGACACACAAGAAATTCACATTTTGTCCAACTGAAGGCCCAAGTTGAAGGACAGAGGAGAATTTAAGGAAAATAATTTGACCAGTATTTTTATCACAGTGCTGGCCATCACAAGCTTCCTCCATGCATTTAGAAATAGAAGAATAAAACTACTTACCAATAATGGTGATGCAGCCTTTCCCAGTTACTTCTACCACTTTGTCCATCAGGGCTTTGGTTCCTTTGGCAAACTTGTCCCACTCAAAGACCCCAACTGGACCATTCCACACGATTTGCTTGGCCCTTCCCACAACTTCAACAAACTTCTTCACACTCTCAGGGCCACAGTCCAGGCCCTAAGGGAAGTGAGAGAAGTCACTCACTGCTGACCCCCAGCTCAAATCCCCCATGCCCAGCCAAAACTTTCCCCCTCACCCCAGACATGAAATAAGAACTTCTCTGTATTCACAGACAGATTTGCCAGCAGCTGCTGCAGGAGGGTGGAGTCTGGGGTTGTATTTATCTTCCTAACACCAGTAAGTCAATTTTAAATCAATGTCAGATTCTTGAAGCCTTAGTTAGAAAACTCTGCCAACCCTACTTAAATTCTAGTCAAATAAAAGGGATTTCTGCTGCATTCAGATCTGCATTTTGGGAGAGGAATTTTGCTGTTTTAATCCAAATCTCACAGAAGCTACTTTAGACTTAAAAATTCAGAACAAACAACAGGGCTTTAATTTCATTAAACCAACAAACTCTACACAGCTTGACTGCCCTCAGGAACATTTGCCAAGGCTCACAATTACTCTTTCTACTCCTTTAAGAGGTGTCCTACCCACCCTATTCCTTACTGCTCCTCCTGTCAGCCCCTTTCCCATTCAAACCTACCATCCAGCCAGCAGGAATGCCTGAAGCCACTGTGGCCTCTCCAGTCTGTGCATTCTCATCAAATTTGTCAGCAGTGATGAAGTCAACAGGCAGAGTGATCTTCACACCATTCTTCTCTGCCTTGGCCATCAGGTCTTTGACAATTTTTGATCCCTCTTCATCAAACAGAGAGTTGCCAATCTAAAGGAAACATTTGGGAAAAGTAAGAGATGTTTGGGTGCTGATGTTCTCTTCTGTCATGACCAGGAGCTAAACAAACTGCTCAGACAGAAATTCTGGAAAGATTGTTTTGTTAAAGCACATGGAGAGACACAGCAGCAACCTGAGTTTTGTAAAGGGATTGTGAAGTAATTTCTCGGTGCTCCCTACTCTTTCAGAGGGCCAGTGCTCAATCCCAGAACATGTAAGGGGCATTCAGACCACATTCTCCACTAGGAGCAGACACAGAATTGTTCTCCTCATACCTCCATGTTGTTGAGCACTTTCAGGAAGGTGAATGCCATTCCACCACCAATGATCATCTCATTGACCTTATCCAGCATGTTATTGATCAGCTGGATCTTATCCTGAACTTTGGCTCTGGTAAGAGAGAAAAGGAAAAACAATGAATAATGAATATTGTGACTATGGTATGTCAAGGCTGTTCCAGAGAATGATCCAACAAAATGGTTGGGAATAGGCAAAAAGAGAATTTTGCAAGTTAGTAGGCCAGCATTAGAATTCAACTTACTAGAGCATTAGTCAGCCCTCCATTTCTTCTTTTTGATTTAAATATAAACCTCATTTGGCCCTTTAGAGCCTGACTTCCCCTGACTGCCCAGCAGAGCCCATGCAGCCCCAGCAGGGCCCGTTGCATAATGAGAGGTTGGATCAATTTACAGAGTGCTGAGCCTGAGCACTCCTGTACCCTGAACTAGGGCAAAAGGTCACTGACAATGTCTGGGCCATCACATGGCTCTAACTGCTCTCCTGGCTCATCTGGGCAAAAAACTGCTGGAGACTGTCTCAATTTGGGGAACAACAATGAACGGCCAGATTGTATCATCACAGGAGCAGATGTATCAGTTAGCTCCTCTCTAATCCACATCTCTCATCTCAGGAGTCAGCTACAAATCTGAACTACAGGTACACTTGAAAGGAAAAAAGCACTTGCTTAAATCAAGCCAAAATAACATGTCATTTGTTAGGGCAGTAAAAAAAATACAGTCACAATATTCTTCAGTCTTACCCTCCAAGAATTGCCAAGAAAGGTCTCTCTGGACTCTCTAGGGCCTTGGCAAAATAATCCAGTTCTTTCTTCATCAGGAAGCCAGCAGCCTTCTGAGGCAGATTGACACCTACCATGGAGCTGCAGAATTAAAGTAAGAAGTGAGGAAAAGAAAAATTTCCTGTTTCTACACTCCCATGTCTCACAGCATTACAAAGCCAACCCTTTAGTCAGCTGCAGCAATGAGAACAGCTACCACCTGCATGAAAACACACACAGGGGCTTTGTTTTCCTAGTTTGATAAGACAGCTGTACATGCCTCATTTCTGACATTGGTTTTGCACAGAAACATTGATTTGCAAGACATTTATCATCTCAACCAGTGATCCAAGACACTGGAGGACAAATAAGAATATCCAAGAGCAGGAATTTCTTCTTCCAAGAGGACCACTGCAGTCTGCAAGTACACATATCCAAACACACCCCATGAAAACAATAACTCTGGAGCGATTAATATTTTGGAAAAAAGGGCTGTTGTGATTGCAGGACAATTTATACAAGCCCTAAGCAAGTAATTGTTACATCTTTAAAGTCTAAAAAAAGTCAGTGCAAGTCTTAAGATCTTGTTTCAGCTTTCTCCTGTAGCCAGAGACAAACCTGAAAGAGCATACACTGACAACAACTACCTCCAGTAAATCCACTCCTGAGGAACAAACACAGCACAATGATAGTGGGATAAGCCCAAATGGAAGTTAAAGCTCCTTGGGGGTAATATTTGATGTGTCTCCACAGCAGATATTGTTCTGCAGTTCTGCCTGTGGAAGGGAAACAGGTACCCACCTGTGAGCTCGGTGTGCAGTGCCAAAAGCATCATTGACATAGACATCTCCCAGTTTGGAAAGAGAGGCTCTGAAAGCCTCCACTTTTGCAGGCTCAGCCTTGATCTAAAAACAGAAAGAAGGACAGGTTTTTACCCTGAAACTCTGACTCTGAATCTGAGCTCAAAATCAGCTATTTGACCGAAACCCAAAGCAAAGGTCAGTCTGAGGAACTCGTCAGTTCATCTGCTGGGTCACTGTCTTCATTTGCTTCTTCCCAGTCCAGCAGGAGCAAGAAAAAGTTTAAATGGTTCCACTTTAAACTCCCCATGACTGCTATTGCTGGACTGTTCCCACTTCTGAACTGCAGCAGCACAAACTTTTCAGCCTCTCTCCAAAAGACTTCCAGTGTTGTGTGGTGAACACAAAGTAGCACATGAAGGGTGTGGAGAGACAAGGCAATGCTGAGATCAGGCTAAACAAATTCATGCTCACTCACTGAACAAAGCAAACATGACCTCCAAGAGACACATGTAAAAGGTTGAGCTCGTGAAGAACTGATTTAGCAACTGCATTGAGGATTAACCAATGAACAGTCTGATAAAAGGCCTGCACACTACAACAGGCCACAGTGAAAGCAGCCAATGCTGGAAATGCAGAGATAAGTGTAGTATGTAGTGGAAAGAACAGGTGTATTTCTGTTAAGACTCCTCCAAGAATCCTACCAAATCCTCATGGGATGGCTTATGCAGTTCAGCTTTCCTTCCCACTGTGAAGAGACAGCAGAGCCCACTAGGGCAGCAGGTGACTGCTCAGAGGTAGCTGGCAGCCACTTGCTGTAGAGGAAGAGCCCAGACTGGAGTCAGGCCAGCCCCTCTCCACGGGCCCTCCTGCTCAGTCAGCTCATCACCCCATGGGAGGCCTCTGCCAGCACACAGATGTGACACCACAGGGACAATGGCAGGAAGCCACTCCAAGAGATGGCAGCAGGGTTCAGCACAGCTTTGGGGGCCCTTTTTAGCAGAGTCTGAGCAAGAGACAAGTCCAAGGGACCACCCAGATTCTAGAACAATGCTGCCAACTGCTCCTTCACTCAGCAAACTGCCTGGCTGTAGAGAGACTAAGTGCTCCAGTTAGAACCAGTACCACCTGTGAGCAGAACACAAGAGGCTCTCACAGAAGGAACCACTACTACAGCATCTGCTTTGGAAATACAGAGTTTAAGCACCAGTCAGCAACCTGCAATCCTGTATTGCATCACTGTTTCCATAGCACTGACTTTTACCTCTGCTAGGAGAGGCAGCTCTGTCACTGACACCTGCCCTGCTGTGCTCAGTGCAGTGTGTGCTTCCATATGCACACACCCAGCTAAATCACCTGGGAATTGCAGAAACACACAAAACCAAGGGATTGTTCCCCAGAGAAAATGTAGCTCTTGCCCCACTCTTCTCCCTGCCACTATACTTGCAGTACCACACAGTTCTAGCAGTGAATAATTCCAGATTTGCTCAATTTCCCCCTGCCATCTGCACAGGCTCACCAACTCTGTGCTGTGTTCCTAAGCTGGAGGAGTCCTGTGTCAGCCCATAAAGGGCAGCACTCCATGTCAGCATTCCCTCCAAGCACTGGATGTGAACAGATCCAAGGCCTGCAGGGTCACCATCGCTAAGAAAAGCAGCTGTCTGGAGCAAGCACTCTGCTGACCTTCAACAAAATGTCAGAGGTGCAAGGCAGCCTGGTTCTTGAGAACTACTCTGAAGAGCAGACATCCTTAGAACAGGGTTTGATCCCTGCACTGCAGAAATATTAGCCATATAACCCAAAAAAGAAGCATCATTCTTACAGGCCTGGTGGCAACAAACTATCTCCAAACTGGTTTTCATTTTAGACATCCAATACTGAAGCCTAACAAGCCACAGTTTCTTGCACAGCTCTATTTTGTATCTTTCTCCCTTTTTGACAGTCATCTATAGCCTTTCACCTGAGCTGTTTCATCTTTGAGTGGAAATCCACTGTATTCCACTCCAAGCTTTTGCACAACAGTGGGATACACTAAACTGAAAATCTCTGACATCCCATTAAGAGCAGGTTCACAATCAGTGCTTTAGAGAGGCTGCTGGCTTCTCGTCAATCTGCACCAAAGAGCAGGTAAGAACAGAGCAGGCACACATGAAAGCCAAATTTGAAGTTTCACCTTGTTCCCTGAAGCATCCTTGCCTTTCCCTTCCTCTTCAACATGGAATCTGAGGTTCTCCAGCAGGATGACTGAGCCAGCAGCAGGATTGGCACAGGCCTTCTCCACCTCAGGACCAACACAATCCTTCAGGAACAAGACCTCCCTGCAAACACAAGACATACACTGTAACCTCACCAGTGACTTCCTGGTGAAAGAAAAACAGACAGGCCCCTTGGCAGGGAGGGCCTGATGCACACCAGGCTGCTTTTCCACTTTACCTGCCCAGGAGTGTCTTCAGCTCCACAGCTACTGGGGCCAAGGAGAACTTGTCAGGCATGGGGACACCATCCGGGCGACCCAGGTGACTCATGAGAACCACGGACTTGGCCCCATGGTCCAAGCAGTGCTTGATGGTAGGAACAGCTGCCTTGATTCTGTAATAGCACAGAAGAACCAATTAAAAAGGACTCAATTAGAGTTTGCCAGGCAAGCAGATTAGTACCACTTACACATCAGCCCTGGGAGCTGTCCCTTAAAAATGACAAAACAAACAGAGCACAAGAGCTGGACAGAACAATTCCTTAAGAAAGCATCAACAAAATTCTCCATCCCAGCCTGTTTGCATACATTTCACTGTTATCTTCCAAGCAATGTAGGACGTGGAATTAAAATGCATTTTGTACTCTAAGTTCTGCTGATTGCTCAGTTAAGAAATGCCAGGACACACCTGAACACTACCAGGCTCCCTGGGTTAGTCTGGGATCCTGCACCAATAGAGAAATGATGAGCAGTGAGAACATTGTGATGAACAAAGCTGGCACCTGCCTGCAAGTGGCAGACCAGCAGGGCAAGACACCTGGCCTCACTGTTTCTAAACTCCAGGGTTTTGTGTGCTGTACTGTAACAGTTATTCTAACAAAGACAAGTTACCACAACCCCAGGGTAAGCAGGAGGCACAGAGACTTCTGGATAAGAAGTAAGTAAGTAAGAGAGACAACTTTCACACACAGCCTAAGGGATTTCACTGTGGCTGTGAAATGGTCATGGCCAATTTAAGAAGTTTAGGATCTCTAAAGTAAGAGATTTTCTTTTCCATATGCTTTCCACAGCAGCCACGTTGAGTATCAGCCTTGTAGTTAAGTGTAGTTTGCTAGCAGCTGCAGGGGGTTTAATTAGAAATTGTTGGACTTTCTCTGACACCTTTAATCTTGTGGTATGAGCAGTGACAGCTTAATCAGGTACTGGGATGAAGTCAGAGACACTGCAGACTTTGGGGCCTCCATTTGGGATGGAAATTACTGCTCACCTCTGATTGTTGGTTATTTTGTGATCCTTCATTGGAACATTGAAGTCAACCCTAAAAAAAAATCAGAAGCAAAATTAAATATCCAACAAATTTATTTTATTACTTATTTATTTAATTTTAAATATTCAACAAATGAGTGAGGGAACCTGCCAGTAAAAGTGCTGGCTAGAAAAGCAGTGCTACAATTAGAGTTAGATGTTCACCTCTGCCCTGTCGGCAAGTTCTGTTCTGAAATCAATGTATTATCTGCTTGTGATAACACCACAAATGGAGAACAACCACTGCTAGAATCATTCAGGAAAGCTGGGCCAACAACACATCTTAATGCTCAGGACCAGAGCAGCAGTAATGCTGAGCAGGAAATAAACCCAGACAGAACTTTTAATTTTTAAACAATATGATTTCAGATCCCCAACGAGGAACATCCAAAGAAAAGGGAATGAACAACGACTAGTGACCTTGTGTCCTCAAATGAGGTTTCAGAAATACTTGGCTGGACTACTGTGGCCAGCAGGCAGTTCAAGGAAGCTTTAATTTCTGTGCTCTGCAGCTCTAATCTCCCTGCAGCGACTGCTGTGGCTTATCACATTCTCCCTGGAAGACCTGACTTGGATCTTGAGGTAACTTCCTGACTCGTTGAGGTAGCTCCTGACAGCTGAAGGGCTGGCAGGGAGGAGTTTCACCAGCCTGCTCTCCTGGCATCCCTCGTGCCCATGTGCAGGAAGCTGCGTTGCGTAACCGCGGAGGCAGAAATTGCTCACTGAGCGGAGGGAACACCCATGGCTGGAGCAGCGACTGGCAGAGAGCAGTGTGCATCCTTCATCCTTCTATACATTAAAAACATCCCAGTTCAGCAAGCTGCCTGAATGAATCCCCCTGCAGCCCACTCAGCACGTGAAACAAATGGGAAGAAAGACAAAAGCTGCCAACAAAACAGGAGTAGCTGAGCAGAAAGAAATTGAACTGGCAGTCCCACAGCATAGTGGTCGAGTTCTAGAAGGGGCAAAGAAAAGCACCATTATGGGGCCATTATCCTAAAAGGTGAGAATAAAAGAACAGTTTGATTTACAGAGCCATCAAAACTACAAAAGAAAAGTCCAGCTCAGCCTTCTTCCCCCCTGCAGACCATTGAAATCTGACCTCCCCTGAGCCCTCACTCCTCCCCATTCTCAACTTTTCCTGAAGCTTCGGCACTAGGACCCGAAGCTACGCAGGATGTGAGTAGGCCAAAATCACGATGAACATGAGGAGAAAAAGAAGAGGTATCGATTTTAGTACTATCGAGAGCACGTGGTGCCTCGTTTCAGAGAAGTGAGATGCAGGCAGGAGACACAGAGTCTGGCAGCTCACCTGCTGAGTTTGGGTAGCCGCTCACCTAAACACCAAAATTAACTAATTAGAATTAATTAACGGAGATTTTGAGCGGGCAAACCTAGCCCATCGCCTGCCAATGCACGGCTGCTCTCTGAAACATGACTCAGAAATGGAAAAACACAGTCAGATGGCCAAAAAAAAAGTCAGGTACAGACTTCTACAGAGATAGATCTTCTGTTGTACCAGACTTAGAAAGTGCATGGAAATCCTGAACAAGCTTCTTCACTACTTGCTACATGGGCTGGTTTCTGATACTCAAATTAGGGAACTAGTTCAAAACAAGGCTGAAGAGACAAGCGGTAAAAAGGGTAAGTTGTCTGTCAGACTGCGAATAAGATGAGCTATACTTTTGCTATCCCTGCCTACTCACAGAGCAGATAATACACACACAGTAGTCACGTTATAGTGACCTTGAACAAACTATCCCATAATGAAAGTATTTCGAGCAGGACATATCACTATGTACCTTCGTGCCCTTATCTCCCAGGATTTGGCAACAATTTTAACAGCAGGCTTTCAGGCACTGATGCTTTATAAATAAGCAATGAATGCCTATTTTAGGGTTTCAGACCAGGATGTGCTGAAAACCTGCGGTGACGCCCCACCCCTGGAAGTGTCCAAGGCCAGGCTAGAAGAGGTTTGGAGCAGCCTCGTCTAGGAAAAGGTGTTCGTGCCCTTGGCACGGGGATGGAAAGAGATGAGCTTTAAGATCCCTCCCAACCCAGGCCATTCTGTAATTCTATGATTCGGTGCCTGCTGCGAAATGCTGAATTATTATTAGTATTGGGATAGCTGGGTAGAGCCGTATCTTCACTTTTTTATTGCAATGCTTTTTGAATTTACATGAAGAAAAAAAAACCTGAGAAATAAACATACTTCGGGGTAATTCTCTGGAATAAAAGCACGGCAGGCTGGGTGGATTTCCCCTCCAGCCTCCTGTGGCCGACACACGTGCGAGCGGGGTGATCCAGGGCGGCGGAGCCGGGCCGGGATTTACACCCTGCCCGGCCGCCACGTCCCCTGCAGGGGAGCCGGGCCGGCTCGCTGATGCAGGAGCCTTTCCAACACCCAGCGAGCGAAAAAAAATGAAACTAAACCCGCACAAATCGACTCGTGCCAGGCTCGGGCAGGGGGCTGCTACCGGGGGGCACCGGCCCGGCCCCAGCGTGGAGGATGGAGCAGGGCGGCCCTCAGGGGACGCACATTCCCCCCGCAACGCCTCACCTCATGACGACGCGCTTGCCCTTCACGTCCACCTTGTCCAGGGTGAGTTTGTTGGAGAGAGACATGTTTGCTGCCGGCCGCAATCACTCCGCTCCCGCTCAACCCGCTCCGCTGCGCCGCCTCCGCGTTCTGCCGCAGCGCCGCCCGCGCCGCCACCACCCAGGGCGTCTGGCCCCGCCCCTCCCGTCAGCGATTGGGCTGTGCTCTCGTCTCTGCATTTCTATTGGTCAAGCCTCCTGTCCGTCAGCAGATATCCCGCCTCTCGGAGGCGGGGCTGCGGCGCCCGCCCCGGTCACGTCCCACACGCAGCCGCCGCTCCCTGAGGGTGCCGGGAGAGCGCGGGGTCCTGTCTGTGAGGATTCCGCACCTTATCTGAGGGGAAAATCACCCATAAATGGTGTCTAAACGGGTGTCGGCTGGTGGGAATCCTTCAGATGAAAGGCAGGCACTCCACGGCTGAGCTATAGGCCTGGGGCAGGCCACGCGTCGACTGTAAAGGACGAGACAAAACTTGGGATATTTTTAAGTGACCTACATAAATATTTCTCAAGACAAGTGGGGACAAAGCAACTGTTTTAAGGGATACACCTTGCAGAAGCATGGTTTAGTAGAATCACGGAATGGTTTGGGTTGGGAAGGACCTTAAATATAATCCGTNGCTCTGGGCACCCTGTGCCAGGGCCTGCCCACCCTCACAGGGCAGATTTTTTTCCCTAATACCTAATCTCAGTTTGAATCCATTCCCCCTTGTCCTGTCACTCCAGGCCCTTGTCAGTAGTCTTTCTCCCTCTTTCTAGTAGGATTCCTTCAGGTACTGGAAGGCCACAAAGCCTTTTTTTTTCCAGGCTGAACAATCCCAGTTCTCTCAACCTTTGCTCACATAGTATTCCATCCCTCTGATCATCTTGGTGCCTTCTCTGTGTTTGCTCCATGTCCTTCCTGTGCAGGGGACCCCAGAGCTGGAGGCAATCCCAACCCTGCCCTCTGTCAGGTCAAAGCCATTCCCTGTTGTCCCTGTTGTCCCCTGTCACTCCATGTCTCCGTAGCAGGTTGGTGGGTGCAGTCAAAAATCCCCTGCCCCAACATACGTGCAGCCTCTAACGCGCTGCACTGGGTGTGCCTTGGGCGACAATAGCACAGTGCAATGCTCTGTACTGGGTCAAAAAGGAGCTCATGGTCTTTTGTCTTTTGCCCATAGGAGAGGCCTTTCTGTTGCTGACAGGGTTATTTTTTTTGCCAAGCTCACAAAAATGTACAGACACCGCTGGGAAAGTGGTGGTGACAAAATCAGTTCTCTGCTGACAGAATGGTGCTGGAGAGAGTCAAGAGAAGGGCAACAGAGCTGGGGAAGGGTCTGGAGAGTCAGTCCTATGAGGAACAGCTGGGGGAGCTGGGAAAGGGACTCAGCCAGGAGAAAAGGAGGCTCAGGAGGGACCTTCTGGGTCTGCACAACTCCTGACAGGAGGGGACGGCCAGGTTGGGGTTGGGCTCTGGTCCCAGGGAACAGGGACAGGACAAGAGGAAACGGCCTCCTGTTTTGCCATGGGAGGGTGAGGCTGGACATCAGGAAGAATTTCTCATGGAAAAGGTTAAACATTGCGAGGGGCTGCCCAGGCAGGAGTAGAGTCCTCATCCCTGAAGGTGTTCAAGGAAGGACTGGA
This sequence comes from Peucedramus taeniatus, assembly GCA_013400575.1. Classification (NCBI taxonomy): domain Eukaryota; kingdom Metazoa; phylum Chordata; class Aves; order Passeriformes; family Fringillidae; genus Peucedramus; species Peucedramus taeniatus. The sequence goes on from WBNO01028100.1 coordinate 226,425, forward strand.
TGTGGCACTCAGTGCTCTGGTCTCATTGATAAGGCAGTGATTGGTCAAAGATCAGATCCAATGGTGTCAGAGGTCTTTTCCAACCTAAGTGATTCTCTGATTCAGGTGAGCATGCACTGACAAGAAATGAAACATAAAGGTACCTAGAGAGCCAGACTAATGCACTGCTCACACGGGTGAAAACACCCAGCCTGAGGCAAAAGGGTGGGAGTCTCCTGCTGTGACACTCAGGAAAACCTGGATGGGCCTCCAAGATGTGTTAAAGGTATCTGTCCCAACAGCAATAAACCCTGAAATGCACAAGTGGGAACAAACTGATGGGTGACATGAAATCTCCTGTGAGGTTTTCACCAATTAGGATGGAGGAGACCAGGAAACATCCCTTTAGTTTGTCAGTGTGTGCCACTGTAGTTTATCTCATATTGCTGTAAACCTACAATCAAGGTTCAAATTAAACTAGGTCCAGTAATGGTCTCAATGTTGACTGCAGAGTAAATCTGGGGGTACCCAGGGATCCCTCCTGTGACATAGCAAATCAGACCCAACCTTGCAGTCACCAGGTGGGTGAAACCCAGAGCCCCTGGGCAGTGCTTGCAGTGTCCCCTGTGGGCAGGGACATCTGGAAGTGTCTGTGAATCCAGCCTTCACCAAGGCCTGAGAGTCAAACTGGTTCTGAATCCAGCCTCTCCTCAGGAGCTGGGATCACCCACTTGAAGCACAGCTGGCCAGAGCCACTTCTACCTGCCAAGCCAGAAGCACAGCAGGTGACCAAACCTTAGAGGGACTCCGGTGAGGAGATAAGGAAGGGGTTCTCTGGATCCACAGGAGCTGTAACTATTTAACTGTTCTGAAATTAATCCCTTTTCTTCTTCCTGTACTACTTCATGCTGTGCTGCTCTCTCTGAAGGCAAAGGTTAAATTCCTCGATGCTGACTCAGAAAGGAAAGTTCTTCCCAGCTGCAGACCACAACCCAGCCCTTGCAGCACCTCCTGCTTTCCCTGGGAAATGGTTCATTCATTAGGACAAGGCTTTAATTTCAAAAGCTCGCCTGTCACCTCCTAGGGGTAAAATGTGTGAAGCAGGAATGTCACAGTGTGTGGTGGCACGAACACAATATCCTGGGCACCCACAGCGATTTGGGACAGCTGTGTGCCACAGCTGAGGGAAAAGGGACAGCAGGACACTGGTGAATCCCCAGGTAGACAGGACATTCAGCAATAAAGGACCAAGCAAGCCATAAATAAATCATAAATAAAAATGACCAAGAGTACTCTACTGAATAGGACCAATTCCACTATATCCCATAGGTTAGGAGAGAACTGGATAAGAAACCTGGAGCAATCTTGGTGCACTTGTAAAGATCATTGTTCCGGCAAAAGTGCAGCTCATTCAGTGTTGTCTGGTTTTATCATTGTTTCCTTTTTCTCCATTTTTTTTTTTTTTGGTGTGAAGAACCTGAGATAGAGGAATAGGGAGGATGTCACATGAGAACATGAGGTGGCAGAACACAATTACAGATAGGAAATGGCCCAGGCACGAGTACTTGTGTCTTATAAAAGGAGTTACAAAGAATGGGGAAGAAATACAGACACACATTCAAAGCTCACTTCCATGCCTGAGTCACCTCTCTGTCCTTCCCTCCTGTTGTGAAATATTTAGAATATACTGCAAATATTTAAAGAAAAAAGCCCACGCAAACAGTTCAACCCCTGTACTTTTAAATTAACCAGTGCAGCAAAGCCAGGAGGGCAAAGGGCTGGTAATGACAAACCCAAGGAGCTGGGGTTAGACCTGTGACCATCCTAGGAAGTCATTCCTAGGCATATGAAGCAGCAGCTGTACTTTAGACTTGCACATCCCTCTCCTGCGTGATCCTGCTTCATTTATCCAACAGGAACAGGGCTGTGCATGTTTAGGCAGACCAAAGGCTTTGGTGCACTGGGGTGTGTTTGTGAGACCAATAATCTGCATCTCCATCTGTGTGGCGTGACCCAGGCTGCAGAAACTTCCTGCTTTTAGAACCACCCGCTGCAGTTTAAACCTCCCCTTAAACACAGGCTGCAGCACAGCGTCTGAGTGCTCTGTTCTCCTTGTGGTGGGAGATGGTCATATCCAAGCACAGGGATCGTGTAGGAAAGATAAAGATCATCCAATCTGGAACTGTGGGAAAAGCTGCCTGAAAAACAGGCACAGTGCTCAGAGAATAAAGGCAGACATCTCCTGGCTGCTCCCTCACCTGGCCAATGCCTGCAAATATCATTCCCAACACCTGCAGGGAAAAAGGGCTTCAGGCTGTCCATGCATGAAATTGAATGAGGTGTTAATTAAAAAGTGCTGAAGAATCCTCTGTGTCTTTTTCCTGAACACGAGTTTGTGTGTGTGTAGAGCTCTCCAATTCTCCTTGAAAATTTATTTTAGAGATGTCTTTAATGGGATACAGACAAGCCGATCTTACCTGGTCAGCAGTTTTCCTTCATGACCAAGCAGACATGGTACAAATTCCCAGCTACTACTTAAATTGTCCAGTCAACCAGAAGGAAAAAATCCCCCTCACATTGCCCATAGCACAGCTCTGCTATCAAGGCAGATGCTGAATTTGGAATCAGAGTCTGACCTTAAGGGCTTGTCATACTGCTATGCAGAGATGTGGTCTAAAAATGTTACTTTAAAAGGGAAAAAATAAAAAAGAAAGAGCATGAAAAAAGGATGATGTAGCCACCCTGAACTGAAAGCATCTAGGGAGTGGTTCAAAAATCAGTGCAGGAACTTCAGCATTGGAAAAATGGAAAATGGATTCCATCAAGCCTGCAAAGGTGATGTTTGAGGCAGCAGCTGCAGAGGCTCCAGTGTTAATCCTGGCAGGCTGCAGGAACACAGCATTGCTCTCTAGTGCCAAAGACAGTCAGTTTAAATTAACGTGAACCCTACCATTATCTACAGCATCATTTTCTATCAGAGCCCTTAAAGGTGGTATTTGTTCCACTGATTTTTACAATGCAGAATGAACCACAATTTGATGACATAATTTACCCATTTTTCCCTAACAAAACAGTGCTATGGAAGGTGAGAGCTCTGCTCACCCCTCACCTGCGCTCACTGCCACCAAGGGAGCTGAGGCTGCTCTACTAAACTGAGCTCAGAAAAAGCTGAAATCAAGGGCTTGTAACAGAATTTACTCTGAGAGAGCTCATGTTTTCACTTAGGAAACATCATTGACTTGTCAGGTTTCAGGAAAGGAGAGACATTTTAAATTCCGGGAGAGTCTTAATTTTTAATTCTCTGTTAAAGTTGCTGTTTCTTGAATCACAATGAAGGGTGTTGCCCAGACAAATGCAGATTTTTGTATCACAGCTTAGTTCATAGGATTTGGGGCCTTCTGGCTACTTAATGAGGTTTTGGTTTTGGCTTTTTATTTTTAATTCAGTCAGAGCTAAAACAAAACAGTTCCATTTGAAATGAAAAGGTTCACCCACTGCCTTAACCCAAAATAACTCAAGGCATAAATTAAACAGTCCCAAATATTTTGGTTACTGTTTTTGTGCAACAAACACACATTTTCCAAACCACAAGTGCTAAAACTGTGTGTTTCCACACCTGATGGGGCATACTAGGATTGAGACAGTCGAAGAGGATGAAATTACAGGGTTGTATCTTAAGGAAAAGCAAAATTCTTCATCTTGGAAACAACTTGAATCTGACTTACTCAGTAAAACCGGTGACAGAACAAGGGTTAATTGGCACAAATCAAAATAGGGGAAATTTCATCCTAAGACAAGAAACCCCTTTTTTTCTGTGATGGTGAGTAACCCTTGGCAACGCCCACCCAAAGGATGTGGAGATGTTACAAACCTCAGCTCTGGGCTCTGCTGGGACAGGTTTTGACTGTGTGAGCTCCAGCAGCCTCTGCTCTTCTCCATTTACTAACACAGGGATGCTCCTGCATGAGATTATTCCACAATTTCCCAACTTTCACCAGCCCCACTTGCCCCCAGCTCTACAGGCTCAATGTCTGCTCAAGGTTGTGTTTAGCAGAGCTGGAACTATACCTAAATCCCAATCCTTGGCCTTTTGCTGAGACAGCTCCAAGTATTTAAAGGAGATGAAAGAACATGCTTTAGAACAGCCTTTGGATGCTACATTTTTATTACAGAGCTTATAATTGCCATTAGAATGATGGAGGCACAGTCTTAAAAGAATAGGAAACATGAGACAACATGTTCTGAGATGCAAAGAACTGTAACAGCCCTACATTAACATTCCAACCAGCATTCACTTCTCCATTCTTCATCCCTAAAACTGAATAACAGAAGTTCTCCAGTTTAAAACATTTTGTTGGAAGTTCTAAGCAAAAAAAGCATAGTTTTTAATAAATAAAAGCGTTTTCTTGCTTCCATTGTGTTCTGGCAATGTCACATTATTTATTTTTTTTTGTATAAAATTTCAAGTGTTTTAAACTCTTTTAAAAGTAAGTTTGGTAAGACTCAAAGAGTAACTTTTAAAGCCTGGAGCGTATGTACTTTTTTATTAAATAGAGCACAGGTTTATAAATAGCTAGACACAGAAAACAATAAAATAGACAAAGGAGTAATACAATATTGTTTGTAACTGAGTGTTTCCAAGTGATAAATTTCTGAATCCAAACTGTCTCCAACAGAAGCAACATATTTACATATTAAAACATTTACATTTGGGAAAACATTGAGCTCCCACACATGATTCCACTTGCACTGTACATTCAAACAGAAAGGGATTTTGGTTCTTCAACGTAAAGCACCTTTTGTAATATTTTAATCAAAGATAAACATCCCAGGAGTCATTACCTCACCCTTGGGCAGTGCTGGACAGAGAACCTGCTTTCAAAAAATCTGAGTTTATCACAACCACCTTGCCCCCAACCCCACCCTGGGCTCAGTTATTTCCTCTCCCCAAGCCTGATCCTGTGGCTGTCCCTACAAGCTGCTCTCACATCCCTCCCAGCCAGCAGCTGCTGTTCCTTATTTTCCCTGATTATCATCCTGCATTTCTTTAAGTATCCTGGTTTGGAAAAAACCTTATTTTGCTGTACTTGGATCAAACACTGAGTTTTACAGAAAACAATAAAGCCTAGAAAAAACACCTGTGTTGGGAAAAAGTTGGAGGTAAAGCTGTAAACATTCAACCTACACAGCATTTGGACAACAAAAGGTTGAAGATCAAGTGTTCTAAAAATATATTTGGAAATTGTTTAACAAGTTCTTAATGCTGCTTTATTTACTAACCAGGAATTCACCCCTGAATTACCTCCCTGTTTCCTGCAGTGGGAGGGTGATGTGTCATTTCCATGCCATCCACTCCCCAACCAGCACTGAAACTCCCATCTGAAGGAGTGGCTGAGACCACCCACAGCCCAGACAGAAATATGTAAATACCTCCCTCACACCTGCACAACCATGCCAAGAACACGGAGAAGGAGGGTGGATAAACAAGACAATTGAAATCTTTGCATGATTGTGAAGCACTAAAACCCATCCTAACAAAATCAAACAGCGTTGGGTAACACTCTGCTTTGTAAGAACAGCTCTGCTGCTGCAAACTGACAACAAAACCTCATGGAATGGCTGTGCAGTGATATCTCAGTATGTAACAACACCACATATTACATACAGGCGTAATCTCATTTATAAAAATACTCTATATTCATGTAGAGATATTAAGAACCCAAATCCTGCTACAGAAACATTTTATTTCTTGAACCAGCAGCACATGATACTGCTTTTCTCTCTGCAATACAGGTACCCTGATTTCCTAACATCACATCCCCCAGCACAGCTCTTCTGCTCTCACACAACGGGATTTTTCTGGTGGTTCTCAGATAAAATGCAAGAGCTGTTTACTCAGGACTTTTTACATACACAATCTATGCCCTGACATCAGGCTTTGAGTTAAAAAGCAGAACATTAAAGAGAATCTCTTTGTCTTCACCAAACTGAATATTTCTCCTCTACAAGCACAACTGGTACACGTTTACATCATGGACTGAACTTCATAATGAAATTCAACATTATTGAACCCAACAATTGCTGCCAACAACTGCCTCAGCAGTGGATGGGGGAGAGCAAGGTTCAGTGAGTAACAAACAGGTAACCAGCTACTGCTGATGAGCATCTCTTTCTCATTGAGGATGTTTTTGATATTAATTATTTCATGATCAAAAGCTGTATTTTGATATTGCAGTTCAGCCACAAATGACAACAGTCTGAATTCAAAATGCCTGGATCTGCACAGACCAAGCACAGGGGGTTTGGATCAACCAATGCTGGGCCATTCCTAGAATACAGACACTTCACAAGCAAAGCCTGAACTGTAAAGATTTTAAAGGCAGTCTGTGACAAACTCCCCTGGTTCATTAAAGGAGTGCCAGTAGATCCTGGTGGTGAGCACTGCTCCTTCCTAAAGCTGAACACTTTGGCTAAAACCACCTAACACTGATATTGCATTCAGGTGTTACAAGAGTTTTTGGCTTAGGAGAGGTTGGGAATGAGAAAACCTCCCAACCCAGACAACCTTCATGAAGGCAGACAGCCTCAGGGCAGGATGTGCAGAGTTCAGTGTGGGTATGGCCCCAAACCTCCCCATAGAGCGCCACACAGGAATCCGGATCCCACGGAGATGATTTGAAGCCTGGAGTGTGAAAAGCTGGAACAGCTGTTGATGTTGACAACAAGAAAAGGCATTTGAGAGGACCCATTTCTGGCAGAAGGCAGGCTGTGGGAGTGAAAGGGTTCTGAAGTAAGGCACATCTCTCTGCAAACAAAACCTTCAGGATTTTGCAGATGCAAATTCACAATTTTTTAACACAGTACTGAACTCCACTGTGCATAAAATAGCCTGGTAGAAGGCTGGGGAATCAGTTTCTGCTTCCTTAGTTTCCTTAATTGTATTTTGACAATTTGCCAAAATAAATGCTATACTGCAAGCTCCATGGAATGGGAACACAGCCCTGTTTGTGAGCATCAACAGCCCCACACCAGATATTTTTGGTAAGTCTAGATTAAAAACCACAAAATACCCTGGAAAGTCACTGCAAAAACTACCTCTACACTGAGGAAGAAATGCATCCAGAAGACCTCCACAAGGATCAGGACACGCACAGACCTCACGACAGCTGTTTTGGTTGTGTTCTTTGCTTCAGGGTATTTTTGTTTTGCCTCAGTGGGGTGGGAGGAGCGAGTGTTTCATAAGGCTGTGTCATCATCTTCCCCAAAGTCCCCCACCAGCAGCGAATGCTTGTCTGGCTCACTGAGGACGATGCTGTTGACGGAGCGCTTGTCTGAGAACAGGGAGTTGATGGAGGCTCTGCTGTAGGTGATGATTTGATCCATCAGGCTCAGCTTGGGGGAGCCAGCCCCACTCTCATTGATCCCCACGTGGACACTGATCTCTGATGGGCTCTTGTGCCTCAGCTGGCCAGGGGCATGCAACTCCAGCTTCTCAGAACTTGGTTTCTGGTACCTAAGCAAAGAAAAAACAAAACGTATCAATCCCTCTGAAGTACATGGAAATATGGATAGAGACTGATTATGCACAAGTCAGAGGCATTTATAATTTGAACAAGATTTTTCACAAACTCACAAAGGCCATTAAGGAATTTCCCATTCTGAACACTTCTGATTTGTACATCTCTTCCCATTAGAAATTACATTTCTAAATACTACTGTCTGCTTAACACAGACTTGTGAACTGTTCTTCAAAAGCCTTCAAAATCTCTTACAGTCCCACATTCATTTTCTGTCCCTCAAAGTAAAAGACCTGAGCTTCAAATCCAAGTTACAAACCACAAGACTGTTCCTACTCACATCTTTAGGAGCAAAGAAGAAAGCACAACAGACACTGAGGAGGCAGCCATGGCTGCAGATCCCATCCAGGGCTGCAGAACCAAACCAATGGGCAGGAAGACACCTAGAAAATTACACCAGCAGTAAGTTCAGAGCAGGAACACTGCATTACTCATATATTAATAGATACAATTTCACACAGACTGTCCCATTATAGCTGTTTTTTAATTTGTTAGTAAATGGAATTTTTCTTTAAATGACCAATACTTAATACATAAAGATTTGTGGTTTATCTCAACTAGAACCTCAATCTGAAACTCAGAGGTGGCATGTCCTGCCCACCCTGCAATAAAACTGCTTGTTCACAGGATCAGGCTCTTTCAATAAACCTTTTATCTCGAAGCTATTTTGATGTGCTGAGCACATCCATAGCTGCCACAGTGTGGGAGGAGTTCAGCTCAATGATGCCTTGGGAAGGCTGACCTAGAGCAGAGACTAGACAGAGCTAAAGAATAAAGTAGGGATTTATTTGGAGGCCTCAATGGATGCACTTTGGGCAGCACAAGAGCCCAGCCAGGGCTACACCCAAGATGAACCAAAATTGTCACAAAATGCACGAGCGGTCACAGGGTCTCACACCTAAAGTTTTGGTCCATTTGCATACTGGAGTTAATTGTCCAATTACAGCTTCAGGTTATAAAGTCCCATCCTTCTTGTTTTTCTCTCTTCAATTCACCATTGTTAATGCTTTTTACGCCTGAAATTTAGATCATTTGTCCTTGGTCCTGAGCTAGAAAAGGAATTGTTTTGTCTCCCTGCTCTGTGAAGAGAGCTCACCATCCCATAATATGAAGCTCAGAACTACACACTAAAACAGCACAGAATCTGAAAAACAGAAAACCTAAAACTTAAGGCATCATCACAGATACTCCACTGGAACATCCCCAGGCAGACAACTCTGCCCTTACTGACAGCCAGAAATAAAGACAATGGAAACTCTCCCACAGAACAGTAAATCACTGCAATCTTCTACTCACTGAGCCCAATCCAAATAGTGCAGGCAGCACTCACACACCTGCAGCTATGGGAACTCCAATGAGATTATAAATTAGAGCAAAGACAAAGTTGATCCGAATCCTCTTCACAGTTTTCCTGGACAAATCTATGCTTGCTACCACATCCATCAGGTCATCCTGCAAGATAAAATGCTTACTGGAGTACTCAGAGAGACAGAAAGCACACAGGTGGTGTCTTCACAGTCCTGTGTTACAGCTCACTACAGTGCACTGGATGTAACAGGCTAATCACAGTGAGCCCTCTGGAGGCTGCTCTGCTCAGTGCCAATCCATCACAATCCAAGTAATGTCCACAGCCCCTCCCAGGACAGCTCCAAACACTGACCACAGTCTGCCAGCGAGTTGCTGATGTGTAGGAAGAAGTGCCTGAAACCCTGGAGGTGCCATGGTGCATTACCCAAATGTGATTTATGTTTGCCAAAGGACAGGTCACTTTGTCTTCCTTTGCCGCTCTCAACCTTTAATTACCCCAAAATGTGCAGTGCCCAGAAAACGTGGACGTTTCCTTCATGGGATAATCACTGCACTAAACACAGTGAAGGCAATCTCTGCCCCAGTTCTCCAGCTGATGGAGATTGTGCACCCCTGCATCACCCAAAGCATCCTGGGCCCTCTGAGCCCTCCTACCAGCTCCCCTTAACTCTGATTCCTCACCCTGATGAGAACCACATCAGCTGCCTCGATGGCCACATCCGTGCCTGTGCCAATGGCAATTCCCACGCTGGCCATGGCCAGGGCTGGGGAATCATTGATCCCATCTCCAACCATGGCTACCCGCTTCCCTTCCTCCTGGAGCTGCTTCACTTTGGCCACTTTGTGTGAGGGGAGAACCTCTGCAAACACTTTGGTGATGCCAACCTGAACAGAGAGAGAGAGAGAACACAGCTTTTCCAGCAGCTGTCAAAGCTCCTGCCTGGAATGATGTGGCCAGGAAGAGTGAAATCCATATTATCATTCATGAGCTAAAGAGCAAACTCAGATGATGATATGAAATCAGCTCTGAATTCATAGCTGATGTTACTTCCATTCTAAAACTTCTTGCGATCTTGATTCCAAATTTTTTAAAACTACCATCTTCCACAGACCAGCCACCAGACCATCCAGCAGACCAGCCACATGCAGTATGAACATGCCACACCACCCTTCCTGCTGAAACCAGCTCCAGGCCCAGGACACCAGCCCACCTGGGAGGCGATGGACCGGGCTGTTTTGCTGTTGTCACCGGTCATGAGGACAACTTCTAACCCCATACTCTTCAAAGTGTACACTGCCAGCTCAGCCTCTGGCTTCACAGTATCTGCAATAGCTATCAAGCCACAGAGCACTCCTGAAAACAGAAAGAAAGAGTTTGCAATAAAGATCTTTATCAATTTAGAAAAATTAACTTCCCCCAGTAAGCTCCAGAACCAGTTCATACTAACAGTAAAAAGTGGGATGATAGGAGGTATCAGGGCAGCAAGATTTAAAGCAATATGGAACATGGACTGTCCAACCACAATAAAAAAAATTCCTTTTTTCTCTCCCTTTCCCCCTTTTGCTTTCTTTGAAGTTTTTGCATTGTATTATTATGCCCAACTGTCCTGTCAGCTAAGAAATGTAGCAAGAGCCTTTCCCATAAGAAAGTGCTGTAAAACTGATTAATTATCTCTTTTCATCCCATTACTCTGCTTCAGGTGTGGCTGCTATGACATCACTACTTATTAATCTCTATTTATGTGATGTTTTATGTGATATTTAGTGGCAATCAAACTGAATGCAGCAGCAGCCCTGAACTCACCATCCACAGCTGCCAGGACAGCCGTGCGGCCTCTCCGCTCGTGTTCCATCATGGCCTTGTCCACCTCATTTCTCACCACGAGGCCATTCCTGGACATCCATTCCCTGTTCCCGATGAGAACTGAGTATTTCTGAGAGGTCACAGTAGCTGAAGGAAGAAAATACAATGCTAACATCATGTGGATAACCAGGGAGCTTCCCTGCAGCTCATCCCAGCCAGGCTCCTCCCAGTATGGACTGGAACAGCACTGCAGGGAATCCAAACAGAAATAAAGAGTTCCTCAATACCTCCTGCCCTACCATCTCTTCATGTGACCTTCACAAGAGACACCAACATTTCTTCAGTCCTGGGGAGTCATCCCATGTCAGAGGGCCAAAACCCACAGGTCAAAGGACAATAAAGGACCAAGTCACCTTCTCAGTGCTTCTGATTTCTATGAACAGCCCAATGGACTTGAAAGACCTAACAGTGAGCTGTTCTTCAGTGAAAACTAACCAGTTATGCAAATACGCATAATTTTGGCTAGCAAATGGTAACTTGGGATGAAGCAAAGTAAAGCCAGAGAGAGCTGACAGACAACTCCTGTCTGATTTTCCAATCCCATATTCAACATGCAACTCAAAATTGTATTTAACTTAAATGTTCTGAGTGATGTATGACCACAAAATAAACTAATGAGCAACTATTTAATGTGTGCCTTGATGTCAGCCCAGTTCTCCAAGGTGGAAATAAGTGATCTCATTCCTAAGGATCCTAAAGACACGGCAGCAAAAACTGTCCATTTTTTTCTCTAACCCAGAATTAACTTACTTGGTAGTTCAGCATCAATGATCAAAGCAGGCTGTACTGATTCGTCTGCATTCTCCTCAATTTTCACAAGTGTCACATTTTTAACATTGTTTTCTTCAACCATTCTGTTCTTCCTGTAGAGTAATGCTTCAATATTGGTGACTTTGCAACTAATGCCACAGCCTGGAACTACCTGAAAATCTGTACACGTCCCAAGGGTTTCTGAGTTCAGCTCCTAGAAAAAGAGGATGGAAATGGATGAAATTTTTAAATATATAAAAGCATGATGCAATTATAAAGCCCACAAAATAAAAATGCAGTTGAACAAAGAGGAGGAGGGAAATAATTATCAAAATCTAGGTCTGAATGGTGCCTCTAATACAGTGTGATTTATGTGGCTCCACAATTTTCAGCTTTCCCAATTAAACACAGCAGCTATTTAATCTGCATGAACAGTCTTGTGGTATTGAGGAAGTCCTGCCAGAGAGGTTCTTCCACAAGGGAGAGCAGGCTGTGTGTGGGAGCCCCTCACCTTTTTGCAGTACTTTGTGATTGCTGCTCCCAGGGGGTGCTCGCTGCTGCTCTCCGCTGTCCCCACGATCGCCAGCATTTTGTGACGAGGGAGGAGGTTCCCCTCCACCAGGAACTTCACCTGCATCACCTCTGGAGTGCCATGGGTGATGGTCCCTGTTTTGTCAAACACAACCACCTTCACCTGCAGGAAAGCAGAAAGATTTCAGTCAATGAACCAAGCATGGAGGTGCAGATTCCTTGGAAAAGCACCGACTTTAACCAAACTCCCAAACACAGAGCGATGACCTAACGCGGAACACCCCAAGGGGAACAGGACCCACCAGAACATTCCATCATCTTCTCCAAACAGCTGGCAAAACCCCCAGGCTGGGCAGCCCTCGGGGCACCCCAGTGCTCACCTTGTGTGCCATCTCCAGGGGCTCCCCACCCTTGATGAGGATGCCGTTCTGGGCGCCCACGCCGGTGCCCACCATGACGGCGGTGGGGGTGGCCAGGCCCAGGGAGCAGGGACAGGCAATGCACAGCACGGTGATGGAGGCCTGGAAGGCGAAGCGGATGATCACCTCTGCTGCTGAGATGCTCTTGTTGTAGCCCTGGGCACAGGGAGGGGTTGGTCAGGGAAGAAATCAAACAACAGGAACAACACATTTGGCTACGCATTGTCTTGGAGGTTGGAAACATCTGCTAATGTATCTGCTGGGTATTAACACAGAAGTAAAGCACAAGCAAAGTATGCAAAACCTAAGATGAATGATTAAATTAATGATTAATTAACCAACTTGTGTTCTATACTGCATCTACCCACTGATAGCTACATCTACCCACTACAGCTGGGGTTGTTTAGCCTGGAGAAAAGCAGACTCAGGGGTGACCTTATCACTCTCTGCAGCTCCCTGAAAGGTGGCTGTGGCCAAGTGGGGTTGGTCTCTTTCTCCAGGCAGCACTGACAGAACCAGAGGACACAGTCTCAGGCTGCATCAAGGGAAATAGAGGTGGGATATTAGGAAAAGGTTTTTTACAGAAAGGGTGATAAAGTTCTGGAATGGCCTGGAAGGTCTGGAATGACCTAAAGGTCTGAAATGCCCGGGGAGGTGGTGGAGTCACCATCCCTGTATGTGTTTAAAACAAGACTGTGGCACTGGGTGTCAGGGTTTAGTTGAGGTGTTGGGGCTGGGTTGGACTCAATGATCTTGGAGGTCTCTTCCAACCCAGTGATTCTGTGAATTACCCTTGACTATTTTATTTACAGGACATTTTCCTAAACAAGACACCACACGCTACAACTCTTTAATGATGCACTATAACAAAAGATACTCTATCAAAGATGTATGCAGTAAGGAGGAAAAAAAAAAAAAAAGCAGATATGAAGATAGCTTTCCTGGAAACTGAGAAATTCTAATCAGAAATAGTTTTGAAACAAGAAACCCTGTGATCTAAGCAACCCTTAAGTCCAAGTTGGGATTCTGACCCTCCTCTGGAATTTGTAACGAAGATGAATTCCACTGATTGCCAAGATGAATTTACACAGAGCTACATACATAATTGGAGCTTGTGACTGGAGGGACTTTTTTTCCCACAGAGGAGGGATGGATGGTGGGAAATTTTTGATGTTTAATATTAACTTCTTTTAATTATTTTTTTTTTAAATCCTAACTTACAAGAGTTGATTAATTGCTGTGGATTCTCTTTAAGTATAAATGCAGGAATGATACAATATAAAAAATACATAATGTAAAAAATTTAGTAACAAGAGCAGTAATAGTCAGCAACTGCCTGCAAGGGTAATCCAGAAAGGGAACCACTGCAGTCTAATAGAATTGTAAGGCTGTTTATTAAATATTTCAGAAGGTGTTTAAGGAGATTTACTTACCAGAAAGTATTTTTCCACTATTTCAAAATCCACAAACCCAATTATAATCCAGGCAAAAAGGGTAACCACAGAGACAGCCACAATAAAAGGAACGAAGTAGCCACTAAGTTTGTCTGCAAATTGCTGGATGGGAGCCTGGGAAGGAGAAACATCACTCAGCACCATCATGTTTGTGTCTGAAGGCCCAGAAGAGAAGAATCCCAGCTGCTGCTTGCAGCACACTTGGCTTGCCACATTTCATAATTACAGATTTACTTAATAAGAGGATGAGACTTGGCTCAGTAGACAGGATCAGAGTCCTTATTCAGCAAGATACTCCACTGTGCAGCTGCAATTCAAATCCAAGCAGTCTCAGCCACCCCTGCAGTGATTTGGTGAGCTGGTGCCTGCATGAGACAGCAAACCTCAAGTGTTAAATTGATGATACTTTACCTTAGAAGTCTGGGCCTCCTCCACGAGTTTAACAATCTGGGACAGAGTGGTGTCAGCTCCCACGTGGGTGGCAGAGATGAGAAGGGACCCGTTCTGATTGATGGAGCCTGCAATAACTGTATTGCCAGGCTTCTTGGTCACAGGCATGGCCTCACCTGAGAAAAGGGCAGCAACAGACACAACACTGCTGAAAAAGGCACCTTTGGGACAGCTGCCAACTCCTAACATGGGGGAGGACATCACCTTTGTCTTCCCCTCTGGAGATTTGTTTAAAGGAAAAGATTTTTACTCGGAGAAAGCGAATGCTGACCTGTGATGAGAGACTCATCCACCATGGAGTGTCCTTCAATAACACGGCCATCCACTGGGAATTTGCCTCCTGGGACCACTTTGACAATGTCCCCTCGCTGAACCAGTTCCACATCCACTTGTTCCTCACTGGAATGGTGCAAATGTTTTATAAGAGACTGGAACTGCAGTGACCCAAGCAAAGGAGCTGGCACTACACACACAAAGCACAACCCCACTGGCTGGCATTAGTGCATATAAAAATGATCACAAGAAAGTCATAGTGCTCTTTAAAATGACCTATTTTTTCATAATTTTATTTACTTTCCAGTTAAGAAAATTCACTAATTGTCTTATCGCAGAAAAAAAAAATCAGCAATAAACCAATAAACCAAAGCAAAGAAGTGTTAATTCTGCATTTTATATTTTTATCTGCCAGCATATCTGAAGTTATTTGCTTCATAGTTCTACAGAATAGTAAAATTTGTCTGTGAATTAAGCATATTAACAACAAAGAAGGAACAACAGAAAAAAGCAAATGATAAAGCAAGATACCTTAAAAGAACGTTATCAGGGCCCAGGGTAACAATAGTAGCTTCAGTAGCTTGTAATGAAATTAGTCTTGCCAGTGCTTCTGAGGTTTTACCCTAGAATAATAATTTTCATATTTTTCTGACTATACTGCTGAAAAAAAAAAAGCTGGGTAAATGACAACTGTGTATGTTGCAATTTACCCTTTAAAAAAAAACACTTTCTGCAAACAGTCTGATATTAAGTCAAACTTTTATTAGTTCAGTTATTAAAGATGATTTTACAACACAGAAGGTTAAAAGAACCCAGCAAAGCTTTTGCATGGGATGTTTTCACAAGGTTCTGAAATGGTTCCCAGTGCCCTGGGCTCTGCTTTCCTCACCTTTGCCACGTGCTCCAGCCAGCGGCCCAGCGAGATGAACACGAACAGCATCGGGGGGGTGTCGAAGAAGGTGACAGGGTTCACCTTGGCCCTCTCAGCCATCGCCACCAGGAGGATGATGAAGGAGTAGAGGAAGGCAATGGATGTTGCCAGCACCACGAGCACGTCCATGTTGGCCGTGTTGTGCCTCAGTGCTCGGGAGGCCTGGATGTAGAAGTGCCACCCCCCGAACACCTGCAATGGCATTTCACACATCTCTAGCACACAGCAGCAGCTTTCCCAGTTTATTTGTGCTTTTTGCCCCTCTCCCTGAATAAAATCCCAGCTCTACCCGGGGCTGTGGTTTTCCCATAGCACTCTCAGGTATTCCCAGTGCCCTCCCAGTGGGATTCAGGAGCTGCCTCAGGTGCACAGCTGTTGGAGTTCTGGATGCTTAGAAGGGCACAAACCCACAAGAAAATTCTATATTTGACCTGAGGCCTTGGAGAAGGCTTCCAAAATTGATTGACAGCACTGGGATTATGAGTGTGTAGTTTGATTAGAAGTGCGTAATATCACAGGGTGGAAAACTTAAGAGTTTAGGTTTTAAAATATAGCAATATATATGGGGCAAGATGGAGGTTTTAGGGGTTTGGGTGGTATTTTGTAATTGGTTAGAAAAGTCTGCATTGTGGACTTCAGGTGATTAGTTATTGGGTTAAAAGTGAAAATAATTTAGGTGTCATTTCCTAATTGGATAGTTTAGCCTTAAAAGACCTTGTAGAGAAAGACAGCCATTTTTGTGCCTTGTTAGTGAAGAACTGCAGAACTCACTGCTGTGAGACTGTAACATAGATAAGAAATAACAAACACCTGAGTCTGAACATGAAATACTGTCTCAAGTGCTTCAATCCCGATCTCGAGAGAGGCAGAAAAAAGAAGCCTGGAACCAGCACACAGCAGCTCTCCACAGCCTGCCCTGCCCTGCCCTGGGAGTCCCCAGCACCCATTACTTTGGCAACAGCAGAAGCACATAAGGACCTCAAAAGCATTTTGCATCAGCACAATTGCAATCACTTTTCAAACTTAGTTCCTTCATCACCTTCCAATCTGAGCATTTAAGCCCAACAAAGCACAAGTTGGCATAACCTCACTCACCTGCACAGGGACACAGAGTAAAAATGACAGGAAATTCATGACAGACAATCCTGGTAGGAGCTGGTATTCCAGGACCATGGAGGAGTGGAGGGCCTCCATCTCCTCACTGCTCATGTTGTGATGTGTGTGAGCATGCGAGAGCTGGCTGTCCATCACCATCATGTAAATCATCAGCCCCATCACAGGGATACAGAAAACCAGGCTCACCACAAAAGACCTTTTCCACCTCAGATTTAAAAGAAGAAAAAAAAATGGAAAAAAACACTTGTATTGCAGTCAAGTGCTGGAGAATATTTTAAGCAGTAAGTCTGCACAGTCACAGAAAAAAATCATAAATTGATGGTTGAGTAGCAAAGAAGAATCAAAGATGTTTATGGAATCAGTATGCTCAGGAATACTTACTGCCTGATCTCCTGTTTGTGATCCAGATGACTGGCAGATCTATCTTTTTTGACTAAGGAAGTAGTAAAACCTAAATCCTAAGGGGAAAAAAAGCACAATAATAAAAAAGAGAAGTCAGTTCTAAAATGCACTTTGTGCTCAGTTATTGCCAAATTACTGATGGTGCCAGTCTTACCTTTGATTAACTTCATTAACATTTCTGATATAAAATGTTACTATTGTTTAGTTACTGTTGTCTGTTACTACTGTTTAGTTACTTTTCAAGAAGAGAAAGGCAATCTCATGTAGTAATTAACCTTTCTGGAATAAAATACTGTTCTAAAATGTGGCTTTCCAAAACATTTGCTCCTAAAGCACAGAAATTGAGAAACCGAAGGAGAAGGCTGAGAAACTTATTTCACCTCTCACCTGCAACAGGTTTATTTTATTTTAAAATAAATGTGCTTTATTGTTCTACAAACCTATAGCTAGTATCTACAAGTCTACCATGACCTGGCTTTCACAGTATTTATTTTTAAAAACTTAGGCAAACTTTTAACAGAGCATTTTAAAGCCAGAACACACAAATTAGCTGCAGAAACCTGCACTAAGAAAGAAGATGGGAGGAGAGAGACCTAATTTTTTTCTGCTTTAACAGCCTTTCCTTCTATTTCTGGGGTGTATAACTCTTCCAAGGACACTGGATATTTGAGGAGACTTGGTGCCTACATGAAACTCACCTTTATCACTTGTATGACATCTCGAGGACCAATGGTCTCAGGGTCATATTTGATGTGGGCTTTGTTGGTTGCAAGAGCTACAGAGCAGTACAAGACACCACTGGTCTTCATGAGGGTGGATTCTATCTTGTGCACACAGGAGGCACAGGTCATCCCTCTCACCTGGAAAATAAAGGTTCCTTCCTGATGGCAAAGCACAGGTTACCTGGCAAACGCATCCTAACAAGTAGGAAAAGTGCTTGTGACTATGTGCATTATTTATTGCTTTGATCTGGGGTGTGAGCACTGTAGAATCAAAAAATAGTTTGGGCTCGAAGGGACCTTAAAGACCATCCAGTTCCAACCCCAGCCATGGGCAGGGATGCCTCCCACAAGATCATGTGGCTCAGAGCCCCCTCCAACCCTTCTAGAGGAAGCACAGCATGGGGACAAGGTTATTAAGCCCTGCTAAAGCTCTGCTGAAAGGTCACTCTCAGAGCTGGGGTACACTGAGCTACACTCAGCTTCAAAAAGGAAAAAAAAAGGAATAAATTCTGGCAACAGGAAGAGCAAACAGAAAAACACAGGATTATTTCTCTGCATTTTCAGTGTAGCAGTAGTAAACCAGCACAGTTTGCAGGACAAGATAAAATCTCTGATATACACCTGATGTACCCTTGTACCTAATTTTTTATAAATTAACCTCTACTACACTACTAAACTCTAGGAAGTGGACACTAACACAGGCACCTGCAACAGATAAAAGCAATAAAAGCTGAAGGTGGCTGGGTTTGATGATCAGCTTACAACAAGTTCCAGAACCCCATCTCCTTCCCCACAGTCTTCCATCACGGTGGCTCCGAAGCCCAGCTCCCGGATGAGCTCTGCAATGGCTGCAGGGTGAATCACAGCAGGGTTGTACCTCACTTCTGCCTTCCCTGCCATGAGGGCAACAAGGATCGAGTGGATTCCTAGGAAACAAAGTGTGTGAGTGGCAGATCAGGCTTAGGAAACATCCTGCATTTATTGTAACATGAGGGCACAACACAATTTATTGGAATTGGGAAAGCTTCCTTGTTGTATATAATGAGAAAAATCCTCATGTTTGGAAGCTACACCAGCACCTCAGCGCAGTGTGACAGATTAAAGCATCACTCCACATGAGCAGCATGCCTTTAACAGTCTAATTACAAACATTCTGCCCATGCTATATGAAAAATTATCTATTTTTCCTAAAAAGAAGTTCTTCTAAACCACCGTGCTGCATATTTCTCTGATCTGCATTTACCATTTCTGGCAGCCTTTTTTAAGGAGAACCTGTATGAGAAAGGGCAGATCTAACAGTGCAGTCGTACTCAGCACTGAGAGGATTTAGATTCATCCATTTTCTAGGACGAAAAAAATTAAAATCCAGGCAGACTTGAAACCCATCCATCTTCATTATGATAATTAAACACAGTCTGCATTAATGACTGTTACACTACAGTCATGCAGCAGTTTGTTCCTGCAAATATAATCACAGACACTGACTCGCAGAGCTAAAATTAACCTGTGTCCCTTTAATCCACTCACACCGTCCCTTCTCACAGGTCCCTAAAGCACTCATCTGCTTCTGCCTTTCAGCTGCACACCTGGGAACCTCCCTCCAGCAGGAAAAAGCTGATTTACCTTCAAAAGGACCCCCTATTTGATCTCTATATTCTCTGGAGCACTCAGCTGCTGCTTTTGCAACAGCAGAGTCTGGGCAGCACATCCATAAAGCAGCAAGGATGTCCCTGCTCCCACCCAGTGGGCCAGAGGTGAGGAGGAACACCTGTCCTGACAACCCACTCCTTAAAAACACTGCAAAAGCCAGATGGATTCTCCAAACAAATGCTTGGAAATGTAACAGACCACACTGACACACATCTCACCATCCTCCCTTCTCAGATTCCTCTCGATGTTGGCCACACACGAGGCACACGTCATTCCTGTGACCTGCACGTAGCACTTGGAGATGGTCTTGCTCTCCTGCCTGCCAAGGTGGGCTAGTGGCACTTTGGAGGGTGGCTCAGGCTTGTGAGAGTCCAGCTGTGCTTCAGGGCAGGGCTGAGCTTTGGCCACAGGAAGCTCTGCCTTTGCTGCAAAGGAGACACAGCAGTTTGTGACACTGAACAGCCAGTGCAGGGAGGGATGAGCTGCTGTGACACACTGCTGTTCACTGGGACTGAAAATGGAAACAGTGACTGTACACATCTTGTCAGTCTGACCCACCCACCCACCCCTCTGTAGTTCAGAGTCAGCAAAAGAAAACAAAACAAAGGTGGGCCTCTGATTAACTTACTGCTTTGTCACTATTTTTCCTTTTGCATTTTCTCATTGTCTTTGTTCTGTTGCACATCCTTTGTGCTCTCCTGTAGCTGGAAGCAAAACCTCAGGGTTGCAACCTTAGTTTTACACACAGTTTCACTGACTTTACCTGGAGCACAAAGCTGAACTTGTAAGCAAGTGCATGTTTCATAAGCAAAACCAATGTTTTTAACCTTAGAGAGTGGCTCTGGAACTACAGGCTCCTTACAGCAATTCAGGGATGCTCTGTTTGTGCAGGAACAGGGTGAAAAGGATTAAATGTGAGCACTCAACCACCTCTGCAGCTACTGACATAAAATAGCATTTATCTGACATATTTATATTGCCAGACACCTCAATCATTTGAATCAATCTGATGTATTAAAGGATGTGCACATTATCTTTAATGATCTCATCTGCAGTGAAGATATAAAGCTTCTCTTGGCAAGCACAAAGTGTATGTCAGCTGCTAAGTTTCATCTTGGGTGGTACCAAATCTTAAACATAACTGCACAGTCCTTGTAAATTTAAAAGTTTTGCATGTCATTACCTGGAAAGGATGCATCAAATCCCATATCCTCTATTGAGGACCTCAAGTCTTCTGGGCTTGTTTGCAGTGGGTCATATTCTATAGTCCCAGTTCCATTTGTGAGAGAGACATTAACAGATTTCACACCTGCCTTCTGGGACAGCACTCCCATGATGGACTGCACACAGGAGCTGCAAGTCATGCCCTCAATATTGATCACAACAACTTGAGTGAGGGGCTGGCTGGGATCCTTGGAAGCAGAGTGAGATTTCAGTGGAGATGCCAGCGTGGGGAAAAGTGCCAGGTTCTCATGCTCCTCAGGAAGGCTGACTCTGAACCTCTCTGGAGACACATTCTCCACAGCTTTCCTCAGCTTCTCTATGCTAATTAAGCTTGGGTTGTAATTTACAGCAGCAGATTTGTTCTCTAAAGAAACCACAACGCTCATCACTGCCGGCAGCGCCGAAACAGTGCTCTGGATGTTGAGGACACAGGAATTGCAGTGCATCCCCTCAACTCTGAACACAACTGTCTTTGTGCCAGTCCCACTGGAGTTTTCTCTCTGTGATGCCTCAGAGCTTCTGGGCTGAGCATTCCTCAGCCTCTCCAGGTCAATCCCACTGAGCTTCAGGGGTCTGGGCTGCTTTTTGAAGGCTGCTGTGAAACCCGCCACTTCAATTTGCTGTTTTATTTCTTCTGCTGTGATTAGAGGAGGCTGGTAGACAACAACAGCTTCCTTATTGTCCAGGGACACTGGAAATAATCAATAAAATAAGTGTGTGTCACTGCCCTAAGCATAATAACCACATCATAGGATCTTGTCAAAGCAAGCTACACTTTTCCACAACATTTTAAATGGTCAGAAATGTAACTTCAACAGAAAGGAGATTTCATTGGTCTGGTAAAGATCAAGCAGCCTAGTTCTTCAACCAGTTTTTGTCTAGTACTATAACAATTTTCAACTCCTCAAATTTTTGCTCTTTCCCCAGGATTTTCACAAACGGCATGACTACTTCTTACTGAATTTATCCTTGTTTTGGCATCTATGGGAATACACCTATCCCAAAGCTAACTACATCAGTAAGCTAGTCTTGCCTTTTAGGTTTTTAATTGGACAGAAAATATCAACTATTATTAATTACAATTTAAAAAGGCATCTGTTATTAGAGATTTCTATAACTGGTAAAAAAATTATGGAACACAACTGCTTCAGGCTGCCTACCAAATGCAAAACAACCACTGAACACCATCACCCATGTAACAGCCAGATCCTTCCCACAAAGTGGGCTCCTTTCTTCATTTCTAGTCCACATTAAAAACATAATTAAATACCCAGTCCCACAAAGAGGCACTGTCACACTCAGCTATCTCATCTAAAACCTGCAATGTCATCAGAGGGCAAATAGCACAGCCAGCCTCAATTTACACAAAAACTCACTAAGGTTATACCTCTCATCTGCTGAATTCCTTGCAATCTGCCAGCTGCAATTTCCATAAAAACACGCTAAGGTTTTACCTCTAATCCTCTGAACTCCCTGCAGTTTGCCAAGCTTCCCCTCAATGGTGCTGGTGCAGGAGTGACAGGTCATGCCATCGACTCTCAGGCGCAGCACAGCACTGCTCGCCTGGGACCAGCTGGAATCTTCCCACGTTCCAGGTGTTACCTCTGGCACAGAGATGCTCAAATCTGCTCCTGGGACCATCTGGGTAATGTGCCTGCCATTGGTGATGGAAGGGATGAAAGTCACCACTGCAGTTCTTTGATCAGAGGACACTTTCACATCCAGAATCCCTTTGTTGCTCAGCAGAGTGGCACAAATCTGCCTGGGCGTTAGGGCTGACTGGGCAGGGAGGGTGAGGAAAACTGTGTCAGGTAGAACAGGTTGTGGGTTTGAATCAGCCAGAGTAGCATCAAATCCCATGTCACAGATGGCTTCCTGCAGAGCCACTGGGGTTTGCAGCTTGGAGTCGTAGATGACGACGGCGTTCTTGTCCTCCAGAGAGACCTGGAGGGGATCAACAAAGCAGTTGAGCAAACTGCCACAGAACTGGGAGCTGACACTGCACCAGACTAGAAACTGCTTTGACTTGCCAAGATTAGCAATACTTGTCCAGTATAACTTTCACTACTCACCTCAAGGAGCAAAGGCACCACTGAGCAACTCCTGCTCTCCTGTGCAACAGCAGGGCTGGAGAGAACAGATCCCAGCCCCACTCCCAGCTCCAGAATCTTTTACCAGTCTGTCTGGCCACTTCTACCTGCAACACCCAGACAGCACCAACACACCTAATGAAACTTCCAGAGCCAAATTCACTTCAATTAGGATGACTAACCCAATTCAATCCCTGGAGCAAAACAGCCCACAGAAGAAATTCGAATCAGTTAGCAGTAATTCTAATGCACTTAGGAGTAACTGCCCCCAGGCTACAAGGATGGAAGAAAACACTCTTTGAAAAAACCCACAGCTTTAAGCAGCAGTGAAAGGAGCCCAGCATTTCCAGGCAATGGAGGCACAGCTGGTAACTTGCTGTGAGTAAAAACCTGCATCAGACTTCACCAAAACTCACTTTAGACACCTGATATGTGACAAACATTCAAGAAGCTGGTTTTCCTCTCTCTGTACATTTTGGTGATCCAGAGACATCCTCACTTGGTAATAACCTTTCCCATCTGATGGTACACACAGCCTCAATTTAATTTGCTCCCAACAGATGACATATCAAACACAATAACTGCAGTTTCCAAAAGGAAAAAGCAATGCCTGCCAGAGGCCCAACACATTATCAATTCAATTCTATCTTTGCTCTGGGCAAAGGTACAACCTAAAAACCACAGACATGATTAAATTGTATCAGTTAAATCATTTTAAGAACCACCTTTCCTCATTTCTGTCCCAATTATGGGCCTTAGCAGAATTAGCAACATGGACATTTATGGGTTTCATTGCAGAATAACCTAAAAACAGCTGTTTGTCTGTATTAGTCATCTAACATTCATTTCCCTTGCTGACCTAATTCATAGTCACTACACAAAACCCTGTTTTACTATTCCCAGAGAATTTTCTGAATTAACTAATCTGCCAAGACTGAAGCTCTGATGCTGTAAAAAGGGTAATTACTAAATATGACCTTTTAAAAGTTCCTTAAGAGTCCTCCTCTACTCAGACTAAGGTTTTGCAATGTGTCTTTTGAAACAGCATTCAGCTTTGGGATAAGGTATTTACCTAAAAACCTAAATACAAAAGCCTTAATACTGTCCTTTAAAAAACCTAATTCATTCCTTTTGTAAGAGACACTGGCAATGCACATTGTATAAATCTCCTTATCCTATCCAAAGTCACCTGTGTATTCTCAGAAATCACCTGAGAAAACACAAGGCTGACAAAATGACATCTTTTGCTAGAATAAGGAGAAAGAGAAGATTCTGAAATTAGATAGTTTGGGGGTGTTATTTTACAGGCTGCTTTTAGCCTTTACCTGGGTTCATGCCTGCAGATACCCAGTGATTTATCTGGCCATGCACAGGGGGCTGTTCAGAGCTCCAGGGCTCTGCTGTCACAGTACAGACTCACATTAAAGCTCCTCTACAGCTGAAGGAAGATGAAAAATTATCTCTCTTGTAATTTTTGCTGCTTTTCACCAAAATTTCTGCACAAACAGCTATTCCAGGCCACAGGGAACTTCTCTGAGCTGTGCAAAACCTGCTCTGCAGGGGAAGTGCACCACAATGGGTCCTGCAAAACCAGCTCCAGACAATGATCACAAACACCCCAAATTAAAATTGTGCCCAGTTCTGGGAAGGGAAGTGTTCACCTAAGATATCCCCATAAAACAGGTGTTAACTGTTGATAAAAGCAGGAAGATGTTGTCTTCTTTGGAGTAAAGTCAACAATTACAGAATGTAAGAGGATGCTTTCAGAACACAGATACCAGTTTTCTGTGGTTAGAACTGTTCTTTCTACCACAGGCTGAGTTACAAAATTCATAGGAGTCTGCCAGCTTTTAAATTACTTCCATTATTAAAACTACTGTAAAATTATGTATTCTGCAAGGACGATCAGCTCACCCTAGAATATTCTGCTGTCCAACATTTTGCTCATGACAGAAGAAAGACTAACAATGTTGCTACCTCCTCTGAGCTAAGAAAAAAGTTAAAACTAAGTCAGGCAAAGAAAGCCTGCACTAGGACAAACCCTGTTCTTGCCTTTTTTCCCCATTACTTCAGAATACTGAGTTAATTGTAAAGCAGAAAATCAACTAAGAGCAACAATGACTGAACTCCTTCTGCAGTGAAACAAGCACCTGTTTTTCTCTTATTTACCAGAAATACACCAACAAGACCTCCAACATCAGCCTGCCAAGAAACACCGAGAATAAACTCTCCCTACATTATTTTCCTCTCTCAGAGCACACTTTATCACAGTTTCTCATCCAAACCTTTGCTAGAGGCAGTGTTAGAGTCACTTACTTTAATATTGTGGATCCCATTCATCTTCCCAAGGTGCTGCTCAATGCTCTGGACACAGGAGCTGCAGGTCATCCCCTCCACGCCGATGGCCACGGACTTTGCCTCCATGGTGAACTTCTACTCAGGTCTGCTCATTGCTGGTAACTAAAACCAGTCAGGACATTAGTTCCTAAAGAATTCACAGAAATTGAAATGAAAACAGATGCAGTGGAAGGGGTTGGAATGAGAGGAGCTTCTAGGTCCCTTCCAATCCAAACCATTCTGGGATTCTAAGGTTTAACAGAGGACCTCCTTCACCACCTGGAACTCAGGCAGATGTCAAAATCTGAGCAGATATCAACAGAATGGAAAACTCCATGTATTTATTCCCATGAATTCTCAAAACAGGAAAGTGTTCACACATCTATTATTCAATTTGGGTTACAGTGGAGATCATTTAATTACATACAGCAAGCTGTGGTTCACTGGTGTGAGATATTAAATTATAGGGAGAAGCAGGAGAGAGAGAGAGAGGGACAGCAGCTCTTGGAATGCTGAAACAAGAGGATGGCACATCAGCTGAGAACTCTGCTTTTCTACACTTCTCTCTCATATATTGCTTTCTGTTTGCAAAAACAAGTGATACTGGAGTTAGCCCAGGAAGCAAATCAAGCTTTTTGCCACTCCTCATTCAAAAAGGTCTCATTTCTACTCCTCTGAAGAGTTTAATTACTATTTTTGCTCATAAAAACAAGACCAGAAAAAAAAATACTGAACCTAAATGAAATTTGTAGAAATGACAGCTAATGGAAAGGATTTATTTTGCCCAATGCATAAAGTGTTAAATGACTGAGGGGAAAAGAGGGGACAAGAAGCAAATCTCCAGATTTTTTGTTAATATGTTGAAAAAAGTAACGCAAGGTTTCATTGACAGAGAGGTCAGTGACCAGGGAAATGATCACAGTTAATGTTTGGCAGCAATGGAAGCAGCAGTAAAATCTGATGAGTAATTGAGGAGCTGAAGTGAAGCACAAGCTTAATTTGTTTTCTTACCCTGAGAACTTATCTTGGAAAACTCAATTACATTGATGTTTAGTAAAAGAATTTTTTCCTGCTCCATGGTGACATTTCCAGACTGTTCCCTGTTACAGAAGGCCTGAAGGGTTTTGCTTTCACTTTGAGACGTGCCACAAACCACATAAGAACACAAGGGAGTTTCATCATTGAAACAGGTTTACCTCCCTGATGCACAAAAATTAAATGCTGAACTTAATTAACTAGCAGTGAAAGAAGTATAAAACTGGAAATATTGACTTTTCCAACAGATGAAATACATCTCATCCCTGCTAAGAACAGAAATGAGACAACTCTACCTGAGGAGTTATTACAGATCTCACTTCTCCCCTGCTCTTACAAGAGATGAGTTGTTGGAAACACTCAATATTTGTGTGTGAATATCCACACATTACAGAAATGCAGAATTGTCACAAGAATTATCAACCAACAAGAAAGTATATTTTAAGCAAATTTCGTAGCAGGTCCTTTCTCAGGCTGTTCTGCACACTCAGAGGTACAAAATACTTTAAAAACCACAAAGTTACCTAAGAAAACACTTGCTGTCCTGTCATCCCATTGAAATGAGATCCTCTGTGCCCCCCCAGCTGTCCCCAAGGAATGCCCAGTGCACACCCAGCAAACAAGGACAGCATTGTAACCCCACAGCCAGGGACACACCAATATTCCCAGAGCCTGAAACACAAATAAAGCTGCAAAAAGCACTTGACTTGCAGGGAACTTTGTGAGCACAACCAGGCACACAGGACTAAAATCACACATCCCAGACAGAACCATCTACCCTCCAGTAAGGTGTGGAGATGTGAATTTAAAAGCATTTCAGGTACATGGCCAACTTGAACTGCCCTGTTACTGTACTTTGAAAACAAAAATAAAGTAAGGGGACACTTTGGCTGTGAGCTGATGTCTAAAATAATCAAAGGCTGGCAAGATGCTGCCTTGGAGGAGAGCTGGGGTACAGCTGTGAGCCAGGGAAAACCTGCTGATCTCCTGCCTGCCCTCCTGTGCTTTGGTTTAAGAGACTGGAGCTGCAAGTACAATAATATCGATTTTCACAAAACCAGGATACAATGTTAAAGGTTCTCTGCCAAACAAACAGCAGCCACACTCACAGTACACTGAATTAGCACTGATTACAGTAACCAGAAGCACTGCTACCAAATGCCCACCAACGCATTAAAACCCCAACTGTTCAAAGATGTAAAAATAACATTAAACTTTTTTTCACATTAATGTAATTATTATTACAGTTTGTATAGACAAAGTGTTTCCTCCATCTTCTCAGTCAGTTTCCTTCCCCTTCTGCTGTTGATTCATAAACAGAGCAGAGAAAACCTTTCCTGGAAGAGGCTGTAATTCAAACAAAAACCATAAAGGCATAAGAAAGAAAATTAAATTAATTTTTCCTTTTTTACCTCTCAAGACCGTGAAGTACTAGGATTGAAACAAGAACTTCCATCACTAGAATTTATCTGTTGCACCAAGCTGGCTCTTTGTTTTGTTCTCTGACCTTCAATTAAGAATGACCCAGATCACTCTGACATGAGCATCACTCACAGCTCCCTGCTGGAGGGGAAGACAACCAATGTGGATTTTTATTTCCTTTGTTGCAGGTTGCTAACAGTTCTTATACTAATTTTAAAAACAGGTTGTTCTATAAAAGATGAGACATGTCCGACTATAATGAGGAATACTGGTCTCATCAATCAGTCACATATTAACACGTAATTATTAACACTGAGTTGTTAATGAGCTGTTTCTCAATCTCTCTTTTCTGTACAGCCTTGCTGAAATTTCCAAAAGCCAAACTGTCTGGATTTCCAGTGCTCCTGAAGCTTCAAAGAGATCTTGTTCTCAGAATAAAATATAGAGTTATACACAGTGACTCTAAATAGACAAATCCTTTTTTCCTCCCCTTGCAAAATTCCCAGGACAATCAGTTAAATTTAAATTTAATTGCAGGCTGTATTCTACCTTGTCATATTCATTTCATTTCTGATGCTCTGCCTCCCTTATAAGTGCTTCAAGGTAGAAAGAATGTGGCTGAAACTTGAATGAAATATTTGTCATATTTCCTCCAGAAGTCCATGACTAAGAAGACTGAAAACACCTGTTACACCACTGAATTAGGACTAGATGCACACAAAAAGTAGACAAATATTAACAATTTAATCCTAGTTCTCCTCATTTAGGTTAACATTTTCCCAAGGAAACAGACTTAGAAGTCAAAATATCTGCAGCAATCCATATATCCCACATCAATGGCTTGTGCAGGTTAGCATGGGCAATTCCTTTTAATTACAGTGCATTTTCTTATAGAGAAGAGACTTGAAGCTGAGGCCCTGAAAAGACCTCAGATACTAAGTTACAGATTACACAGGTCTTAGAGAAAAAATAATACTTTTATTCTTAACCAATTGCTCCATTTATAAAACACCTTTACCTTCAATTAGTAAAGAATTTCAGGATTTGACAACACAAAGAAATGGCAGTTCCCTTCACAAATTACCAGCTCTGTATTTAGTTCCATTTTCTTGAAGGAAGTCAGTTAGTGCTTCTATGAAGCAATAGAAAGAGGTGATTTCTACTTCCAACAGAAATTTCTCCCTATGCAAAGGAAAATTCAATAGTGATCAGACACAAGGTGACTGAGACATTCATCTCTCTAAAGAGTTTTTTGATGTGCTAACACCAGTCACTGTAAGTAAAATATCTGAAGAAATAAGGCTCAATAAGGTCAAAGTTAAATAATTCATAAACCCACACTACCAAAAAAAATTGCTTCAAAAACAAGCAATGCAAAGAGGAAGTTACAACACCAGTAAAAACTCAAGAATCCATTTTAACCTCAAAAAAGGCACTTTGGTGCTTTTAATATGTGAGCACACCCAGGCATCACAGAGCAGCAAAGCTCTGTGCCCCACAGACACACTTTGTGCCAGTTTTGGGGATTGTAGGGATACAACCAGGGAAGACAGATGCTTCTGGTTACCTGTACAGCTCCAGTTTTCACCAGTTTATTATTACCTTGAATTTATAACTGCTGAAGTTAAAAGAGGTCACAGCTTGGCAAATACCACACAAATGCCAGCAAGAGTCTCACAGGTTTAATTACAGCCTTTGGATTTTATTAAAATTTTAAAGGGCCAAGTGTTACTTAGCTCCCTTTATTTATGGCAGCGGAAAGCTAAATTACTTTTTACATTAAATGGAAAAAAGGTGCCTGTCCCTCAGTGTCTGCAGGGACCTGTGGAAAAGAGCAAAGGGCAGGAGAGGGAAACAGCTGCATCACCTCACCCTTGGGCTTGAAAAGTGCTACAGGAGATGGGTCCAACAGGGAAGAAGGAGGTTTTATAGGGTTCATGGGCAAACAGAGCCACTGGAAAGTGTGACTAGACAGGAGATATGTATGATAGGCCCATGGGTAGATGAGCCTTAATCACTGAGAGAGAAACTGTGCATCTGCAATAAACGTCACAGCTACGTGACACTTTAAATGGGCTGTAATTCGTGTTGCTCAAGACTTGAACAAGCCTTGCTTGCTCAGCGGAGCATGGAAATTGCTCTTGGGGAATTTATTTCTATACCAACTGCATGGGGGGGGGAAGCACACATTGCAAATATTCTGCTTCGCTTCTAATGAATTTTACAGTACTTGAGACAAATTCTTAGCAAATCCTTTAACTCGTTCTTGGCTTTCCACAACCTCCTGAAGTCAGATTTCTGGAGAACATGAATGTTTCCTTGGAAGAATCATAGGAAATATTATGAGTGGAATATAATTTATAACCCCTTGTTATGTAAGCATACCAAGGTCAATGGGGGCTCCTCAGTTTTTAGCTTAGTCTCAAAGTGCTCAGCAGAACAAAGTGGAACGCATTATACAGTAAAATAAGAAGAGTAAGACAGCAAACTACATATAATGTTAGCTTTTGCTTCTCTGCTTTGTCACCTGGGAAGGAAAAAAAGCTTCAGGTCTTTTCTCTACTAATAAAATACATTATAATTATTAACTTCTAATCAAACTATGCTTGTACTCACACAGGGCATTGTCATATATACGAAGTTCCACACTACCAAATCTTTGCTTATTTACATCCACACAATACAACAGGTATTTAAGTACAGAAACTCGACCTTTGCTGACTGTACAAAAGATTTTAAGATTTAAGATTTTAACTTTACACTGCTTACATACAATTCCCAGAACATGAACACAGGGAGGCAACAGTTGTGTTGTTCTTGCTCATTTTTGCAAGATTTCACCCCAAAGCATCATCAACAACTATTTGCCCTTTTCTAGAATACCCACACTATGCTTTTAATCAGAAGAAGGTGCTTGTGCACAGAGTGCTGCCATCAGAAGGTGGCATAAGGTGACATAAGAATAAACACTAAGTAAGGAGTTTCAGAGGGACAAGCTGAGCAGCTCAGAATTGGAACAGCAGCTCAGTGACTCACGCGCTCTGAGACTTTCTCTGGTCGTTGACAGGAGCACAAGAGGGACTTTTCCAAGCAGCGCAGAGCTGCTGCGTGCCAAGGCCCGAACCGGGGATGCTCCCCGGGCACAGCCCGCCGGCCCCGCAGCACCCCCGGGAGCGGCCGAGCGGGAACAGCTCCGGGGCAGCGCCGGCACACGGAGAAGCCGCCGAGGCGCTGGGGGATGAAGCCCCGGGACACGCCCGATCTCCCCGGGATGCGGGCACCGTCACACACCGGACGGCCCCTCCGAGGGGCTGCACAGAGCCCGGCCGAGCCGGGCGGCTTTCGGGGCCCGGACCCTTCCGTCCCGTCTGGGGCACGCAGCCCGGCGCCGCCTCAG
>WBNO01028103.1:0-15030 GCA_013400575.1 Peucedramus taeniatus
ATTAAATGTTAGATGAAGCTGTCTATGTCTTTCAATGCTCAGCATGCTTAGCTATATCCACCCTTAATTGGAGCCAGATGGAGAGACACTAGATCAGGTACCACAACCAGCCTTGTTTCAAAGGCACAAAATGCAAACTGGTTGAATGTCTTCAGTCTATTTCAGACATTCCAGGAGCTGTATGTATAAGTCACACACAATATTGCACACCATTATTTAGACACATGAGTAGTCAAGGCCAAACTCAGCAATTAATGAAATTTCTCAGGGAAGACATAGAGAGAGGAACATAAAGATAAGAAAGTTTCTGATACAGCCATGGAGTTCACATATCTGTGAGGTTCAAGATCAGAGAAAAATCCAAAGAGCAGTTAGCAGATTTCCTAAAATTACCCAGAAAATCTTCTCTAAGACACTCTCTTTCCCCACTCAGGAAGGAAAACATCGTGAAACACCTCTTACTACAGACTTCAATGACCTTGAAGATCTTATCTACCAAGGATAGATGTATTAATAAAGACTTCTAGAAGAAAAAAATATTCCAGAAGGTGGAACTCTCTTCAGTGTAGCACACACTACCTAATATTTATCACTGGACTGTGAATTGCTATGTCATGGCAAGATCTACCTCCCAGAGTCTCCCAGCAGTACCTTCCACGAAAAACCTGAAGGCAGCCCTTTCCTGCAATAAAAAAATATTTAGAAAAAATATATTAAAAAAATTAGAATACCTTTTTAATGGACTAATATTTTTTTCTCAGTGGTTCCATTGCTCTCAGAATGATTAACACTTGATATTAAAATAATTAAAATAAGGTAGTTGAAGCTGATAATTTGGAATGTTTCTTTTCAAATTGCTGTTTTCACTGCTTTAAAAACTGTCTCATTACCCCCACTCATATTCAGGGTTACTCTTACTTCAATTACTAAGAGTTCTTGGGTTATCTTATTTGGGTTTAAAAAAAAAAAGATTATTCTAATCAACTGTGATGAACAACACTTATCGTTTACAATTTTCATTATTAATCCAGCAATAACATATGCATATTCCATGTGATGTAAGTATGACAGTCCCCAGAAACAGAGTTTTCAATAAGAAAAAAAAGTTGGAAATTATGGAAAGGATAATTAAGTTTTATGGAGTGAAGAGAAATCACACTACTAGTTTTTACACCAGATCGTGGAATTTTTTTTTATATTTTCAGGCAGTATATAAAAATATTGCATACAGCACAAGGAAAATTATATGTCCACAGAAATTTGTCAGTGAAATTAAAAAAAATAGTAATACTTCCATCTTTATCTGCCTACAGCAGTTGATCTATAATCCACTGCAATGGAAGGTGGGAGATTTCACTAGACAACAGGTTAGGGCTTTCAGGCTAATGTGTTCTTGTGCACCAGGACAATGTGAAAGAATCAATGCAAAATCCTCAAAAAAATAATCCATTAACCATTTCAAAATATTGCACTTATTTTTGCTTCATAACACAGCCTTTTGCCCTGTTCAATGCTTGTTTTGTGAGCCCAGAAATACTGCTGCACCAAGAAAAACCAATCCAAGAAACTGATTTAAGCAGTTGGTCAGCATCCTTCTCATTCTTCTCATTGTCCTCACATTGCAGCTGTAGGCATTTATCTACTGGTGGTCTTGCCAAAACCTTTGCAAAAGCTGCTTAGTGGTTGGTTGTTGGCTTGTAAAACTGAGACTGATTGTCAGCAAAATGTCAAATGTGACTCCACAAGCTGCAGTTGCTTTAAAATGACCACCATCACAGCATTGACCATGAAAATGATGATGGCTAACTGATAAGAGTTAGATCGCAAATATTTATGTCCCCTAGGGCTTTTAGGTTTACATCTGCCTCTGCCCAGTTTTGGGGGGGTAGTAGTACACAAGCATTACTGAAGGTATAACATGAAGTGAAAAAAAGATACTCCTTATACACTGGTTGCATAGATACAGTGACATTGTAGCAGCATACCATCAAGCAGCATTCAGCTCAGCATCAATTAAATATGCCAAATATAACCAAGGCCTAAATGTTTCAAAGACTGTAACACACATTTTTAAATTACATTTTTTATCATTTGCATACTTGGTGCTTTTATGCACCTTTCAAACCACCAGAATGTTTCGGTCTCACAAGCAAAGGTGACCCCAAATGTAAAATACATCCTTACATCACAATTTGGCTCTTAGGTTCATATTTTCCATCCACTTCAGATCCTTCTTTATCTATTTCCCAAAACACATTCTAGTTCAAATCCCATTATAACTAACTACAAGTGTACTTAAAATTGTGTCTTAGGCCTTACACATATAACAGAGCAGATTTGACCAAGGCTTGACTATGAAATAAAGTTTCTATTAAAGTCAATATATTATTAATAAATATTTTTTGTTATTCTTTATCAGCTCTAAGAGAAGCCAATATTCTAGCTAAGCTAAACACTGCTCCATGAAGCAATGACACCACACTAAATTAAAATCTGTTAAAAGAATATGCCTGCTAGGAGGAATTGCCATTTTTTATCAATAAGACTTTGCATTAATAGGTTTCTAGTTTATCTTCAGTCTAAATACTTAGAGGGTCTACCCTTTAATTTAATGTATAAATTGATTCTACTGTGTCTCACCACACCTAATGAGAATGTTTGAGTCTTTGTCAATTGAAGCTAATGATTAAATGAAGAAAGGTAATCAGACTGAAATAGAGATAAGAGATGTTTCTTTTATACCAGACTGGAATACACTATTGTCAATGCCTTTATCTGTGTAAGAAAAGTTAGATCCAGTCTCTTGTTTCTTGTTTGATACCACCAGGCAAGGCCTTCAGGCAAGCATTTCTTCAAAGGCAATGCAAAGGTATTCACAGATGTACTACTCAATTTGTGAGACAAGACAATGGTTTTACTTTGTGTACAAATGCTCATTATACACAAAGGAAAGCAATCGCATTCTGTCCCTCTTTC
This sequence comes from Peucedramus taeniatus, assembly GCA_013400575.1. NCBI lineage: Eukaryota > Metazoa > Chordata > Aves > Passeriformes > Fringillidae > Peucedramus > Peucedramus taeniatus. Next base: position 2,977 of record WBNO01028103.1, read on the forward strand.
TGAAAATGATAACTATTTTTAGTGCTGAAAATCCTTGAGAAAAACACTGCAGCAGAACAGAGGGAGCTTCTCTCACTTTAACAGAGCTTTCATGTATATCTTAAAAAAATACGGAAAGTATGGAAACATAAATTTCTTTGGAATGTGAGAGAACACAGAGACTTTGGATGTTTTCACTAGGGAATAAGTAAGTAAACTAAAAGAATGCAGCAACAGAAATCATTACTTTTTTTCCCCTCTTTATGACTGACAAATTTGTATAGCAGATATTGACAAAATTTCCTACTGAATCACTCTGAAGACTGTGATTAGAGTACGGCTCATAATTTTTGGTACAAAGTGAGCTTGTCTGTGATATATCTTAACTAAAACCAAAAAAAGCCATGCATCTTGCATTAGCACAAAACAATCATAAAAGAAATAGAGTATGTACATATATTAGACAAAGAGAGAAATTTTTTTAACAGTGTTGTTATTATTATACTGTGCTTTCAACTTAGTTCTCAACATTAACTATTTGTGTAGTGGAAGAAATTCATAATATTCATTATAAATGGTGCAGACAACATTTATTGAAACAAATCTGTACTTTTTTCCCTCTCATTTCAGAGCTAAGTGACTATTGTACTCTCACTTTTAAGCACAATGAAAATTTATTGACTTATTACTAGGATTGCATATTGATTTAGTGGAAATCATTAATTACATAATAAAATCAAAAGTATGTGAAAGAAAATAGTGTAGAAAAAGGGATTCAATCACTGTGACAGTTAAAATCATAAGAGAGAAGGCGCAAAATGTGCTTGTACTGCTTTTCAGTAAATTTCAAGTGGTATTTTTTTCAAAAATTCAGTCCAATTTGTTTATTTAAAAAAAACCAAGCAAACATAATCTGCAGACACAAATTTTTTACCTCCTCTGCTGATCTCTGCTTACATTTTGGGCTGAAAGTCTAATTTTGTGGTGACACAATGGGAATGCAAGCCTTGGAATTATCTTGACAATGCCTTCAGGTTGGAAATAATTATCACTTTGTGGATCCATTTCGTCTGTACCTGGTCCTTTAAATTGACTGGAGTTATAACTAGCCCTCACGTATTCCAATATTACAAAATAAAACATTCATCTTTTCTTGACTCCCTAGTGATGTGCCCCTCTATCTACCCTCACCAGAACCTTATTCTCAGGATACCAAAATGAGAAATCTTCAGACTAGATGTACAGCTTAATACTTTCTTTTCTCATAAAAAATGCTGAAATTTCTAACAGGATTTGTGAAGTATTCCTGCAAGTGGTAACAATATTGCCAGCAACCTTATCTTTTCCCCACTGAGTGTTGTCTGTACTGGTAACTGAGACAGTGATTACCATGAAAATAAATAATGTGTTTGTATCTTAAACTTACCAAACCCTGGTCAGCACTGCCAGGGCTAACCATTCTCTTACCCTATCACTTGAGTGGCCCTCTTGATATGGAAGAGACTCAAGTGTGAATTATTTCACCATTTCAGTGGAAAGCAATCACATTTGTGACTAGCCCATTTGGAATTCAGTCTGGCTAAGGACATCAAGAGTAAAAGGAAAGGCCTCTTCAAATGTATCAATAACAAAAGGAATATATTGGGGAAAATGTAGGCCCACCAACTGAATGGAACAGGCACCCTTGCCACAGAGGTTGCAGATAAGACTGTCTTCCTTGCTTCAGTCTTCACTATAAAGGTTAGCCTCAGGATCACCTGACCCAAGAGATCAGAAAAAAGATCTGAAAAAAGGAATACTTCCCCTTGATTGAGGAAGATTGGGTTAGAAACCATCTAGTCAAGCTTAACATCCACAAGTCTGTGGGCCCTGAAGGGATGCACCCACGAATGCTGAGGGAATAGATGGACATTACTGCTATTCCACTCTCAATCATCTTTGAGAAGGCATGGCAGCCAGGAGAGATTCCTGAGGACTGGAAGAAAAAAAAATGTCACCACAATTTTCAAAAATATTATCTTGCAGAAAAAGAATTAATTTAGTCTTTTCTCTAATAAAAATGTCAGAATTAATCTATTTGTTTTCCATATTTACATAAATTTCCCCAGTATTTTTATTATTAGTTTATGGTCACTCAAAAGGAAAAGTAGCATCTCTTCACATCCCTCTTTAGGGGATTTTTTATTTCTTTATTTACTACATGAATGTTTGCTCATGGCTTGGACATGTGCACTCTTTGCTGGGTAAAAATCTGACTGGATGGCCAGGCCCTGAGACGGGTGGTGAATGGACACACATTCAGGTGGGAGCCAGTCACCAGTGGAGTTCCCCAGGGTCAGTACTGGGGTTAGTCCTTCTTGTCCTACCTGGATGAGGGGATCAACCCTCACACAGTTTGCAGATAACACCATGTTGGGTGGAAGCGCTGATCTGCCTGAGGGTATGAAGGCTCTGCAGAGGGATCTCAACAAGATGGATAAATGCTCCAAGGCCAGTGGAAGGAAATTCAACAAGACCAAATGTCAGGTCCTGCCCTTGAATCACAACAACCCTACAGAGCACTACAGACTTGGGACTGGAAAGCTGCCACTGCTCAGCAGCTGATCATGAGCCAACTATGCCATGGTGGCCAAGGAGCAGTGGCCCCTGGCCTATATGAGGAACAGTGTGGTCAATGGGACCAGGGCTGGTGAGTCTGCACCTCAGACACTGTGTCCAGTTCTGGACCTCTCAATACAGGAGGAGCATTAAGAGGTAGGAGTGTATGCAGAAGGACAGGAGTATAGGGGGAAGGTCTGGAGCATAAATCTGGTAAGGTGAAACTCAGAGAACTGCGGTTGTTCAGCCTAGAGTCCACTCAGGATGGACTGTTAGCACTGTCCAAAACCACTTGACAGGAAGTTGTATCCAGATGAGGATTGATCTCTTCTTCCAGGCAGCAAATGACAGGGCAAGAGAACAGAGTGTCAAGTTGTTCCCCAGGAGGTTTAGATTAAATATTAGGAAAAATTTCTTCACCAAAAGAGTCATGAAGTATGGGAACAGGCTGTCCAGGGAAGTGGTTGAGTCACCAATCCAGGAAGAATTTAAAGGCGTGTAGATGTGATGTTTATGGACATGGTTTAGTGGTGGACTTGGCACTGCGGGTTAACATCTGTACTCAATGATCTTAAGGATTTTTCTAACCTAAATGAACCTCTTTGATTCATGATTATGATATGAATTTGTTGCCAAAAATATTCTTATTAAATATACATCATCATCAGGGTTACAATTCAGGTCATTTTTAGGTCTCTAATTGACATGATTTCAGTGTGACAGAATGACAGTTGCCTAAAACAGATATTCTTTTATATTTTCTTATGTAATGTAAGGAAAGGAAAACTCCTGGAATTCTTAAATATCTCTCTGGATAAAAGCAGTTTTCCCTTATATCACAAATGAGGACGTTTGAAATATATTAAGTATGAAGCCTCCAAATATTTGTATAAGACTGCCACCTCTTACTCATTATGTGGACTACTAGAGATATAAAAGCATATGTGAACATCTTGAAGCACAAAAATTTAGAAAAAAATTGGAAAAATTATAAGCATATGTTTGATATATTTGCAGTACATATTAGATCTTTTAAGCATCAGAATAAAAAATACAGATGGGCTGACCATATGGTTTCACTAGGGCCAACACACACAAATAAAAATCTAATTCTTAGATGTCTTTCTGAGGACAATATTTTAATACAGATAAAAAATACCTAAGGGTTAAGGGGCATTGCAGGTATACATGGGTACTTCTACAGTGGTATACAGGGAGATACCAGCTGCAAAACCAGTGATCTCACTGGCTTAAAAGTAGGTAAAGATTTGTCCTACATGCTGGTAAATTGATCATATCATAGCACACATAATCCAAAAAAAGTAAATTATTTCTCATCCATGATTAAATATCAGTCTGGAAGCAAGACAGCAGAGACAGCACAAAAAAATCCCAAAATATAACTGCAGAGTCCAACTCAGTATGACAAATCCATGGAATAATGCATGATTTCAGCAAATCCCATCATCCAAAATAAACATTTGAATATGGCATCAATTTGTGACCAACAGATCAGAGTTTTTGCAATACAGCCAATCCAGTCTTCCAACTCATCCAAAAAAAAAATTAAAAAGACTCACAAGACTGGCAAGAGTTAGTGAGAAATGGTCAGTGAGATAAGAAAAGAATCAATCAAGGCAAACATCTCTGACCAGCAGAAGCTCCATGAGTCATAGATATATTATTAGACAAGAGAATTTTTCCCAGTTTCTAATATTATTTCCTGCATTTGGAGATTTGGTCACATACATTGGTTTATGACTTTTTTAAATATAAAAATAAAACCTGAGAGTCCTGCACAAAGTCTGGCAAACTATTTTATAGTGGAAGGTACAGAGAGGATTGAAAAGGAGATCTCAAAAGTCAGTGCTTTAAGGAACTTTCATTGGTCAATGTATTATATTTTCTTTAATATTTTTTGCTTATTTCCTTATTTTTTTTCCAGCATTTTGTCCTATATATTGATAGCAACCAAATAGTTTCGTCCTTTTTCTCAGCCAGATCAGCTGGGCAAATACTCTGGCATCATGTTTAAATGAGCTCACCCTTTATGGGCAAAGCAAGCTTTTGCTGACATGAGAGACAGAAAATGAACATTGCCTTTTGTAAATAACTCTTTCAATATGCAAGTTATTTTTATTTCATAACATCTGTAGACAGTGTTTAAAATATTTTGGTCTTTATTCAGTACATCATAGAGGCAATTGCTGCATTTTAAAAATGAGCGTAAACCTTCATTATTTTCAAATCATATGTTTATGTTTTATTTCATTAAGCGAACAGAACTAAGAAACAGTCTTGTTATCTGTTGAACATGACCAACACTGCATGTTGATCAGGTCTGTGTGTGCAAATCTAAATACATATCTTCAGATGTAAACACAGGCAAAAAATGGGCTGATCTACTTTTTTTCTCTGGATTAAGTACCATTTTCTTAGAATAACCTATTTAAAGAGGAAATTCTTTGGGGAATAAAACCTAAGGAGATTTTACTTGATTTTCTACTTTGTAGCAAAATCAGAGTATTTATACTTTCAAACGTGAGTTTTCTTTTCAACTGAGCAAACCCCATAATGCTGAAGAACTAACAAAAAATCATGGTATTTACAATGGGACCAAGGGAAAAAGCAAAAGCTCCCACTGCAGCTTTTGAAATTAGAGAAACTGTCAGACAATCAGTAGAAGTAGCATTAACATCAGCAAACAGTTGTTTTTAGTTGACCTTTCCATCACTGATGACACTAAAACATTAATTCAGTTTAGCAGCTGACTGACTTGTTGTACACGAGATGTTGGGAATATACCAGAATTGTTAATAAAGATCCAGTTTAAGCTTCTGGAAAGATATTTTAACCTTTACAGCTTTTCTCCACAGGCAACAGTTAATATGAACAATAATAACTGTTATCTGTGGAGAGTTATAATAACAATAATGTCCTGCCAAAGCCTGGCAACAATGAAATTTTGAGAAGTCTTTGGAAAATATTTAATTTATTACAGAATTTCTTATAAAAATCTGTCAGACCAGTCAGCGTTGGGTGACACAAAATCACAAAGAAGCTGAGCTGATACTGTGAGCAAAATATACTCGGAACAGTAAACAGTAAACAAAAAAACAAGGAATGTGTTTATTCAGTCATGTTTAGGAAATTCAAGCAAATAAGGCATGAGATAGTGATATCTATCACTATCTAATCCCTTCAGGTTTCAAAACCAGTAGATAATATTTGTATTTGTGCTAAAAATCCTGAAATCATCTATTTTCTGGTGTTAAAAAAACCAATGCACCCATCATATTGCACAGCTGGCTCCATTGATTCTAAGGTAGTACCTGGGATTCACATAGTAGTTTAGGAACAAAATCAGTAAATAATTGCCAATTTCTTTCACCCAATATAGTATTTTTTTCAGAATGTAATTTACCAATAATTCTCAAAGCATTTTATAAATGGGAAGCTAATCTTCACAGTATTGCTATTAATAACTCAAAGAATTATTTGTACTCTTCAGTCCAAAAATCACTAGGCATACGCCCTTGCCTGATCTTGTATCTACTCTTCTAGCAAATGCAAATGTCAGAAAATGAATAGGTGTTTCTGCTAAGAGAATCACTTGTTTCTTATTCTATATATTTAAATTGGTTTTAATCATCAACACTTCATATATAACACATCCTTTATCCCTCCCCACTGCACACACTCTCTAAATTTAATTAAAATAACTGAAATGGAACTACAGATAATTTGTTTTTTAAATAGACTGCCACATGCTCCATTTACATAAAACCCATTAGTTTGCATTAAATACAAATTAGCTGCTGATATGAGTTAAATCACATATAAATAGTTCAGAATAGCCTCAAACCCACACATTTTAATTAATATAACGTTAACCATATTTATCAGTAAGGTAATCAAGACTCTCACTCATTCATCCTTCAGTACAAGAGGCCAGAGAATGAAGGGCTGTCCTACAACACTGTAATTTTACCAGCCAAATAAAGGCACAGAGAAAGTAGGAGAAATACAGTGATTCATGCATTTATAACAAATATACTGCTTTAAAATGATTCTGCAACTGCTATTCTAAAGTCAATAAGAAAAAAATCTACATTGTGAGAAGAAAATGAAGATGCTGAAAAACTTCTAAGTCTTGAACTTCTATCTTTTGCAGAAAATTGGGGATATCATAAAAGAACTGTGAAGACACTCTTTTTTCCTACCTTCTGAACATAAAAACCAAATATAATATGATAAAAGAAGGATTTAAGACACATGCTTCTTAAGAAACTGTCATATTGTGACAGTAGTCATTCAGAACTCCAGGCTCTGACATTTCTCTCCAACAGCTAGAAATACCAGCAAAGTAGTGTCATTCCTAGGTAACATTTCCTCATCTTCAAAAATAGTTACAACAACGTTTTATTTACATGTGAGTTCTGCAATTATTCAGCTTGCTGAAACAGAGCAAAACTGCCAAAAGCTCATCTTAATAGCACCCCGCTAGTAAATGTTTTCCCAAGTTTGTACCTATCCAGATTCATAAAGGACATTTTGGCATATACTTCAGGAACTTTAAAACTGCAACACATGTGGAGAAAGCATATATGTAAAGGCAACAGAAGTGGTATCCCTAAGCTCCTTATAGAAATTCAAAATTTACAAGATTAGAGGGATTTTTAAACAGTGGTGTTTAACAAATCAAAGAAACAGCACCCCCTGGAAAGTAAAACATGATAAATTCAGTACTCCTGCAATGAAAGAAAAAGATAGGCAAAGAAAAAAAGGTAGTTAAGTAGTCAGGCTACATGCATTCTTTGGCAGAATAGAGAGCAATTGAAGTAGCACTAATGTAGGAATTGTACAGCCATTACAGGTTTTGGACAAGTTGGATTATCAAATGTAGCAAATGATTCTTTTTTTTTTTTTTTTTTTTTTTTTTTTTTTTTTTTTTTTGCTGCCTTGGTTACACAGGGGCATAGACAATACTGAAAGTCTGGACATCCAGTTTAATATCAAGTGTAAGTAAGAAGCTGAGCCATGTCATCACACTATGAAAAACCCAGGTCTGAGTGATACACCATCTTGCAAGGTCAAGCCCTATTTGTGCAAAAATTGGGCTGCAATTAGTCTTCCATCCAGACAGTAGAAAATTCATTCCTGAATCAATGTGATAGTATTAAATCTGCTATTGAATTGCTTAATGTTTTAGGATATGGTCCTTAACTTGCATTTTTTTAAAAAGTAAAGATAATTTTTTCTCAATTCCAAACAAAGGTGTATCCAATACATAGGAGTTTGACAGAAACATCAAAACTAAAATGCCCTGATTGTAGAATTCAATGTGGTATATAAGTATTTCTAGTTAACTGAAGGAGAATTTGATCTGATGTTTCTAATTTGGCATGCATATACACTCAAAGTAATTCTATTCTGTTCAGTCAGGAAGAACAGAGCATAATTAGCAAAGAATTAGTCATCCTAGATTCACTGATTCATCTTAGCAGTGTTTTACATAAAGTATTAATATAGAGTGCATAATATGCTATGTGTCTTAATTTTTAAATGATATAGGAATTTTAAATGCAAGTAAGCTTCTCTAATGTATTATGACTGACAGTAATATTCCAAAGAAATATTCAAAAATTACAATCAAAAACAATTATTGGACATTAATAAAAATTAGGAAAATATGCTACATGATAGCATCTTTGAAAAGAAAGAGGAATATTCATTATTCATATTAAAAATATATATTTAGTACCACATCTGTTTAACGTGGATGTTCACTCATACATTTTGCTACCCATGGCAATGGAAGCGTCTTAATTCCATTTGCATTCCTCCACAGCGGTAACTACCCATAAAGACTGAGTAATTTTAATCAATGAATATCAGTGAAAGAAAGTGCCAAAATAGCTATTTTGCTTCTTAAAAGCCAGGGTTTGCAGTAAATTATTCATTGTAAGAAACAGCAGGATAAGCTATGTCAGTTACATCGGTGTCATATTGCATCTGTTCCGAGGTACAACAGACTAAAACAGGTGTGATGTATCACAACAAAAGGTGAAACATGAACAGACAAGCAACCCCCAAAATACACAAATAGTAACTCAAGATCAGTAACTCAGTGTAGGAACATAAACGAAGATCTAACCTATTTTAAAAAACCGCAATCACTAACCAAAGATCCAAGCCTTGAAAACTTTTAAGTACAACTAATCAGAAAAGATTTGTCAACACATCATTACTCAGGACTAGGATCAAGTTAACTGAAAAACATTTTCAATTGTTTTGCTGTATTTCAATGAATAAACATTTTCTCTCCAACTCTAAAACCTCAACAAAAATTATTATAGGCTGTGGCAGGATGCTTACATAGAATAGTTTCAGGTTGATTATTTTCTATAATCTAAGGTCCTGTGAAAATCCTTAAAAGCAGATATTTCCTATAAGGCTACTTATAAGGCTCCTGTAATTAAGTAATAAGTATTCTGACTTCTATTTTAAAAATTTGGGTCAAGGTAAATTCTTAACACTCCAAATTAACTTCTGAAATTCAGAGGTTTTGACAAAACAGAACTTCAAACAGTTATTTCTTTTCCTCCCCCATCCTTTTTTTTGTTATTTCATTGCATTTCCTAAAATATGGTAAGACAGGTTTCTCAAAGACAATGAAAAGAGAGCACAGAAGTTACTTCATATCTGCACTGACTCAAGGCCCTTCTATTTATACAGGCTCCATTGAAGTTATATTTTAGTCAAATCTAGTTTCATTAAATGACATTGTAGATACAGTTTGCTCAGTTTTGAATAGTAGTTGCAGTGTAATTAGTACCACAATGGAATAATGTAACTGATGAGCATATTTTATTAATCAAATTCCAGAATCAATCTGGCTGCTGTAATAATGGGAGCAATTATTGACTGATTAACTGTTCAGCCTGGAAACTGACCCTAACTGAATCCTGTCTTTCCAAAAAGGAGTAGATGGGTAGAGACCTCAAAATAACTTCTTTCTAGCACTCCATGACATAGATCCATGCCAGGTACTATAAAATGTGAGACATTACATTTTTCAAATAAAGAACAAAAGAATGCAAGAATTTCAGGACTTGAAAATATAAGTCAATAAAAAAAGTCTTCTTTAAGCCAAAAATGTAGGATTTATCCTCTCATAGTCATGAAACTTTGTGATAAACATTGAGAACTTACTCAGCATGTGTGTGCAACTCCTGCCATTGTGAAAATATTTAGGTCTTCTGTTTAGAATCTAAAGAGATCTTCATGAATTATAAGTTTACACAGATACTCAATGGAGAGGTTAAAGTCAACTAAAAATTCATGTGATTCTCACAATACCGTGGTGATAATATACCCAGCAGTTGATGGTCTTTGTGCCATATACATAGTCCTATTATCTTTTCTTAATTCTGGAAGCAATGCAAAGCAAAACAACAACCACAACAACAAAGAGTGAGAGGAGAGGGTGATAGGTTTTTTCCCCACCTGGATTTCCTGAGAAAGCAATGTGACATTCTTATTGACTTTGAATAACTTCCCTCCCAAGACTTTCATTCTGAACTGGCAGTTTTCTGTATTGCTTCTGAGTTGATCAGGGAAGGATCTAAAAACCATATTCAAGCAGAAAATAAGAAAATCTCATGGCTGTACCAGCATACCAGAAATGCTACAGAAGTGACAACTCCTTCACAAGCACCTGGGATACATACAGCACTTCAGGAGAGCAGAGTACAGGAAGAGCTTTGTAGCAGTAAGTACTGTTATGGAAAAAATCAAAACCAGTAAGAACAACAAGATTATGTTGTGAAAAATACTGCCAGTATTATTGGAAAGTATCCTTCCATTTCTGCTACTGGGAATAAGTAACTTATATCCAAGTGTAGTGCAGCAATGAAGTATCCTATTCTATCTCAATAATTAGGATTATTTTTTAAGTAAATTTGAGTACTCAAATAAATAAAGTGTGCAGTGAGATTATTAAGAATATTGGTGCTTAGATTATGATTATTCAATGCCTGTTTTGACTTCCCACCAAGGTGCATCTGTTAAATCATTGTTCCTAGCACACATGCTGATTTGTATAAACAGAGCATAATAGTTTTACCTTGAATTATTTCTTTTCTTTTCCTTACAACCCCCAAAAAAAGGGCAAGAATGTATTTTTTTAAAAAAGCTAAAGAATACATTCCAGCATAGAATTCTCTGGCAGAAGATTAATAAATGGTAAACTCATTAGCTAAACTTGTGGTTTCATGGTCAACTGAAATCTATCTAAACTTATGGTGTCTATTTATCCCTGCCCAAAACTCAATAGATGTTTCAGGATATTCCTTGGATCATTATGCAGGATTTGTGGTGTTGATTCATGGCTGGATTTGAAGGTTTAAGGGGAGATTTTTTTTTAACAAATAAGGAATTACTGGGGTTGACAGGGATTATCTCTAAGGGTTTCTTTGCTAATAGAAAACCAGAACCCTGGACTATTGTCAAAAAACTAAAATAATATTTTTTCAGGCAGAAAAGTTTTAGGCTAGATAGCCCCTCACTTACAAATATGAAATTATATGATATTTAGATATATAATCTACAGAATTATGCTTTCTGATTATATATTCTGTATCCAAACTACAGCTACATTTAGACTCACTAAGATGAGTTGCCAGACTTTGCACATATTCATATAGACTGTTGGTTCATACATTAAACTTGGGATGAAAAATTAAAGTAGAAGTTGACAATGAGGCTATGTATTCTTATGGATTTAATTACTTTATGTAACATAGAACCAATTGAAGAGAATGAGATAACCAAGGAGACAATATCCAAGAGATCTGTCAGGATTTCACAGCAGAAGCAGTTTGTATAGATTTTTTGTTTCTTTAATTTCCTTTCACAATATCCAGACTTCTGTTTTCAAGTTTTTAAAAAGACCTGTATTTACACTACATTATTTGAAGAAGGACTGATTTTTCCTTGGGTTCTCTTGCAATCCACTTTTACATTTCTCTACAATAAGAATTGGAATGTTTATTGGTTGTTTGAAATTTAATTTGCATTCATACCTGTTTCAGATGTTTTGAAACTTGATCTAAGAACATTGATTGGCTTGGAAAATTTGAACATTTCCTTTACTAGGGACTATGAATGAATGACTTCTCCTTTCACAGCAATCCTGAGGATTATGTTAGTGATTTTGGTTTGTCAGGAATTCACCTTGACCATATATTCATATAAAATGCACTCTTAAAATACTAAACACATCACCAAGTTCTCAGATTGCAAACTATGCCCTGAAAGAAACGCACAGCTACCTTACCTGTCCAGAGTCCAGGGCACCTTGCCCAGGGGAAGATGTGAACCACGGAACTCAGCTGGAGCTTCCTAGATTAAAGACCATCCTAAAAACCTTGAAAAATTGCCCTGATATTTGGGCCGAAGCTAACCCCCCACCCT
>WBNO01028103.1:24944-48240 GCA_013400575.1 Peucedramus taeniatus
TATATATACACACACACTCAGGAGCTCAGTGGTACTGAACTGTCTCTGTCTGACAACTGCTAACTCATTTGTCAGTTATTTAAGTCTCTGAATGCTTTCATCCACTCACTACTACCATTATTCTTACTCAGTAATGATGTACCTATTGTATAATATTTACTGTGCTGAAACTGATTACTGTGCTTCATATACCATGTATTCCAAACAAATAGCATGGAATATTCAGGTGTTTCAGTGATGTGCTTTCAGAGATTTTAAATGTCAGATACTTAATTTAGAATTCTGCTTTTATATCAAAATGAATTATTGAAGAGAAAGCAAGGTCAAAAAGTTAAGTAATGTGACAGAGAAGAAAATAGCTGTATTGCTATAGACATCTGAATGAAGTCTTTTAGAACATAAAGGCTGTAAGAGAAAAGTAAAGCACAGTAAGTTTGATAAAGGAAAAGAAAATTACAAAGGTGTGCATTGGGCTGCAGTCATCCTCACTGGGCTGATGATTTATGTCTATTCCTATTGTCTGAGATGCAGTATCAATAACTGATAAACTGTAACATAAACAGAAAAGGTCCAATATCACAGTTTGATACAGTACAAGCTGGCTTGTACTGGACAATTAATTCAGCTATAGATAAGAAACCTAGCTGGTTCCATAAAGCAGCCCCTGGTTTGACAGACAATAGCCTCAACCAATTACATTCCAAACTAAGCTGCAGACATCTCACTGGTCCAGGAGTTGGGCAGTGTTAAAAGATCAGACCAGTGAGCTATCCAGTCAAACCCCCTTTATAAAGATGGGTTGAACCAATAAACGCTCTCTNAAAGCTTTTCTATGACGTTAACTTCCAAGCTGTGGAGTTCTGCTTCATTTTAGTGTGTTTGAAAGATTTCAATCAAATTTACCATGGTGTTACAAGACGACGCCTACTAATAACTGTTCTAAACTTAAATTATATATATATATATATANGCTTGTACTGGACAATTAATTCAGCTATAGATAAGAAACCTAGCTGGTTCCATAAAGCAGCCCCTGGTTTGACAGACAATAGCCTCAACCAATTACATTCCAAACTAAGCTGCAGACATCTCACTGGTCCAGGAGTTGGGCAGTGTTAAAAGATCAGACCAGTGAGCTATCCAGTCAAACCCCCTTTATAAAGATGGGTTGAACCAATAAACGCTCTCTGTTGCCACAGAACATTGGGTGTGTGGTCATCTCTGTCTCCAACCCACCCCCCATCGTGCTACATGTGGTGTCCGCGACTTGATGCATCTGAGTCGTTTTCTGTACACAGAGCAGGGGAGACTGAACAGTGGTCATAGCCAGAGAAGGCCAGTAAAGGATAGTAATCCAAACAGCCTCATAGCTGAAGAAAGCTGGTGAGACGGCGGTATAGCAGTGGAATTACCGTGGGCAGTGGAAAATTGCTGCAAGATCCTGGCAGTAGACAGCAGAGTGTGTTGCGTGGTTTTAAACCCCATTTTTGTGTATTGGACATGCTGTCGGGACTATGGGGGCCTGGAGCAGAAGATCCCATTCTGCAGGTATAAACTTTCTTTCTTAAAAAAAGAGGGATTAATTACAATGAGCAGGATCTGCTAGCCCTGCTCACATGGTGAGAAAGCCATGAACTAGATCTGCCTGAAGGGATGTCATTAGACTTACCAAATTGGGAGCGGGCTGGATGAAACATACTTGAAGCAGCCTCCATTGTTATGCTACAGCCATCAATGTCATAAAGACATGATCATCTCAGACTTACTAAAACAGTTAGATAATGAGCAGCGAAAGAGGATAGGCAGAGCAGCCACAGTGTGCCAGGGGCTGGAAAGCTGTCCCGGGCGGGGACAATATGCCGGCCGGCCGTTCTGCCATTTCACAGAGCCGCGGGGCCATCCCACGCTGGGACGCACTGCCAGCGGGGCGTTCCTCCTCAGGGCAAGGCGGCCGGGGGATGCCACGCTAGGTGGCAGCGTGGCCACTTCTCTGTGGCCCGCTGCGCTGGCCCCGGCTGCTGTGACAACGCACCCTGCTGCAGTGGGACCGGAACTGGCCACTGCGAAGCGACTATGGGGACTGGCACTGCCCCCATAGTGAGGGGAGTGAGGGAATCTCGGCAAACGGGGAGAATCCATGGACTGCCTGCGCTGCAGCTGCCAGCAATGCCCAGGCAGACAGCGAAATGGATTACGCAATTGAACCATGTGGAGTAATGGTGATTGCCATGGCCCCGTTGAGCTGTGCAGCTCTGGTGGCACGGAGATGCTCCATGCCTATACAGAGCCATTGCGCTGGGCTGAGCTGCCCCGCGGCCGCCCTGCAGACCTTTTGTGCGGCATCAGACCCCCGCACAACTGTGCGAGGCTGTTGTCCCAGTCAAGCCGCTGAGCACCCTTGGACCATCCCACCGTGTCACATGGTCCCTGGAGCCGTGTCCGTGTGTCGTCCCNACTGCCTCCTCCTGAGACTGAGTGGCCCAGCTCCGAAGCGATGTCAGGGCGCCCACAGTCCAACCTTCGTGGAGTATGGCCGCGCCTCTAGTGGGCATGGGTATGCCCCCAACCCTGCCTCCATGGGTGGGTCTTGGAATTACCTCACCAGGAGCTCTTGCAGAGGTGATACCCAGAAGCGGGGCCACTATCCTCAGCGCACCATCTCTACCAGATCTGCAGCCTTCCCTGGAATATATGCCGGCAGGGGACACAAGGAATACCAGCAGAGAAAGCCAGAGCCATCATCCCCCTGCAGAATACCATGATAATGCCACAGTCACTTTGTTGCCCACAGCACTGCCCAATCCTGGCAGTGTGCGCCTGGCAAAAGGTAAGGCTTGCCGCTATTGCAAATGGGGACTCTGAGGGGGCAGAACTCATTGATGTACCCATGTCCTGGGGCTGGGAGCCTGAGGAAGGGACACTGGCAGTTTATCCAGTAAAAAGAGACAATGGAGTTAATTCTGAAAAATATACTCCTTTTCAATGGCCAGTTATCTCTGAACTGCATCAGCTTGTGGCCAAGCACAGCTTGGTAATATGCTTCGATACCTAGCCACCGAAGAGGTAATTCCCTTTGATATAAAGCAACTGGCAAAACTAATGTTTACAACTGTCCAATATATGGTTTTTGAATCAGCGGAGAAAAGCAGTGCTGAAAAACAGGAGTTAAAAAATCGAAAGGTGATGAGAACCCACGTTATAGAGCAGGGGTCCCTCAACTTCTGGGTCTACCACCAGTGCAAGATACAAGATTCCAGGCCAGGCTGCATCCATTAATACTGGCACAGGTGAAGGAATTGGGTCTGCATGCCCTATTTAAAGTAACTAACATGGCAAACCCAACTCAAACATTTTCCAAAATTAGACAAGGAGTCAAGGAACCGTATTTACAGTTCACAGATTACAAGATGCTATGGAAAAACAAATTGTTAATGTTGAAATCAGAAATCATCTAATTTTACAACTGGCAAATGACTATGTCAATGAAGACTGCTGAAAGGTCATAGAACTGCTATCTGATGAAAATTCATCACTAAATGACTTCCTAAATGCCTGTGCTAAAGTTGGATCTAGTTCTCATAATATGACTATATTAGCAGATTCCACAACAGCCACTGTAAGGGTAATACCTCAATGCTATAGGTGTGGACAACAATGCCACCTAAGAGCGAGCTGTCTCCAAGAGTCCTTTCCATAGGGGACATTTCAAGGACAGAAGACAGCATATGTAAGCTGCAATGTGGAAGGACCGGACATGTGGCCAAGGTTTGCAGGTACAAATCTCATGTTAATGGTCAGTCTCTTAAGAACCAGGGAAACAGGAAACCAAGCGCAAATGGGAAATGTGTGACAACACAAATAATTTGCTACCCTCCAATACAAGCCTGTGTGATCAGCTCACAGAAAGGACATGAGCAGCTGGAATGGATGTGTCCACCTCCATCATAATAACCATAAGCACCTCAAAGGTACATAAGGTTCCTCTGGAGGCTCGGGGGCCTATAGGGAAAGAATTGAGTGCCTTGTTAATTGGAAGGTCCAGTACCACAATATGTATCATTGTGTACCCTGGTGGTGTTGATGCAGATTTTACCGGACAAATACATGCAATGGTTTCCACCCCAACTCCACCTGTGACTAACCCTGAAAAAAACAGAATTGTTCAACTTATCCCTTTTAAGTCTTGTGTGCCCAAAACAGATTCTAGGAGTGAGGAGATCAAGACTTCAGATCAACAGGATCCAGCCCCACATGAACTGGACTCAGGTTGTGGATGATCAAAGACCTAACATGGATTGTACTATTACGATGCCTAAGGCAAAATCCTTGCAGATAAAGGTCAGTGGGATGATTGACACAGGGGCAGACATCACCATCATCTCTGCCAACACAGAGCCTCCATCATGGCCTACTACACCTGCAGGGTATGCCGTCACTGGCCTTGGAGGGACCACACAGAGCCGCGTGAGCAGCAATCCTGTGTTGATCAAAAAACTTGAGGGCCAAACAGCTACATTCCAGCCATACATCACTGCTGCGCCACTGAACCTGTGGGGGAGGGATGTTCTGTCTGCATAGGGAGTTTCAGTGGGGACTGATTTTTGACAGAGGCCACGGTGTTAAAGGGTGTGAGGTGTCCCACACCAGCCCCTAAATGGTTTACAACACAGCCTGTGTGGATACCACAGTGGCCCCTTTAGAAAGAGAAGCTAGATGCCTTAAAATCATTAGTACAAGAACAGCTAGCTCAAGGATACATAGAGTCATCTAGGAACCCATGGAACACTCCTGTATTTGTTGTAAAAAAGAAATCTGGTAAATGGAGATTGCTCCATGACTTAGGAAAAATCAATTCGGTGATGGAAGGCATGGGGGCTTTGCAAGCTGGTATGTCTTCTCCCACAATGATACCTGCCTCCTGGGACATCCTGTTTGTGGACCTGAATGATTGTTTTTTCACTACTCCACTGCACCCAGACAATACCCCAAAGTTTGCTTTTACAGTGCCTTCCATTAATAACTCTGCACCAGTGCAATTTTATCAATAGTGAGTTCTTCCCCAAGGCATGAGAAACCGTCCCACAATCTGTCAATGGTGCATTGCACAGGCACTCTGATCAGTGGGAGAACAGTTTCCAGGGGCATATTGTACATGGTTGGCATTTTGACTGCAACCCAAACATTAAAGGAACTTTCACAGATTCAGCCAAACTTGTTGCAAGCATTAAAAACATTTGATCTGCAGGTAGCACTAGAGAAGGTTAGCTGCAAGCACCCTGGAAATATTTGGGACTCAAAATAATGAACCAAATGGTACAGCCACAAGCAGTTCAATTTCCAACCAAAATTCAGACTCTAAATGATGCACAGAAACTTTTGGGTACTATCAACTGGGTCAGATCATATTTAACCAATTCACAGTTAGCACTCTTGACCTCCTAAAAGGTGAGCCTTAATTAACTTCCCCCAGAAGATTAAACTCAGAAGCAAAAGCTGCTCTCAAAACAGTAGAGCAAGCTATCACAGACAGACAAGTCCACTGGGAATACCCAGAGGTGTGTGTCACTGTGTTCATTCTCATTGTTAATGCTCATCCTACTGGTATTATTGGACAATGGAACACACACTGGCCTGATCCTTTGCACATTCTAGAATGGGTGTTTTTACATCACCAACCAAAGATGGCACCTACTATCTTTGAGCTAATTGCACAGTTAATCCTCAAATGTCATCACAGGTGTTTGCAATTGAATGCTAGAGATCCTTCAGAAATTATTATGTCTGTGACACAAGAGCAGTTTAAATGGTGTTTTGCTAACCGTATAGCCTTGCAAAGTGCTTTGCAAAGTTTTTCTGGACAAATCACTTACCACTTAACCAGGCCATAGGTTGCTGAGTGGTGAAACTGCACTATCTCTGAAACCCTTAAATAGCCAGACACCCTTAAAATATGCTACAGTGTTTACTGACAGTTCTGGAAAAACAGGAAAGGCCATTGTGACATTGAAAGAGGAAGGTGAGTGGCAAATGTTGGAGGGATATGTGAGTAGATCACCTCAAATAGTAGAACAACAGGCTGTAGCTATAGCTTTCCAACGTCTTCCCCACACTCTTCTAAAGGTTGTAACTGATTCTTCATATGTGGCCGACATCACACAAAGATTAGACTGAGCACTACTAAAGGAAATTGATAATGCAAAACTATTTCAATTACTAAAAACTCTATACCGTACTATTCAAGGCAGAACACGCCCTTATTACATCCTACACATGAGGAGCTGTGGCATTGGAGTCCCTGGGTTGATAGACAGGGACCTTCATCTATCATGTTCCATCCTGGGCTGCAGGCATCTCACTGGTCAGGAGCTGGGCTGTGTGAGGATCAGACCAATAAGCTGTCTAAACCCGGAGTTTTGAACTCCCTATATAAGAAGGCTCTCAACAATAAAACATACTGTTTGTCACATGGAGCTTTGGGGTGTGTGTGTCATCCCTGTCTCTGACCACCAACCTCATGGAACACATAAATTCTAACATAATAAGGAGTGACACCAGTTTACCGCTTTTTATCACGGAAGGCAACACCAGATGTCTCAACTGATACCTTTTAATCAGCAATGTGGGCTACAGTACTCACAGGAGAAAAGGGTCAAGATGCCATCACACACTGGCCATCAGCTTTTGAAGCTTTGGGCATCCCTCACACCATTAAAACTGCTACACTCCACAGAAAACTAGACAATTTCTACATGTCTTGGTTTGAAACTACAGCTCTGGGGTGTGTCACACCAAACCAGTATCCCCCATTTAGCAAGTGGACAAGTTGTAAATGCCCCTCGGCGAGTCCCTTTGGGGGGTACCGGCTGGCTGCGGCACACACAGCTGCGGGGAACCCTCTCCCGATCCCCGAGGGGCAGGAGGGCGGCTCAGGCTCTCGCCTTCGCGGGTGAGGCAGGAATACGACTGCGGTGGAAGAAAGGAGTGGACTTCAAATGGAGGGATCAGTCCAGGTTTATTCAGGCAGGGACCTTGAGCCCAGCACGACCTCACTTCAAAGAGCAAGCTCTGGGCCATCAAGTATCTTATAAAGGGAGGAGGGAACAAAGATGGGAAGCCAGTAGGGAAACATGGGGGTATGGACATTGGGAAGATGGGTCTCTGGGGAGACCAAGGGGGGTAACCTGTGGGAGGAGCCCTGGTTCCTGAAACAATCACTCTTAACAGAATCACTCTTAACAGATGCCCTTAACAGAAGTTTCTAGGGGAAGGGATGGGTTGCTGAGTGACAGACAGGACACCAGGGAGGGGTTGAGGGAGAAGGCAGGATGGGCAGAATCACTGAAATTGGGGAGAACTGGGATAAACCAAGGTACAGAACAATTATAAAAAGGCATATTAAACACAACACAACAGACAAGCAATAGTGGAAAGAGCCACATGGTACTTTAAAAGGTATACTTAATAAACAAAAGAGAGGTATGTGTGGCGAGACCCTACAGAGCAGAATAGCTAAAGCTATATACATACTAAATAATTTAGCAGTATTAGAAAAATCCCAGAACCCAGATATTTTAAATCACTTCTTATCACTACTATCATCTTGTCATGTTCAGCTGCCCAAACCCAAGGTAATGATGAGAGACCTCCTCACCAATACATGGGGGGGTCCTTGGGCTCTTATTACCTGGGGACAGGTATACGCATGCATTTCAACAGATAATAGGACACATTGGATACCTGCCAGATGTGTCTGGCCTGCATTACATCCTGCTCAGGACCAAAGGCAGCATCCTCCTGATGACTCCTCAACAGACATCACAGAGCTGTGTAACCAGAACAACTGATCACCTACCTCATGGAAAATCTGGGACTCTCAAAGTGATAGTTAATATAAGGATTTGACTTGTTTACAATTTTTTTTTTCTGTTTACAAACTGCTTTTTTCATTTATAGTTTGTTTTTCTACTAGTTAGGTTTTTCTCTAACAGTTCTAAGGGTTAAATGGTTTAAGGGTTAAATAGTTTCTTGTTTTTAGAGATAAGTTGTAACTTCTAAGAAAAAAGCCTGTGACATGTTAGCCCGAAAGAATATTAGTAGTTCTTGTCTAACAGCTCCTGGACATGAATGCTGCAGCTCCAATGATATATGGCCTCATGCAAATTAAACTCATGCTGCCTTCTGTCACCTGGTTGGCAAAGGAACCTTGCAGATGGGTGACAGAGAGCAGGTTGCAATTTTTAATAAAGAAAGAAAGGAAGAGATGTCACAGTATGACACAGTACAAGCTGGCTTGAACTGGGTAATTAATTCAGCGATAGATAAGAAACCCAGCCGGTTCCATAAACCAGTCCCTGGGCTGACAGACAGAACCTCAACCAACTACGTTCCATCCTAAGCTGCAGACACCTCACTGGTCCAGGAGTTGGGCAGTGTTAAAAGATCTCACTGGTCCAGGAGTTGGGCAGTGAGCTATCCAGTCAAACCCCCTTTTTCAAGAGGGGTTGAACCAATAAAAGTTCTCTAGTTCATGTTGCCACGTGAACATCAGGATGTGTGGTCATCTCTGACTCCAACCCATCCCCCACTGCGTTACAGTCCAGAACCTAAATATTTTCCATTTATAAGAATATGGCCATCAAGTGTATGTGTAATGACTTTTAACTGTTCTTACTTAACAGCTCTCTCTTTGTGGGGTTGTAAGGAAGAAACGGAGAACTAAGCATTCAGGAGGAACAAACAGGGCAGTTCTAAGTTCAAACTATATTGTCCATAGAAGATAAGCATTATTAGTCTCTATGTAATGATAAAAGCAAAGAATGACATTTTAGAATGTCTGCTGCAGGCCACCAAATGAAGAAATAGTAATTATTGCTTATTTTAAAGGTAGAAGCCTGATAACTATGACAAAGAATGGAAGTACAGTGAGTGGTTTTCATAATGAAACTTATATATTTGTTGGGAAACAGATGTGAATAGGCCAGCAGCATTTTTGAATGTGTTCTCTGGAGCAAAAGAAAGATGGAGAAAAAGACTGAGGGAAGACTTTCTCCAAGTGTGATTTTTTCCAGCAGTTATTAAGTCAAAAGCAACAAATGAGTCTAGATTCACTAATTAAAATTAGACCTTAAAACAGGAGAACCCTTAGGAAGGATCTCAAGAGACATGAATCTATCAGGGAAAGGGAAAAAAAAAAAGAAAAAAGACAGTCATTCCTTAAAAGATGTTGGCAGGTGTTTAAAAAAGTCTCTATATTCAGTATTAAATATAAATTTCCTAAGGCAAAAGAAGATAGAAAGTGTAGCAAATTTCCCCAGTTAGCTGTTTAGTGTCCTCACACTCAAGTGGGAAGCACCAGGAGAGTAGCAAAAATGGTAAATATTTAAGGACAGGCAGAAAAAAACCCCAGAAGAACATAGGCCCAAAATTAGAAAGGTCAAGTCTCTCAAAATGAGATACAACTAGCAGGGAACATAAAGGGCAAGAATAAACCATATTACAATTAGATTAGGAGGAAACCCAAGCAAAGAATCAGTCCATGCCCTATAGACACTGTAGGCTAATGACAAACAATGTCAAGAAGTCTGACATGTTTAATGCCCTCTTTTGTTTCAGTTTTCACTGAAAAGGTTAACTTTAATCAGACAATTAATTATCAATGACAGAAGGCAGTAAGAAGGAAAACATAACTTGAAAGATTTTCACTGTTTTCCACCTACCTGTGTCTAATTAAATTCTCCCCAAATTCTGTGGAATAATGCCTGTGGCAACTTCTGATTACCTTTGAGATTGGCTAGGAACATGGAAGCTGGGAAAAGGCAAATAAAATGAATAAAATGAAATAGAAAGTGCAATAAAATGAAGGAAAATAAGGGGGAAAAATTTTCAGTCATAAATTAAGTTCAGTTACATAACTCAGATGGTCTAAGGTTTCTGCCTGATATAATATCCCTCTCCACTGATAAAAAAGGTAGTTCTGCCCAAACATACCTCATTTATAGTATAGATTAAATTAATAGTGCATATTTTGAGAAAAAACTAAAGTGAATTATGGATTATAGATTACTAACCTTAATTTTTTATGGTCTCACATGATTTTCTGTAAAAAGAGAAAGAATATTCTAGAGTAGGTTTACAGTCCTAGAATGACTAGTCTTGAATATTCAAGACTCTAGGTTTACAGTTGTCTATGTAACTTAAATTACAATAAAAACAAAGAGTGACTAAGAAATTTTCTGCAGCAATCAATGCAAAGTCTAGCATTGTTCAAGGGTTTCATTAGTAAGTATGATCAGGAAATATAAACTACTGTGTAAGGTAAGTGAATAACTAGATTCAAAAAATGATAGTGTTTCGTTTTTTTGGGTTTTTTAAAGTACAAGGATAAATAGAGTAAGGATTCATCAGGGGATAGTTCTCAATCCAGGGCTATCTTTTTTATAAGAAAATGGGCAATAAGTTATTGTATTCCCATGTTATATTTGCAGACATACTATTCCAGATATAACTACTTGCAGAACAAACTCATTTTATGATCATCTTGAAAAATTAAAAAAAAAATAGTCTGAAATAACTACAGTTATATAGTTTTATGAGCTCTAATGAAATTATTTGAGCATGGCTTGGTCTCAAGTTCTATAAAAGCTAACTTGGAAATTAGAGGGGATCATAGTCTAAACATGAACAACAGCTGTGATATTGTTTAATGGAGAAAAAACCCAAAACTAATTTAATATAGAATTTTCATATGAAAGCTGCAAAAACATGCATGAATTGTGTGAAATACTGTTTGGGTTCTATGGCAACTGAGTATAGTCAGGGCTCATTTGGTATGTATATCTTTATTTTGGCATTACACTTCAGGATGGGTATTAACCAGTCAGAAGGAGATGAGTAAGAACTACAAATACAACCACAACCACAAATTTGCATATTCTATATAAAGTAATTTGAGAGGAGGAAGGCCAGGACATCCTAGGAAGTAGTAGAGAAAGTGAAGACTGAAAGATGACTTGGCATTTCCCTACTTGCATTTTCCATGTTAATGTTGAAATGAGTCTCGGCAATCAGTTGGCTTCATTTAGGTTTCTGCACTCTATTCTTGGCGCTCTAAACGCATGAAGGAGTCTTCAAGAAGACTTCTTATTGCAATAACTGGAAAACATTTGACTGAAGAAGTTTGCTGCAATAGTTAAAATATTTTCCAATTTCCAAAAAGAAAAAACTGGATTCTATGATATCTCTCCCAAAATCATTAGTTGGAGTAAGAATGTTCTATGAATTTTTCCTTGGATAAAAAGGGGGACATCCTATCACTAATTTTATTGCCAGGTAGAATTTTCTTATACATAACATGGCAAGAATTTATGCTAATTACAGCACAGAAAGAGCAAGATGGCAGGGACTTTTATCTGAATAGTAGAAGTGTTACCGTTTATTTCTTAGCTTGTCTTTTGAAATACTTTGGATTATTAGAGCATAGAAGCAGAAAATTCTGGATAGTCAACTCCTTGAGAAATTTTTCTTTTGATTCATAATGTGCTTCCATGGGCAATTTCCTGACTTCCACAGAAAATGTAAGGTTTATGAGCGGATGACGTAGGAGGATGCCAACCAGAGAATATCTGGATAGGCTTGAGAGGGGGGTGCAAACCCCATGAAGTCCGAGTGCAAGATCCTGCAGTTGGGTCATGGCAATCCCAGAAATGAGCACAGAGCAGAAGAAGAAGGCATTTAAGACAGCCCTACAGAGAAGGACTTAGGGTTTCTTATGGGTGAAAAGCTGGACATGAGCCGTCCACGTGCACTCCCAGCCCAGAAAACCAAATGTGTCCTGGGCTACATCCAAAGCACCAGAGGCAGCAGTTGAGGGAGGGGGTTCTGGCCCTCATGAGACTCCTCCTGGAGTATTGCGTTCAGCTCTGTTGTTTTCCAGCATAAGAAAAATGTGGACCTGTTAGAGCAGGTCTAGTGGAGGGCCATGACATTGGTGAGAGGGATGGAACACATCTCATACAATGAGAGGCTCAGAGAGTTGAGGTTGTTCAGCCTGGCAAGAGAAGATTTTGGAGACATCCCATTCTGGCCTTCATGTAGGATTATAAAAGAGAGGGAAAACAACTTTTTAAATGGGCAGTCATGATAGGACAAAGAGAAATTATTGTAAACTGGAAGATGAGATATTTAGATTAGATATTAGAGTGAAATTCTTTACTGTGTCGATGGTGAGGCGTGTAACATATTGCCTAGAGAGGCTGTGACAGCCCCAAGTCTTCAAGGCCAGGTCAGATGGGGAATTGCACAACCTAGTCTACTGGAAGTCTCCTCCCCATGGAAGGAGGGGTTGGACCTAGATGATCTTTGATGTCCATTTCAACACAAGCCTTTCAATAATTCCATGATTTTATGAACCACAGTAACAGAGAGGTGTCATGCAAGGCAATCTGAAAGTGAAAGAGGAGCCACAATTTTCACACTTCTTTTAAGAAAAATTGTTTTAAAATTATTTAGAAATAGTTAAACTGACACCAGAATATCTTAGCACAGTAATTTCATTAATTTGTACAAATAACGAATAATTTATGATAAAATATATTTTGCCCTCAAAGTAAGAAAAGAATTGCCTTTAAGTTGCTACAAATTAATTACATAATGCAGAATTAGAATTGCTTTTTGAAAGATTCGTTTCCATTTTTCTGAAAGCAGTGGATATACTCCCTGATGTTCTGGGTAATGTATCATAGCCCAAAATGAAATATAACACAAGAAGCAATATCTTGGGTTTGTCCTATTACATGAGTCATTTCACATTTAATTTTTTCTTTCTTTTTGACTGTTCTTTACAGGAGAATTGTACAGAGTATGCTTCTGCCTATAGTCCAAAATCAGTCCATGAGAATTCTGTGACATGGGCTGTTTCAGATTTTTGCTATTTGGAAGTTCGTCCACTGAAGTGAATAAGCCCTCTATCAAATGGATATTTGATGCATGTTCTTCTTCTAAAAGTGTCAGTAGCTGGGTTTTCAATAACATAAATTTTGTGCAGCTCCATCTGGGATATCATGTCTTCTATGACACCAAGAAATGTATCATGTTGGTATAATTTAAACGCAAAATGCCTCAATTAGTTTTCCATATGGTGTCTCCCCAAGTAGAATTAACATGAATAATATACAAGATATATCCACATACATATAACCTTCAGATATCCATTTGCTTGTAATATATGAAAGAAAAATAGAATTAAAAAACTAAACAGGCCTCTTTGCCTTGATGCATATTTGTCCATATTTCGTTCAGAATGCTTTGTTAACATAAAACAAACTTGAATGTTTGCAAATATTTTTCTTTGCAGGCTTCTGCAGTCAAATGATATAAAATCATTAGTGAACTCAAAGACTGTGTTTCAAAGCTCTGTAAGAATATTGGCCACTAAAGAACTTAATGTCTGGCAGATGCTCAAGACTAATGATATGCTCCCCACTACAATTAAATTCTAACATCCTCACAACTAAAAATGGGCACAAAATTATATTCTAATGGGTGCCAGCTACAGAAATAGCTCAAACAACCTAACAGATGCAAAGCATTTTTTGTGTTTTAGCTTTTGGTTTTAAAGCATCTTATAAATAATTTGATACCAGACTGCAACTTACATTTCGTGATTCCGGAACATGTAGCTACTAATGACTTTGTCCAATCAAAATGTTGGTCTTAAAACTCTATGTACTTCTCGTTGCACATTTCTTCAAAACAGTGAAGAAAATGTGAACAAAATTATTCCAGAAACAAAACACAAGATTAAAAAGTCTTTCAGTATAAGAAAGTAGAAGGAAGAACATCTACTAAAACTCTTTAACTGACTTCTGTCATGAGATCTTATCTACAGTCACAACCCAGGGAATACAAGTAGATCATCCAGCATTTCATCCTGGAATATGCCCACTGCTGCCAAGAAGCATTGGGATTAAGTCAAAGGCAGTAAAGAAAGATAACAGAAGATTGCACAGAACAGATACAAAAGTAATTTTCTTGTGTATTTTCCACATATTAGTTGCGTAATATAGCTAACAAACAGAAAATAATAAAAATGTGCATAATCCATTTAGATCTATGTCCACTCTGATGGCATTCCTCAGCTATGGCTGCTTGACACACAAATCCAGTCTCATTTATGCTTATCCCCAGTGAAACAGCCTTCATTTTTTAATAAATATGCCAGGTCTTCTGCATCTTTGACAGTCTCAGCAAAGTGACTGAGATAAGTTTGACAACAATTAGAATTGTTGATGCTGAGTTCATCCTGGGTACATTTTCCATGCGCCATACATTTTTCTGCAGTGAAAATGCAGACCTAGCTTTTCTGTGCCCATTATAGCCTACCACATTTTAGATCTGACCTGTGGTCTCAGCCAGATACATACTTGTAATAAATTACTGGACTTGAAAGCTGAGTCATACTTCATTTGAAAAAGAAACGATTTCAGACTATGCAATTTTGAATCAACCTATAACCTTCATGTCACTGTAATTTCCTACTGTAAATGTATGACTGGAGTGTTTTCAACTACACTTGGAGCATAAATTGCTAGAACACCTGAAAAAAACTGTAGCAATAGATGTCAAAGTTTTTGTGTGTATTTTTAGATTTATTTGGTAATAGACTGCATATAGAAACTTAATATAAAACCAAAATTTTCTTCCTATATCTTTTTCATAATTAAAAATTGTACAGATTTTGTCTGAGTTAACATTTCTCATATGTGCAGTTATACAGAAAATGCATTTACAGTGAACCACTTTAGGTATGTGAAGTTGTTTTTATAGAAAAAGAAATAAATATTGAAACCTATTTTTAGGTTTTTCCTCAACTGTTTTTACACTATTATTTATTACACTATTATTTATTATTCTAGCAAATAATTTTCCTACTAGAATACTGCAATACCTATAGTAATAATTTGCTGACAAAGTTACGCTTGTTGATATCAGAATAACAGGTAAACTAGAGAAGATAATGAATGCATGCAGCAATCAAGTATTTGAAGACAAACAAATGTTTCCTTCCATCCAAAGAAAATTATTTAATGAAAGGATATATAAAATGCTAGGTGAATCGCTTTGATACTTATTCCTACCACACACAAAGAGAGCAAAGCTCGTAGTTGGATTTGTCTTATTTGTCTGCAGTAGCAGATTAATGGGCTTGTGAGCTGGAAATATGTAAAATGATCTCTATTCATTAGCATACTCTAGTCACTGGTAAACTGCACCAGTAAACTGTGAAAATATAAGTTAATTCCTTTATTCTATTCTGGGGAAATTTTAAGGGAAGTGGAGAAGCAAAGAAAAACAAAACAGAACAAAACAAACAAAGATAAAAAGCCCAACATAGCATATCTATTACCTCTGCACATCTCCTCACTCTCACACGAAACTAGAGCAAAATATTCAAGAACGAAGCTATGCAATCCCATGGAAAACATATCTGTTTTGAGTAGACCTAGGAGACACTGTACAACTTGCATGCAAAACTTTTTCTGGTAGTCTTAATGAGCAGAATGACAATGCAACTTTTGTTCCAGATTGCATAAGGCCAGCCAAAGTATAAGACCACAGCAAGTACCACATAGAATCTGAGCATCCCACACCAACTAAAAAACATATTGTGAGGGTTTGTAATATTTTTTGAGTAAAAACAATGAAAATAGTGTTGATAAATAGTAAGATTAAAATTCATGCAAGTGTCACAGATCTTTTGATAAAGCATGCCTAAAGAGATTAATATTTGCAGGAAGAGATAATGGATGCATGTTTTAAATAGTGATAAATAAAGGAGAATATTGTCAATTTGAATTTGTCTATTTACTTGAATCACAGCATTGACAGTATTAAATCATTAAAGAAATCAAATACAATATACTGAAATTCATATTTCAATAATATGCATTATTGGGAAAAATATTTTGACACTGCCGTTCAGAGCAAAGCTGGACCTCTTGAGACATAACCCTTGGTTAAGACAACAATAATATAAAATGAAACTATTTAAAATCTATTAAAGTATTCAGTTATTTAGAATATCTAGGTCAAGTAAGTTGAGAACATATGGTAATAAGGTTGGTTTTGTGATTAAAGAGTTCCACAAGGATTTGGAGATTACCTACACAGCCTGTAAAGACAGAGCCTTTGTTAAAATATACATGCTCAAAGGCGCATATCACCTTTTGCTTCAAGCATGCACAAATTATTTTTCTCTCCAGTGAAAACATTCTCCCTCCCACCTGTTGAGATTTTATATTTATGCCATCATATAATCTCATTCTCACTTTCACTCTCTTCATCTGACAAAAAGTTCAAAAGTGGGGTGAGAATTGTTGGTCTTCAACCTGTGGCCAATGGCAAGATTCACTTCAGGCAATGTGAAACTCAAAAATATAATTTTCAATTTACAGATCTAATTTTGAATGGAATCCAGAGATCTAAGCTACATGGATTAAATTTTCTACCTAAATGACAAAAAGAAAGAAGCTGACATTATAATTAAAGACTTCATCTCCAAAACAGTATCAAAAATTATTATGATCTCTAAATTTTACCAAAATTCTATCTTAAATATTGCATTGGATTAAGTCCAGATGGTAGCCAATCATTCTTCCTTTCACTCATGTCCCCTTCCCCCAGGGGACAGGTGGGAAAAATAGAAAGAAAACAAAAAAACCTATCAGTCAAAATAATGACAGTTTGATAAGGAGGATAAAAGTCCTGCATGCAAGTAGAGCCAAATAGAGAAATTAATTCACTACATTCCATTGACAGACAGATGTTCACCTACTTCCAGGAGAGCAGCAACTCAGCACACAAACACTAATAGCCCACTTTCTTCATCTTTATTCTTTGGGCACGATGCAAAATGGTATGGAATGCCCCTTTGGTCAGCTTGTATCAGCTATCCTGGCTGTGCTCTGTCTCAGCCACTTCTTACATCCAGCCTGTTCCTGTTTGGGCTGAATGGAGGAAAGAAAGCCTTGACATTAAGCCCTCCAGCAGTAGCCAAATACTGGCATACTATCAACACTGCTTCAGCCACAAATGCAAAGCACAGCACCCTACAATCTGCCATGAAGAAAGCTAACTTTGCATCTTCATCCCAAACCGACCCAGTACAAACATTAAAGTAAAAAAAAAAAAAAAAAAAAAAAAAAAAAAAAAAAAAGAAAGAGAGAGAGAGAGGAACAAAAATCTTCTACAGATAAAAACTGCTTAGATTTGGAAACCCCTCCATACCATATCCAGATCAATTCAAACCTTCTCTGTGTTCTATTCCATCAGTTTTGCCAGTTCAGGTCCTAAAAAGAAGATGCTGTCAGACCCTCTTCTTTGAAGTCCTTCCTCTAGGAAATATTTACAAAGCATTATGATCAGAAGAGCATAGATTGGCACAGAATTTGCAGGTCACTGAATTCAGTGTCCTCCTACAACTCTGTCACAAAGATATCAATATCATGTCATATCACTCCTCTTGGAAATCTATTCTAAAATACCTCCTTTACCATGACAAAAAAAATTAATTCTGTTATACTTCTAGGACAGTACATAGGCCAGTGTATACACACAGAAGTTCTTAACGGTGCATGAAAACTTCACACAAATTTGAGCAAAGGGTCAGCAAATTATTTTAGAGGAGGTAGAAGAGATGATAATATTTCTGCCCCAGGCAGGCTCTAAGAGTACAGGTCTATCTCCCCTGGGGGAAATGTGTCCTACAACTTCTTGTTCCATTCTTTCTCTCACCCAGTGAAATTTGTATTCTTTTCTTTAGAGAAGTGCATTTTCATGTGGCTGAAATAAGAAACTTGAGAGGGATTTTAAGTGTCCCTTTGTAATCAGCAATGTTTATTTGTGAGCTGTGGGTAGGATAAAGCACCTCAAAAGATACTGCTCAGGTGGGTCCAACTTTACACCTATATGTTTTCCTGTACCCAAGGGCTGATTGTCTTTTTATGCAGTTAAACCAACAGGCAAAGCCTGAAAAAAGCAGGGACAGAGGAACATTTTTTGTGAAATAGGATTTAGTGGTACTACCAACAACAATAATAATAGTCACAAACATTAACGTAAGTGTTGAAGGTCAAATGTTTGAGGTATAGTTTTGTACTTGAGACAAAGATGAGACCATCTCATCTTCTGTTTTGAAAACAGATATTTATAGTATTGATTCAGATAGAAGTTGCTATGGAATGCACAAGGTATGTGAATGAAAAGTGAGACATTAGAAACCACACTTATCTGACAATGAAAAAAGAATTTAGAAAAGAGCTGAAAATGCCCCAAAGGGCAAACTTAGATCCATTAATCAGCTTTGAAAATAGTCCGGGAAGGAAACAGATAGAGAGGATAAAATTTGAGAAAGTTCTTTGAAAAATAAACACGGAGATGTAGAAAAAACAAAAACAGAGAAAAAAAAAAGTAGTCCATAACACACATGTGTACCCTTCTTCTGTAATTACCTGGGCACGTTGCTCTGGAATCCAGAAAAAGTACACAAATCACAGTGCTATTCCTCAAAAATTTTCAGAGCTGCAAGAACTGCAAGTGGAGTCACTGGGAACCGTGTGTTAAATACCTGGAGAGCTGGGTAGTACTGAAGATGACAATGCTAAGGGAAGGAAAAACAAACCAACCAACAAACAAACATCCTCTCAAAGGCTCTAAAATGAGAAGATAACGTTTTTCTTAATGTCTCTGTGTCTCTGCTCCTCATTCATAAATGGAAAAATCTTTCAAAAGAAATATAAGCCAAAGTGCACAAACATACTTGTGAAGTCTTCTGTTAATTTAATAATTAGCACTGTAGAAAAGAGTGAGGTAAAAACTGTGTCTAGAAAGCAGAATCTGGAGAACATGTAGTTTTGCATCACACTTGTGGATACAAATTTGAACAGCTGACCATTGAATGACATCACACACCATTTGCACAGAAAAAATCATGGGTCTAACAGCAGTATTTAGCATAACAAGAAACTGCTCCATTGCATAAATGTATTAGCATGTTTTTCCTAGTTTTTCAGCATTTGACTTTGAAACTTTACCACTCTTCTTTTAATATGATTTTTTTCATGGAGAAATATATTTCTGTCAGGTCATTTTGTTAAAGTAGTTATAACTAAAGAAATACATTTCAGCCTCCCTATACGCTTTATCTGCATAGACTTTGCTTAATCTCTCTGAGAGCTCAGTTTCAAATATGTATTACAAACCTGCTTTCATGAATGGATGTGTTGTTAATAATAATAATAATACAGCCATTTGTATTCAAACTCCAGCTATCTCACCTTTGGGGACCCTTTGTCTCAGAGACTTGATTCATTATTAGTATAGCTAACAAGGTTCCAGTTTCTCAACATCAGTCTCCTATTTATGTCAAATTGTAATATCACAACCTTTGCTTAACCTCAGCTGCAGAGAAGTCTTCCTGATTCTATTCAAGACAGCAAAGTTACATTAATTCCTCAATGAAGATTTAGATAAATGAAAATATGATATTAAAAAGTATTTTTCATGCAAAGAGTTTTATATAGTTTTAGTACCAGCACTTCAGTATGTCTCCAGAATTAAAAAAAAAAAAAATCCCAGTCCTTCATCTCTTTGTTGCACATAAAACAATGCTTATATTCAAAAGATTTCATAAGCATAACTTTATCCTAAACATCTAAACCACATC
The DNA here is from genome assembly GCA_013400575.1 of Peucedramus taeniatus. NCBI lineage: Eukaryota > Metazoa > Chordata > Aves > Passeriformes > Fringillidae > Peucedramus > Peucedramus taeniatus. Next base: position 44,665 of record WBNO01028103.1, read on the forward strand.
TAATTTCTTCAACCAATCACATATTAATTTATCCTATAAAATCCCCCTTAAGTGAAATTAAAAGAACATAACTACACTGGGCAATTTTCCTGAAACATGTGATTTTCCTTCTCCAGATATTCCTTTTTTTCCCCTGGTTTTCAACTTCTTATTTTTGTATGGACACTTTCAAATTGTCTGTGTTGCCTTCCATCAAGGATTGTCTATCACCAATATTCAGTCATCAATAGATACTAATTGTTTCCATTTACCTCCCTTCAAGCCCTTACATATCTAACTGGACTACCAGTGTTAGAAAGAAATATGAAGCTGAAAATTAAATACTTACATAAGAGCCTATTATAACATCCATTTCTATTTGAATAGTAAATATAATCTGTAATCTGCTGAATAAATAATCACCAGTTTATGGATCAATAAATTGCTAACACTATCTTAATCCTGTTAAATTAACAGAGTATTTCTATGCATTTCTCCCAATAATAAAGGGTGGAAAAGCAATGTTTTGGAAGAAAAATCAAAGTGGATGGATTTTTTCCTGTGATTTGAAGCAGGCTGAGGCAGGTTAACTTATAAACTAGAATGCTTCTATGAATTTTTGGAGATTTCACTTTACCTTTCTTATTTCCATCAACAAAATTCTTTGTTTAACTGATTTTTTCCCAAAATAGGCAGAAAAATATTTTTCAAGTGTCTTGCAAACAGTCTAGATGTAAGAATTTGTGTCATTATTTTCTGTGAAATACTGCTGTTTTTGTACAGTCTCCAGTGTCTACAGAAGACATAGTGAAAGTCACAATTAAAGTGATTTAATTAAACATCTCCAGCCCATTAAGTTGTTCAATTTTGCATTAAAATCATTAGTATCTGAAATGTAGCAAAAAAGATGGAGGCAGTTGTAAATATAAAATAGAAATATGGGTTTTTTACGAAAAATAAATATCACTTATACATACTGAATATGCAAATTTGTACGTGTAAAGCTACTCCTTTACCTTACATGTTTCCCTCTTATTATGTATTCACGCAAGTTTCCAACTTTCTTTATAGAAAATTATTGCAGCATGTTATGTTTAATAGTTGCATCTTTTTCCTATAGTGCTATCACAGTTTGAGGTTTGGCCTAGGTCTAGTAACTTACCTTCCAAAGTTACTCAAAATTAATCATGCTAGATCAGCTAGTGCTGCTTTGACTCCAGTTTGAATCTGCTTACTCCTAAGAACAGTTACTTGTGACTGTGAGAGGATCTAAACATAGAAACATAAAATTATGGAATGGTCTAAGTTGGAAGGGACCTTAAAGATTCCAGTTCCAACCCCCCTGCTGTGGGTGGGGACACCATTCACAAACCAGGTTGCTCAAAGCTGCATCCAGTCTTGCCTTGGACACTTCCAGGGATCCATCCACAGCTTCTCTGGCCAACCTGGGCCTGTGCCTCACAACCCATACAGCAAAGATCCTAGTATCTGATCTCAGTTTTCAGCCTTTCTCCCCTTGTCCTATCTATGCATGCCCCTATAAATAGTCTCTTTCCATCTTTCTCGTGCTCTCTGGGCTGGGAGTGCCCATGGCTGGCTCATGTCCAGCTCTCAGCCACAGCACCCCCAAGTCCTTCTGGGCACTCAGCTCTCCATCTGTTCATGCCCAGCCTGGGCTGGCACCAGGGGTTGCCCTGACTCAGGTGTAGCACCAAGACTTGGTCTTGCTAAGAGAGATCTTGGCCTTCACAATTTCTACTGCTGGTAGCAGCCAAACAGCCTCCACTGTAAATCCAAAATCTGATTGTTTTGTGTATTTTTCAATCACATAACAAAAACTGGCTTCAAACTTACTAAAATTATCAATTTAAATACATTATTTATGTTCTAAAATGAATATGTGATCTGTAAAAAATGCCTTTCTACCATGAAAAATTATAGCAATTTTACAATGAATGAACTGGCTATAAACAGGACTGTAATCATTAAGTTGTATCTCCTGTGAGCTCTTTAAATTCTCTGACCAATCACACACCACACAATTAAATTGCAAACAATGTATTTTTATTTAGTCAATCAAGTCCCGTAGAGACTTAGAAAAAACAAACAAACAAAAAAAAAAAAAAACTATAGGTCCGACATCAGTCCATTAGTTTCAGTGAAGCAACACCAAACAAAGTCTGGTCTCAGAATGATGCCCAGAACTCTTGAACTGTAATAGAAATTGTACCAAGAAACTTTTAATTTATATTATAAACTCTTTGGAAATGATGTAGTGCTTATGTCCTCAAGTAATTATTTTAGCAGATATGTACTTTAGTCCTTTTCTACCTCCACAAACAAATTCACAACTTTGGCATTGCACTCTGCTTCACACCTTGGTCCACTAAAGTATCAGAGGAATTCTTCACAGCAGGTGAGGCTGGTTGGTTTACAGAGACAGAAAGAAGCTAAATCTCATTTTTGTTTGTTTATTACTTCTTATAAAAATGTAGAAGTATACAGTAATTGAAATTAAAAGTAAAGGGTTGAACCTTCTTCTTTTCTCCAAAGAAAAATACTGTTAAGGAAAATGCTTAAAGAGATACAAATGCAGGATCTGTACAAATGTTTTTAAAAGAGAGTGAATACCATCTGGATTGCTTATATAGTCAGGAGAGTGTGTGTGCATACAGTCCAACTAGGAAATCAGGGCCAAATATTGTACCTAGGGATGAAATCACTATGTTTTAAAAAGGTAAACACATCATAGAAAGAACTTTAAGAGATCGCTTATTCCCCGTCTTTGCTGTCAGGCATTACACCTAGATGATCCTGACAGACTCCCATCTATCGTACCATCACATTTCCTTGAACAAAGAGGAATATGCATTATTCATTACACAGTAATATAAGAAGGTACCATACTCCAGCCAGTGGGTTCCCACCAAATTCTGTTTCTTTATATTCAGCACTTCTTCAAGGCAACCCAATAGCTGTCTGCCTGTTTTGAAACACTGGTGGTTTTTGTGCTGATAGACTACTCTCATGACCTAATTTTAAATTCAGAATCTCACTTTATCCATTTATGCATGTTAAATACAAGTAATTAAGTTTGTTTTTAACACAACTCACTATTAATGAATCTCAAAGTGTGGTATGTCAATGGGACATTGCTTCAGTCTTGGAGTCAGCAGTCTTCCTTCTCTAACAAGTTACCGTGTAACTGCAAGCTCTTTCTCAGCATACCAATGACTCATCCTTGCAAACATAAACATGGATAGAGTTTGCCAAAAATTTTCAGCAAACTGTGAAAACTATTTCAAAAACAAGCACACATTAAAACATAATAGAAAAAAATAGTAAAATATTCTGTGAGGGGGACAGTTCTGACAATAAAATGAGTGTATCACAGCTAGATCCTCACAGCAAAAGCAAAGAATTCTGTATTTCTTTGCATGGAGTATGGATGATCATTTCAGTTGTCACCTCTAAGGGATTATTCAACCACTGGAGAAGAGAATACTCAAATAAGATAGGTTTTCATTTGCTGGGTTATTTTTGCCAAAGGAGTTTTATTATTTATAAAAGTCTGTCTTGGTATGAAAGACAGGTACC
>WBNO01028105.1:0-47785 GCA_013400575.1 Peucedramus taeniatus
GTAATAATACTTTCATCGAATTACAGGTAGGGTTTAAAATTATTTCTCTTTCTACATTTCTGAATTATATAAAAGATTAATAAGAAAAGCAACATTTATTGAAATTCTAATTGTTTAAGCCTTTTAAAATATAAGATAAAAAAGATAAAGCAGGATGAAGTACTTCAAGTGTTGAGTACCCACGTGCTGCCATAGAGATTTAACTCTTTATTCAATACTTTTATTTATTAGTACATTCTTATAAAGATGAGGACACTGCATTAGGAATAAGGTTCAGTTTGTCAGAGATACTAAAGTCAAGTTGTCATTTAAGCCATGTTAGGAGAGCTCATATACAGAAGCTCGAGCCTCTGTGAGAGATAAGGCCTTTGGAAATCTCTCTTAGCGGGAAACCAATTTCTCAGTCTCTCACAAATATTAAAGAAAGAGATAGTAACTGAAATTGACGTAGAAAATCGTTACTTGCAGATTGCATGCTTTTGTAAAATGTCCTGTTTTCTATTTTTGCTCAGTTTTGCTGCAGGAGTTATCACTCTTGTTGCATGGGAACCGATTTTTCTGAATGAGCAATTAAGCTCCTGGGTAAAATGGAATAAGATGTTGGAAGTATGCTCATGCTACCTTATTTTTCTTTTTTTTTTTTCCTTTATGCTTTTTTTTTCCCTTTTATCTTGCTGTAGGCTACTCATTCCTTGAAACAAGAAAAGTGAATAAATGAAAGGTGGGATGCAGGTGAATCTAGTCAAACTTAATCTCATCTAATCAAATCATGTTCACTTTCCTTAAACAAAGGTTTCAGTCACATGAAGAACCTTGAGGGAATTCAGAGCATAAGACTGGTCATTCACAACACTTTTCCATTTGAAAATTCATTTAAGAAACTTTCACTTACCCTTTTTAGAAAATGAAAAGAGGAACTGTATTTGGATTAAAAATAAATTTTGGATTAAAATGGAAATAGTAAGTTTGTTTATTTTTTGATATAAGATGCATGAGATTTCTTATTATCTGCTTGCTTGGAGTTAATTTTTGTTTTAGGTTTGGGTTTTTTATTGTAATGAAAATCTATCTTTTGGTGCCATATATTTCAGTTTACCATATAACTCAAGAGTTTTGCTTTAGGCCTAACTTGTAAACTATTTTGAGCTTCTTGCTTTAATTCCAAGCAATGCACTTGCAAACACTGAATTAGGACCCATCTAGCTATAACTGATTTATTTTCCAGTGACTCTCACTGCTTCCAGGCTAAACATCTGTGGGGACTACACCCTCTTCTAAAGAGTTACTTCGTCTTCAGAAGCAGTCATGTGGTGTTGAATTGACATTAAGCTCCACAGCCTCTGAGGCATGCACCATTGCCAGAAATGAAATCAGAACTCCACCCCATACTTCAGTGTTGTGCAAATGTAGTTTATATGGACACTGTGGAAGGCCAACTTGTGTCAATGTGTTTCATATAAACTTCTCTAAAATGTTGATACATGGCTATTGCAGTGGAGGTCACAGCATGTTCTTTGGATATGCTATTCTAAATAGTTGAGACATTAAAGTATGTATGAATGTAAATGAGATTCTAAATAATGAGCACTTCTGAAAAAATGTTGTCACTTCCAATCCCTTAGTGCCAGTCCATTTTTTAAGTTTCACTTTGAAAAAAAAAACTAGTTTGCTTTTATATTTTTATTACTGTACAGACTGTATATATAACTCTTTTAATCTGTGGATTTAATTAATGGTGTATACAGCACTTGGCAAAGTAAGTGTCAATCTCTTCATACACAGCACCAGATATTCATCTCTGAATAAAATGGCAGAGACTATGTCTTCCAATGAGGTTTCAAATACAGAACAAAAACTGATATAAGCAAAAGTTAAATATACATGATCTCTCATGATTCCAGAAAACTGAATGATTATTTGTATTGTTGATGGAAACAACACAAATTTATTGTTGATGAAAAGTATGACATCTGAAAGATATTGTCTCAAAGAAAGGAATCCTTTGTTGTTCAAAATCTATGTTTCAGGGGTCCCTAAATTCAAGTTGTCTGCCAATTACTCAGAGAGCTTGTTTGATGTACAAGTAATGGACCTATGTGAAACTGCAAAAGTTGTAAGGATAAATACTGTAAAAAATAATAAATTACATGGTAGCACAGGACTCCTGTTCAGTCACATCTGTCTATTCCACTTTTTTATTAGCCAACTGACAGAGAGAATCCTTTCCTCTATTCCCTTAAGTTCAGAAGGTACCTGTTAAAGGGTTAGAATGCAGCAGCAGGCAGGAGGAGCCAGCAGTAAATTAATGAAGTAGAGTCAACAGAAGTAGAGGAACTGAGAAAATGTTAGGAAACAGGAACATATTAGAAAAAATCAGTAATTTGAAAGTTTAATAGTTGTGAGGAAACTTGAGTGATATATGCAGACAAAGAGCTGTAAAAGAACTGCTGTAACCCCTGTTATTTTCTTTTAGCACAGACATTTCCTTACACACAATTAAAGTAGATTTGGGGGATTAAGAAATAAATGTCTCAGAGCCTGTGGGAATAGAGTTGTTAACTCTAGTGTCTTGGCCACATTCCAGTTTGGCTATTGCCCCATTTTTTTAAAGTTGCATATGGTAACTGTCTGTATTTCCTGTCCTAAACTTACAAGTAGCCTTGCTTTATTTTGTCAGACAGCTGCTTATTCTTAAGTAGTTTGTAAGTCTTTGGTGTAAAAAGATGGTATATCCTAGGGTCTGGATCAAATAGATTGCTTGGAATTGCCAAAAGGAAGATTTACATGGCAAAAGTTGTAAAGGCAAATTCTTCTCAGAATTCCCACTGTAATGTGTATGTGGAGAGCAGGGAAAGGAATATATTCCATGTATTTGAATGAGCTTCTAGCAGCAGGACTTCTATTTTGGTTCTCATTGCAATTGACAACATTCTCTTTGAGACAAGGCAAGGGACTTGGAGTCCTTTTCTTAAGTTGAAAGTTGGCATTTGCATATGACCTGTTGTAAGAGTGGATTTTCTTACAGTTACTCTCATCCACTCAATAGTATAAGAATTCTGAGTTTACATAACTTAATCAATTAGGAAAAAGAAAGAAAGAGAAAAAAAAAAAAACAATGCTGAGGCAGAACACTGGCCTCCTTAAGTCTTTTCCTGGGCAGTGAGCTGGGTAATGAATTGTGATATCATCATTACAATTCTCATTAATGACAAATTAATCTTTCCCTTAGGAAATAAGACCTGCTAGATGTCATTAGTCAAAGTTTAAAGAATTGCTTGCCAGGACAAATACTGTCCTGGCTATACTTGCACAAGCACAAACAGACATCTTGACTTCTGTGACTGCTTGGCCAGTGCAATAAAATATATTTATAATCTCAGTAACTAAAAGGGAGGAAATGGAGTCATAAAATAATTACCTCCTTTCTATTTGTGCCCAAGGCCCTTTTATAGTTTATTTTCTATCTGTATTTAGCACTGATTCCACTATGATGGTTTTTAGACTAATTATTCTTTTTCTTGATCACATTTGCTTTTACTTTTCTAAAGAAGTGAAGAAATATCATCCTACCAAGAATGCTGTTATAAACTCTAATTTCATTGCAGCTTTTGTTCTTGCCTAATAGCTTTCTCTTCTGCTTTGTTCCATCTAAGGTTGATGAGTGTTGTAATGAATAGATTTGAGGGTTATTGGGTGAAGGTAAAGTTCAGGCAGGTTCACTTCTGAATGACCCTCTGTGACAGTTGTAAATGGGGAAAATATTTCTAGTAAGGAACTCAGGCTTACAATGGCTCGCTTCTCTGTTTAGGAGGTTGGGGAGGGAGGAATGGTCTTTACTACCTCAAACATTGTGCTGCCAAGCAACTTGCAGTTCACATGCAAGTGGTTAATTTTAATAGAAAGATTGTGATATTTTTCTAAAGGAAATAAAAATAACATTTTCACAGCCTGAGGTAATATAAGAAGTCTTGCAGTAACAGAACACTTCATTGATACAGTATCAGGGGAAAAACAACTACATTATAGCAATGGATATACAGAAGTAAGTAAATTCAAACTCATACTTTGAAGATTGTGGATATTCTAAGACTTTTTATCATGCCAGTATTACATCATTCTATGGATTAGGTTTATCTAACATTATAGAAGTATTAGTTAGAATACCATTGCCCCTCAACACCTGAATTCAGAAAGGCATGGAAATGCTAACACCTTCTAAGACTCTGTACGTAAATATTTTCTTTTTTTGCTTAAGACGTAGGCCTCTTTTTCATTGAAATAAGTGTCTAAGATAAAAGGGAATATTCCCAACTGATTGTGTTGAATTGGGTGGAAGAATGAGATTCTTTGAAAACTGCACATGAATATTGAAGGATCTGTGCTGATGTCAGCCCCAAATGAATTTTAGAAATTTCATGTGAGTATTGTTTCTAGAGATGAATGCAGAACATCAGGACCTATGTAATATGAAGAGACATGCAGTGGAAGTATGGATGGAAGTGAGAATGAACTTAAAAAATATTTTAGCCAGAAGAATTCCAAATGGATTTTTTTAAAAAATTCTCTTCATAGGTAATTCAGTTTTTGAAAATATACAAAAATATAGTGTTTTTAAAATGTAAGGATTTTATGGCCTTGTTTTATAGCAGAGGTGGGGTTGTTTTCAAGCCCTAAATAATTATTTTGGTGCCTATATATATATAAATTTCTTTTAACTGATTTTCTAAAAGGTGCAATACCATTGCAGTTATTTAATCCTAAACTTGACTCCAATTTACTGTAGCCTTTGTCTGCAGGCATTGTTTAGTGATTATCTTGACAATGTACACAAACTACTTGCAGAGAGAAATACAAGCACATGAAATTATGAAAATTGGCAAAGAATAACAATCTTTAATGTATTGTGCTGTAAGAATTAATGAGCAATGTTAGAATATTTGTGGGAGCTGTGTAATTACCTGTTCCATTACCAGAAGACTGCACCTTTATCTGTATTGATGTGGGCAAGAGTGCACAGGCAATATAGCTAAGAAACACACGCTAGTTTTGTGATCTAAGTTACTGAGGATGTGGTGCATGCAAGTCATAAAGGAACAATTGCCATGACTTGTTTTCTCAGCCAACTGCATGCTGTTTGGCAAGTTAACAGGGGAGAATTACATGGGTTATATATAATGGAATGTCTGAACAGCTGCTGTGGTGAGAGCAGTCGACAGGTTTGTCAGCTTTTAGAGTAATTAGCCCAGTAGGAAATCCATTCCCAGGTGTCTACTGGAAAGAATCAAGTTTGGTGAGGCAATGATGGATAAGAAAATGAGAGTGGAGATGTGTATAAGCATCTCTGTCTTTTCATAGAACAACAAACACTTTCCTGAAATTTATGAGATTGAGACAAAATAACAGAAATACTGTTTCAGTCCATTCAGATGGACTAGATCTGGAAGGCTCTGACTGATCATAAGCAGGCACTCAAGGAAGAGTATGGACAGAGGAGGCATATGGCTTCAAATTATGCCCTCAAATTCCAGCTGATTTCAGCTCAGGGGTTTCTGGAGTCCCAGCTGACTTCTCTCCTTAATCACCCCAGTGCACAACTCTTCCAGGTGGCCATCCAAGCTTCTCATGAACCTTGTCAAATCTTTGTAACCACGATGTCCTTTGGCAAGGAGTTCCACAGCTCTGATGCCCATTGCATAAAAAAATACTTGCCTTTCTTTGCTCCAAACATGTACCCTCTTTGTTTCTGCCAATAGTTCCTTCTTTCACTGGAAGAGCTCAAGAATTGTCAGCTCCTATGTATTCTGTCTCTTATACATGAGTAGATTATACCACCCATATTCACCCTTTTTTCAAGCTGTGTCTTTTCAATGGTGATGTATCCCAGCCTAATTGAATTTTACACACACACAGAAGTAATTTCATACACTCCTTATTTACTTTGCCCTTTTTTGAAACTAGTTGTTGAATGAAATTGCATTTGATTGGGTAAGGGGAGTGATCGCAGTCTAATCTTTGCTTGCTTTATATTAACAAGCTTATATAGGCTATAATAGGTGAACCAAGAAAGAAATATATGACTGATAATCTTTTTGGTGATTAGTTACCTGGGAGTTCAAGAAAAAAATGAATCCAAATGCCTAAAGGTAATCCCTTGCTTTTAGTTCAGTCCAAGTCAATGCACTGTATAGGAACTATTTTTTCATAGCATCACAGTGGTGAAGTAGTAATATCTTAAGTATTCAAGCATCTAAGTGCTGGAGAGGGACTTTCCCTTATATTTTGAATACATTATTAGCCCTTTTTGTAACACAAAATAAAACTGCATAAATTTTTCACTAGAAGTTTTTTTTTTTTTCTGCAGTCATGGCTCAAACTAGATTGATTCCAGAGAAAACTGGCATCAAGTTGTCAGACAGATTTCCCTTATACATTAGACAGAAATCTAAATCAAGAAAGGAAGTTGTTAAGCAATACTGAATATTGCAAAACCTAACTTTCGGGTTCCTGTCCGACAGCCACATCCGTATTTTAAATTAGGTGCATAAGCTGCTTTTATAACGTCAAGTGGGAACTAGATACCTCAGAAACAGATCCAAAACAACCAACATACTAGAAAAACAGTTTTGGGCCACAGGCTTCAGACACTAGCATTAAACTAGAGGTTGCCTAACAGTCTATAAAACATGCTTTCATACAAATGATGTTTTTATAATTTTGTATTGTGCCATCTGCAATATCTAGTGTCTAAATCTCTAACTGCATTATGAAATGTAAATTCACTCTATGTATCAAATTAGAAGTAAATGCACTGCTCAGTTTTTAAATAATGAGAAAAACACACATACCCCTTATCTAATTTTTTTGTAGAAAATGGTACATTACTATAAGACATCTTGAAGTATTAATGAACAGAAAATAGGGATATTAAATAAGAACATATTACTTTCCACTGTGTTGTTAGTCTATTTGAATACACACTGTTAAATATCCAGTACAGAAATGAAGCAGAAAGGTTTATAAGACTGTATATCATTCTTCTGGACTGACATTCCGGGCAGAAAAGTAGGAAATGAAATGTCATACATTCTGCGCATGAGAGGTACTTTAGGACCCTGGAGCCCTGATTTATCATATCCTTTGGGGATCTTTATTTCTTACTAATTTTCCCATTAGCAACTCAGCAGCTTTTGGAGAAACTTTCTTGTGTTATTGCTGCTTTACATGAAAAATATCCTCTTTTCTGTTACCACCTTATCCAGTTGTGCTAGGCAATGTTCAGCAAGCTGTACTTCATTTCTTTCTGCTTTATGTTGTGCCATATTTTACTCACACTTCATTCTCCTATTACATATCTAATATCTGTTTATTCAATAACCTTGGCTTTGTCAGTCTTTGTGCCTCAGACACTCATAAAGTGAATTCAAAGAATTATTTGACTTACAATCTTGTGTTTCAAGGCATAATACCAGGGTCTATGCCTTTAAAAATAACTCCAACTCCCTTGGCTTATTTAATGCTAAGGAATCTGGAAGATGCAATCTCTGAGGGTAAACGGTTGGAGATACTTAGTGGAAATTAAGAAAAAAAAGAAAGCTACTGCTTTGAAAGGAAACAGAGACCAAATAGTGGGCAAGCTGAAAAGCTGACAGCTGACTGCAAAACAGCTAGAAACTTTCTAAAGGGGTGATATCGTTGTTGGTATGCTTCCTTTCCATTTGTCAGGGTTTTAGATGAGTCTGGGAAGAAAATTTCTAGGAATTATTCCCTGGGCAATAGAGCAACTAGGAAAACCGGGAGCAGGCTGAGTATGCAACCTGCAATTATAAAAATCAAAAAAACCATGAAGATCCGGAAAGGGCTTACTGAGTGAGATGTTTTTGGGAAAATATCTGACTTCTGAGTATGTAGAACACTCAGAATTCTTCACAGAAATACAAAATATGTTTGAACATTTACCTCAGGGCACAATCCATCAGGAGAAAATACCAAGCCAGTGGAGGTGCTACTGAGCAGAACTAATGCACCATATTAGACATAAGAAAGACTAGGATGGCCTTTTGAATTTTAACAGAGATTTTCTTTTCATTGAAAGGTCAAAGTTTTTACATCAAACAAAATGACTGGAAAGTAAAATGCACCTGAACGACACATGTGAAATCACTGAAACAGGCCACAATTAAAGATGAGGAATTTAAAATAAATGTTATGTGAGGATACAGTTCATTATATGATGTCCATGTGCCTTAGCTGGATGTGTCAGTGTTTGTCAGAAGTTTGGTGTCACTTGGCCCATATTGTGGATACTGTGGGATTAGCAGGATTGTTTTATAAAATAAATGAAAATTATGTGCATATAACTTTCTATTTCAAAGCATTAAGAATTTTCAAAAGCTTAATGTATTTTTTTGACTTCTAGACAGAAGAAATGAAGACAGTTAAGAGCTATTTCTCTTAGATGCAGATAGAATTTTGAATTTTTACTTAATATAGACGTGGACGACCATTTGACAGAACATTTGAACAAAAACAAAACCCACAAACCCCAGACTCTATAGATGTGGCATATGTGGTCTCAAGATCAGTGCTCTGTGCCAGGAATTCACATATATTTGCAAGGATATCTTATAGCCCCAATTTAAAAAGCATGTGAAGGCATTGAATATATCCAGAAGAGTGCAACAAATCTCGTGAGCTGGAACGTGGGCGCTTCTATAAGTAGTAGTTGAGAACGCAACATTTGTCTCTTTTGAAGAGAAGCAGACTAAGGGGTAGCCTCAGTGCTTTCCACAGCTTCAGAGAAGGGAAAGTGGATGGCAGGCACTGATCTCCTGACATCCAGTAATGGGATACATGGCAGTGATTCAAAGCTACATCAGTTTGACTTGGCATGAGGAAACATTTCTTTACTGGGAGGGTGGTCAACCGTTAGAAAAAACCTCCTAGAGACGTAGTCAATGCCCCATGTGTATCAGTGTTTGAAATGCATTTGGGCAATGTCCTTAATAATATACTTTCCCTTTTGGACAACCCTGAAATGGCCAGACAGTTGGCCTAGATGACCATTGCAAGTTCCTTACAACTGAAATTATTTGTTCTGTTATATTCTGCTCTGTGCTATTCTAATCTAATCTCTTTATATGGTCTGAGGATTTGTTCCAAACTTTCCATTTACCATGTATCCATAAAGGTGGTCACACATGATCTTTAAAGAATTAAGTATGCTTTATTCTTTCTTTTTTGAAAGATAGAAGATACATGATGCAGTATCAAACCATTTCCCCTCCCCTCTCCAGCTGCAGAGAGGAGTGACAGAGAGACTTTGGTGGGTGCCCAGCACTCAGCCAGCATCAACCCCCTACACTTAGGTTTGGCCCAGAAGAGTAGGGCATAGTGCTTTGCTCAGTTTCTGTGGTTAGCCATTACTTGCATGGGATAGAGGCATAGTTAAGGGCAGCTTGTGTCTGAGGGACTTGCATGTCCAAAATGAATAAATCTCAGACTTCTACTGAGTTTAGGTATCTGGTGGACAGAAATAAAGCCTTTTCAGTTTTGGTTTTTAAGCCCTTTTCACTGTAGGAACTGCCTCTGGTGCACTTGATTATTGTGGTCATTAGAAAGATACTGATACAACTGAATTCAGAATGTTTTTCGCAAAATCCCTCACTACATAACTTTAAGGAAAAAAACTTTTTGGTCAAGAGATAAAAGTGAAACTCAATAGTTTTTTCAAAAGTAGAAAATGAAGAGTATAGTTAAATAATCTTATCTGTCTCTGGGTGGGGCTTATAATGAGATTTTTGCTCAGGAAACTTTATTTAGACCCCAGAATTCTGCAGTTTCTTTATTGTGCTATATGGAATATAAAATCTGGTGTTTTTATTGCCCCTAAATCACAGAGTCTGGAATTGCTAGATCTAGGTGGAAGGCATGACCCAAGGTAAGAAGCAGCACATTTAAGTAGTCCCAGCCCTGGGACAGACCAACTAGAAACCCAAAAAACACTTTCTACAGGAACTTGATTTGTATTAGGTGAAGCTTTATGAAAAAACTTGAAAGTAATTCTTTTAGTTTAGTGCACACAGAGAAATTGTATTTTTGTTAGACTGGCAGTTTAGAACTGCTATCGCTGCAAAAATATTGAAATTAAAAAAAGTGCTTATTTTTTGCCTAATACCTTAAAAGTGGTGATAGATGCTGTATTTTAAACAAGATACAGTACTCAGAAAAAAAGCAAAAGCTGCTCATCTTTCACCTATCAGTGAAACTATATAGTCCACTTCTGCTGAATGCTAAGTTTTTTTTAAATTTTCAGACCTCAAATTTTTCTTTTTACACATTTTTTTTAATGAGAAAATCACATAGTAATTTTTAAACTTGCTTTTCAGCACAGTCCTAGTGAGACATAGTGATGTAATGGTTTACCAAACATCCATCGCAGAGCAGAGGTAACAATGTGCTTCTCTCTGTGCACATTCCTCATCTCATGAACTGATTTCTGCTTGCCTGTTTATTCAGGCAAAAGCTATTGAACATCTTGGCTCAGAATAAGACTGCAAGAAAAAAGACACAGGAGAAGCTGTTAAGAAGCTGTTTTTCTTCCCATATATATAAAAAAAGTAGTTGAGTGGAAGTTAAGAGACCTGCTTCCTGGAAATTTTCTCTTCTTTTATAGTTCTGTAATTTCGTGTTTAAATATCATATTCTTTCTATGTTAGAAAGACAGATGTGCATACTTCTGTTCTCCTTCACCTGAAAATATATCTGCATTCTGAAAAGTATGCCCTTTTTAAATTCGCAAATATCTTTTCAGTTATGTCACAGGCTCTCTACCCAACTACATGAACTGCACTGTTACAATGTTTGCTCCACAAGAACAGGTTAAATTTTTCTTTTTTTTTTTTTTTTTTTTTTTTTTTNTCTTATTTTTACAATGGATAACACCTGCTGAAATTTTATGCTGAAGAAAAAGACATGGACTTGCAGAAAATAAGCAAAAGCACAGTTTTCTGACTCTTTTGACCTCCATAAACATGAGATGCATTACAGCTGAAGCCTGGAAAAGTCATCGTAAGTTTCGTAATAAATGCAGTACAAGTGTGCAGCCTGCAGGCAATTCATATGATGGTGAATTGGTGTCAGAAAATGATTGCATAAAGGGGAGTGAATCTCTAGTTATTGAAATAGATTCAGCCACTGGTGAATGGTTAGTCCAAATTAATACAAGGATAAGAAATGTGTGTATGGGATGGAAAAGAGATGAAGATTGAATGAGAAACAAAGATAAAAATGAAAAAATTACCTAACTTTGTAAATCATCAAAAAAGCTACATTTTCTACTTTGATCAGTCTCCTCTCTTTCCTCATTCTACTCCTTTCCTCATTTCAGTCAGTGAATAAAAAATACTGACATGCTTGATAAAAAGTGCATGTGAATATGTCCTGACAAATGGAGTCATGATGAATGATATGTCAAATTGCTTGGAAGAATATAACCTTTGGATGTTGAAATTTTCTCCTGGTTATAGTCATTTTATTCAGAAACTTACACCTGTGCTTACCCCATTGGATTAGGGCCCATCAGGATAATGTGAATATATAATTTTCAACTATAACATGATGTTAATAATATTGCCAGTTCTACAGTTTTCCTACTTTCCTCACCTTCATTTCCTACTGCCTTTTCAAATTATTTAACTAATGGAAAGCTTCTAAAGCTATCTTTAAATATAGAACATATTTAAAGAATTTAAATTAATTAGAGTAATAAGAAAAAAAATCTTCCTCCATTTGACCCCCATTCAAATACCAGAAGCTACAGCTTTACGGCTGTGGTAAGCCTGCAAGATACATCATGAGACACTTGCTTACATGCTCAACTGTGATTGCTTGTGGCAATTTGCTTTGTTTGCTAACTTTCTGTTAGCTTTATCAGCTAAAATACTATTTGCACATGAAAGTTTTTCCCAATCACAAAGGTTCCCTGAGAAACACAGGGAGCTAGAAAACAAAAACATGCATTAGCAGCCAATGTATGAAGCAGGGAATCAATAGGCCATCAGAGAGATGCAAGCAAAAAGGAAATTGTTTGCCCTCATAAGGATCTTTCTCTCTAGAATTTGTTCCTCACTCCTGTGCAAATTAATTTCAATGTAATGATCCTCAGAGATGCTGGAAGACTCCCCTGTTTGATAAGTTTGTCCATTGAGAGACATTAGGAAAAAAAAAAATTAAAAAGAGAGAGAAACAGCTACAGATCATTCAGCATTTGACCTGGTTTGCATAGACTTGTTAAGTCCCACTTGTTTGAATGAAGCTACAACTTTTCTCCTAGTCCTGTAGAAGAATGAGATGATAGGACAGCAGAAACAAAATAAACCCTCATGGGATTCTTTCATTTGGGTGGTGCACAGTTTCTTTAACATATATCCTTAACTTCAATGAACGTTTTTAAGTTATAGTAAAGTATAAAGAGGCCATCATTGTACAATTAAGAAGTTTGGGTTTTTTTCCTGTATGTCCTCTTGGAAAAAAAAATAACAAAGAAACAGAGAGACTTGATTTCTTCCTGAAATTTCCAATAGATCCAACAGGAACAGAAAAGACTTTAAGTTTTACCAGAAACCTCTGGGAATTTTTGTCCAGGGCACAGGAAATACTCTTCATAGTTTGGTTGATATGTCTGTCATTTACAGTCACATAAAACAAATCCAGAATTAATGTCAAGAGTCATATAACTTATTCTTTTACTTTCAAATTATTTCTATCCAAACTGTTCCTACCAAATATTTGTCAAATCTATCTTTAAGAACCTCCTGTAATGAAAATGTGTTAGTTTTGTTTTGTTTGTTTTTTTCCCTGGGGACACCAAGAATAAATTATTGCCTTCTTTGCAACAATCCTTATTCATACACAGACTGTGATCTTAGTCTTCTACAGACTAAACAGCGCTCAAAACCAAAAGTCATTCTTTGTCGATCATGTACTTCTGCACCTTTTTGTTACACCCTCTCTGGTTTATGAGCAAGGCGGAACTCTTTTTTTTTTTCCTTTGAGTCTTACAAGCAACACTCCTGTTTATACATCTCAGCACTTGTCCCCTTTTCTGCTGCACTTTGACAACTGATTTATGTTCAAAACTGTCAAAAACACACTGAAGAACCCTGATCAAAACTGTCTGTCGTTATGAAGGGTAACCTCTGATTTAGTCAGTGTGTACAGTTTTCTAGCACGCTTGGCTCCTACTCTATCACTTTTTTTTTGCCTTGTGCCATGTGACCTAAGCGTTATTGTAAGGTCGTATGAGCCAATTTTAAAGTTAGAAAGAAAGAATGAGTTATACCCCTTGAAACCTGTTTTTTGCTCTTCCAAATTGCATTGCTCCAAAGTGATTTGTTCTTTACACTATATCTGATTTTTCCTAAGGCTATAGATAGATCAGTTTATGATTTTTTTTTTCCAGTACACTTTTGGGAACTAAGACAGGACAACATGATCAGGAAACTTCTTCCCTCTATCTGTCTTTGTCTTTTTCTCTGTGTGTCTCTGTGCATCTCTGTCTTTCTGTCTGTCTGTTCTTCCTCTTCTGTTTGGAAATCCAACTGTCCCACAAGAATTCTCAAATTTAATAGTGAATAGTTGACATTCCTTTGAAAATGCTTATTTCATCCAGGTGAATTTCATAATATTTCAGAGTTTGAAGTGATCCAGTTATTAGTGTTTGAACACCAGTGTTAAAAATGGGGGGTGGGGAATGTCTCTACAAATAATTTGAATATTTTGCATAACTTTTGCGTAATCTTGAATCTTAGCAGTAGCTGGGAACCAAGGTGAGATTTTGCAACACCAAAAAGCTTTCCTTCTTCATTGAACACATAAGAGGCATGGGAAACTTGAGGTTGCTGGATTCACAATGCAGTGGGAAGATTTCAGAGGAATGGTACTACTCATCATCCAGCTGGCCTCTGGGGTGCAGTTTCACAATTAGATTCAGTCCTTTTAAATCACACTGATGCAGCAAGAGTATATCCTGTATATCGTATATATATATATATATCCTGTATATCTTTTAAGAGCAAGGGCAAGAAATGTTGAATGCATTCCTCTCTCTTTCTCCTTTCCTATTAGGCCCTGGTAAGACAGAAAGTTGCGTGCTATCACACCTGTAGACATCAATGTTCCTGTATTAACTCAGCAGTGTGAGGATGGCTGAGATACTCACTTCAAGAGAAAGCTTTCTGAAGATTAAATACTATTAGCTGCTAGAGGAGAAGGTCATGACTTAGTTGTCACATGAAATATCAAAGAATGCCCATTTAGTTAACAGATATGCTCTTCAGATTTAATTTTTGTGTTTCATCTATTAAATCATGTACACGATGATGTGTGCATTCAAAGGGTAATGAAACCTATGTCTGGTATGGATTTGTGGCAAGAAGAAGCACTGTTAAATTAATAATTCCTTTTTATATGTATCAGAATATATAATAACGCCAAAATATGTGCTAGAAAGGCCAATATATTTCTACTTCTTGAAATGGAAGTACCAGTATATATACTCGGGCCACTCAGCTGGAAAGCAGATTTTTGCAGAAAAGGTCAAGGGAGTCCTATTGGAAACCAAGTTGAAAACAAAACAGCATTGTACCCTTATGGCAAAGAAGGCCAGTGATATCCAGGGCTGAATTAGGCAATGGACTGCCAGCAGGTCAAGGGAGAGGGTCTTCCCCCCCAGGGGTTACTCAGCACTGCTAAGGCCATACCTAGAGTCCTGTGTCCAGTTCTGGGTCCCCAGGACAGAGAGGTATGACCCCAATGGAAAGTGTCCAATGAAGGGCCACAAAGATGACAAAGCCTTCCTGCAAGGAGAGACTGAAAGACCTGTGACTATTTAACCTACAGAGAAAAAGGTTCTGGGGGCTTTTCCCTAGTAGGACCTGGGGGAAGAGTATAAAGAAGGCAGAATGAGACTCTTCTCAGTGATTCCCAGTGGCAGGACAAGGGACAGTGGGCACAGACCAAAATGCAAGTGATTTCATCTGAATGATAGAAAGTATCTTTTTACTCTGAGAGTGATCACTTACTGGCACAGGTTGCCCAAACAGGTTGTAGAGTCTCTATCCATGATGGATTTCCTTGTATGTACTAGTATGTGAAAAACAAAAACCCTGAAGCTACAGGAATGGTTTGTGAAGAGTAAATTACTCTACAGTGACTCAGAGACTAGTTAATAAAGTTATTTGGCTTCTGCTGTTGAAAATAAATTTTCTTTAAAGAGCCCCTAATATTTCATGCACAGCTTTCAAAGTAGTTCTGCTAAATTTCCATTTATTTGAATAAATTGTATCAATTTTTTCAAATGTCATTTCAAATATTTAGCTAAGTTTGTTTGGAAGTACAGATTCGCAAATATGTCAGGTGTTCATTAATCAAAACACAAATGGATAGTGGGACACTGCAGTTCAGCTTAGGAGGAGTGATGATGAGGTTTTTTTCACCATAGTTTTTCAAGTTCTGCTACCTGCTGTGCTGTTTGCAAGATAAATCCACTAGATGGCATGCTGTGCTTCAAAACTGACAATTTTACACTGTTTATATAACAAGATTTTAATGACTTTTATGATAAATACCCTACATTTTAAAAACTTACGGCATCAGAAAAAAGATAGACACACATACTATTACATGCCGTTAATTAATCAGGTGTAGAAACCATGGAGCTGTCACTATTGCTTAAATTTCCACAGATACACAGGTGCAGAATGATTGTAACTGTACCACTTTACTACTGAGAAAGTGTCACTGCACTCAGTAAGGGAGGAATTATACCAATCTGATGCTGCATTAATTCCAAAAATTTCCTAATAGAATTCTTACACTGGCCAGTTTAGACATCATTAATTTATCATTAAATAAAAAAGAAAACAAAAAGTTTTTTGCATCTAAAAAACAACAAACATGAAATCTTTCTAATCAAGCCACATTGAACATGCTTTTATTACTGCATTTCTGAACTCCTCAAATTATGCCCCAATATTTTTTTCTTCTATGGTACAAAATTAAGAGCTACTGAATTATTTTTTAAGCTGTTAGTTAAATTGAGATGAAAATTTGCTTTCCTAGTACATCTAAATCAAAACATTTGTTTACTGATAACTTTGAAACTAAAATTACTATCTTTAAGAATTTGCCACTTAAATCATGCAGTTATATCATTGCTGTAAAATTTTGAAGATTATTCCTGAGTTGTTATTTTGCAGTCAGGTTCAGTATATTTTACAGGTTACAGCCAGATAATGGAAGCCCTCATTTGAACAGGAGCACTCATACTGGAAGGATTCTTCAACACAGCGGGGGAGTAACTGAAAAAATTATAACACAGAGTGAGGAGGGCAAGGCAAACTCAAATTCTTGAGAGGAAAGTGCAACAACCCAAGAAGAAAGAAAAAGGAAAGGAAGAATATCTGAAGGATATAAGAAATGGAAATGAAGACCTATAGGAAACTTGAAAGGATGCCTAAGGAATGAAAAATTACAATTTAATTTAGAAGCCAAAAAATCCATCTTTCATAAACAACTTACCTTGACATGAAGCTATGTCCTCTTCAAGGTTCCTCATTACTTAGAAGGTCATCCCAGAGTGGGAGCTTATAACTAATCCTGACATTCTTGAAAGCCACACCTTTACTTTTCCATTTCCTTCTTTGTTATTATAGTACTACATGTAACGTCAACATATTTTAGTTCAATTTCACTCATGGAAAAGGTAAATTCAAGGGAAATAAAAAATATATAACATACGAGGTCTTCTCTGTTCTGAGGATGTTCTTTAAATGAGACTGTTTTAAACAGTATCTTCTTTAAAAAAAATCAACAAACCACACCCCTCCCTGTCCACTTCCAAAAAATACCCCACTACTCAATACATGGATTTTTACATGAAATATAGTTGGTATTCTGGAAAAACAACAAAAAAATCTGGCCTTGCAAACGCAACCAAAACTTGTGGGTCTTTGGATATTTCTTCCTTTTTTCTGTACTGCCACAGTCAGAAATGTACTTGAAAGTTTGATAAAACCATGGTCTCATTTTATTTCCACTTGCTTCAGTAACTTTACACAAGTTACATCGAAATCAACATTTATAAAAGTTTGATTTTGAATGTGAGAATTTTATGATTCTGATTCTATACCAGATCTAGACAAAAGTAATTAGACTTTAAAATAATTAGTAAATCTACAGAAGTCATCCTTTAGCTTGTGTAGATAAAAATATAGGTTCTGAATGATACTCAATGAGACTGAAATATGAATTACTTGATACTGCATATGCTCTAGAAACATAGATTGTTTTTCTTTTTATCATATCTTCTGCCATTTATGATTTATATTTAGTGGAAATGTCTTGTTTTGAAATACAAAGCCCCCACTTCTTTCTGCACAGCCAGGTAGCTATTCAGATACAGGTATTCCTGAACATGAGTTTTAATTTTACCATAAATAATACCGCAATATCTTGATGTTTGTGATACTTGTATTTTGATTTTTGTTTTTGTGAGGAGTCAAAAAATACACATAGAGTCTAATGAGGAAACAGGGTACAGTGGCACAGTGCCAGGACCAGGTGCAAGGCAAGGCCTTACAAGCACATGATCAGCATTTATCAGCATCTGTCAGCCTGACCGACCCCACTTATTGTATTATTCCTCTATTCTCCTATGTCTATTTCTCTCCAAACCACCTTGATCCCTCCCTTTTCCTTTGGTTCTTCCCCTAACATTCCATATTAAGTCTAGTGAAATTTAAAAATCCTGCTTCCTTGCAACCCAATATTAACCCTGTAACACTAGGCAGTAGTAACACCTATTCTACAAAGCCATCTGGAGAGCCACTCTGCTGACTCATGGTGATAAGTTTTCTTCCCAGACAATGAGGCTGAGGCTCTCCTGGAACATCTGGGAGCAGAGCCAGGGAAGTGACTTGCCTCTTTGATTAGAATATTGCTATTTTTCTTCTGTGATCCTTGTTTTTTGAGTATTCTTCCTAAACCTTTAATCACATAATCTAACAGTTTCAAAAAGCTTATTCTTTCAAGGAAGTAACAAAAAATATATTTAGACTCTTTAGAACCAAATATCCTATTTTCAGCACATGTGGAATAGTTTGCACTGAATGTGCTCATGGGGGAAAAGACATTAAACCACAAAAATTTGTATATTTTAAAATCTCTGTCTGCTCTTCTATTCAAGTCTCTTGAAATCTGTATTCATTCAGCATTCCACCCAGAATAGTTTTTATTGCAAACACTGACTGCAATCACTTTCAGCTATTTCTTAGGTAATAAAATTGTCTGCATTCAATTGATAGTAGTGGATTCTAATTTAACCATTTAAGAGTAAAGCTGCATTTTCTTTAGACTGCTTTAAGGAGTCCAGTATACTTAGCAAGCGCCATCTTTTTATATGCATCACAGTCTCCAGAGTATTTTAGACTTTATGAGATCAGCAGACCTTAAATGTTCACCATCTCGTAGCATTTTATTACAGTGAGTCCATTTCCTAAGATGATTTCTCCATTTGCCACTGATCCTGTTGTTCATTGAACAGTAAAGAAGTAGTCTTATTGCACCTTGAAGGGCTCAAGTGCTGCTTTAGTGATTGCAGAATGGATATCCTTGGTTGAATTGCCAAGGAAATTGAAACTCCACTGGTCAACAGGTCTTTTTCTTAAACCAAGGGCTTTCCTGCTCCTCTGGAATTGCTTTTCACCTTGATCATAGTACTTCATATATCTTTCCTCTGAACATCCTCTATATGCTTCTATATTTCATGATTACTGTTTTCCTGTTTAGGATTTTCTGCTGTTGTTTCAGAAACTCTGTTCTTCCTACTGAATATGTGTAGTCTAAGATTATGACTTGAACAATATATATACACACTGTATATAGAAATTACGTTTTGTCAGATAGTACAGTTATACTGAATGCTTTAACCTTTTTAAAGTATCTGTGATGCCAAATGCTTCCTCGTTATGGATTTCAACACCATTTTGATAACAAGAAAAAAAAAGAGTTACACAATTTACAGTAAAAGTCATTTTTCAAGGTCCTAGTCCTATTCTTCAAAGACAGAAAAATTATGAACACATGAAGTCATTTCCAGGACACTGGACACCTTTTTCTGTCTCATTCTTTTGACAAATAATTGTGAAGTCAATGAGCAGAAACTTCTACTGTAAAATTTTGGAAAGAAACATGTTAATTGTGAAAAAAAAACTAGATAAATTTTAAAGCTGGGCCTGAGTTTCTCAAAATTTGGGAATTTTTAGGAATAGATCTAGAAGATTAGCTTTCTTTGAAAGGGAAAATAAAAGAAAGAAGGTAGATGCAACTTCATCGATCAGAGTATTTAAAGAGAGCTCTGGCAAACTGAGATTATCTACCCATGGTTAAAGCTGATTTTTTACTTAAAAATGAACATTCAAAACAGTGTATTCCATGACTGACATTTTTATTTTTTCAGGAAAAGCTGTCTCATGTCTCTTCCAAATACAGAAAAAATTTTCACTGTACAAATGACACTTACTTTACAGACCTTCAAGGGCATCTGACTCTCTTCATATATTCCACTGGGAATTTTATTATGCTCATTCTCTCACATCACAATTTTGGCATAACAGATTTCTAAGTTCAGCAGACTGGATCATAGCTGGCACTGGTATTTTACAGTCTCAAAACTCTGTATTTTGTTCAGTATTCTAATAAATATACCCTCTAAAAGCCACAGGGAAAAGGGCAGATTCCTTTTCTCCTATGCAAAATAGTACTTTTAAACGGAAGGAGAACAATTTGAATAAACGTGGTGTGGTTCAGTAAATTAATTTGCAATTAATCAACTTTCTCTAATTGAATTATTTGCACAATATTCTTACCTTTCTTTTGTGTAGGATTATTTCAATCTTTGAAAATATTCTGAGCTGAAAGATAAGGCTGTTTTGATCTTTTTTTCACGGAACTTTTGCTTAGCCTCCCACCTATTAAGGACATGTTAGTTTTCCCAGAATCACTGGAGATCTCCTAGTCCAGTATGGCTGTTCAGACCAAGATTAACTAGTACAGGTTGTTTGGCATCTGCTTCTGATTACCTCCAAGAATGAATGCTCCATGTCTCTGAGCAGCCTTTTCCATCATTTCACCATGAACAGAGTAAAAATATATTTTTTTTATATTTAAGCAGAATTTATGTCCTTTGCCTCTTTTTCTGTTCCATCAGGTCCCATGAAGTTGTATATGCCCAACTTCTTTAATTGGTTGCTATCTTTATTCTTTTATGCTGAAACTTCTTTCATGTTTCCCAAGAACAGCTGCAAGTATGATGACTCTTCCAGTCTTCTGAAGAAGACGTCATTCACTTCTTCCTCATCAGGCAATCTACAGTAGACATCCACCACAACACTGTCATCATTGTAGTGGATTCTACCACTGCTCTATAATCTTGACCCATAAACTCTGAACAAGTTCAGCATTGGTCTCAAGGCATCCATCAATGCATTTCTCCTAATCTTTCTCTCTGTCCTCCTAAGGACTCAAGATTTAGATCTTGATTCCTCATTTGGTGACCAAAGTAAGTGAATGGCACCTTTTTTTGCGGCTCGAAGTGCTTTCTTCATATGCATCTCAAAATAACTGGTTATAAAACAACATTATGATTTCTCTTTTTTTTTTCCTAAATTACCTTTAAAGCACAATTATTCAATAAAACAGTTTTAATGAAACATTACTTTTTAAACATCTTTTATTTCTGCTTTTGGACTAGAACCCAGTGGTCTATGCTTTCATTTGATTACTAAAAAGGAGAGAGAAAAGAAAAATATCATTCAGGTAGCTTAAGAGAGAACACAAATTCATGAAGACTACTTCAAGACTGAAGACTTTTCAATGTTTCCGCACAATTAATGAAAGCATGAATAAATAAATAAAAAATCCTAGCAAATGCAGGTGTAGGATGAAACCGCCTTCCTTTTTCTGTATGTTTATGCACGTAACATACTTCCTATTACTGTGATGAATTGTGGTCCTGTCACTTTCCCCTCCTCATGTTTTATTGAGTGAAAAATTCCAGCATATGAAACAATAGCATAGCAAACAGGATGTATAGTTATCTGTACATAGTATCTCCCACTCTATTACTACAGCAAGAGTTCATTCTCAAGTAAGTTAATAAAACTTAAGAGGCTCTCTCTCTTGACTTAGTGGTCTTTTAACTAGGTGGAAATATATTACAGAATAATCAATTCAGGAAGACAATCTGTTTTACTTTGGCAACAACTTCCCTGACTTTAAATTAGTTGAGGTTCATCTGGAAACTTGTCTATCATTTGTTCAAATCAGAAATTTCTCTTTTGTGTACTATTACCAGACAGTCCATATGTAGAGATCCATTTGTAAAGATCCATTTATTTATCTATAATAACACATCAGAAAGCTCATTTTCCTAACTCACTTAAGAACCTCTTTGAGAATATGTGTAGGAAAAGTCTGTGACAACTACCAAGTCAGGGGACCATTCTACAGCCTAGAGTAAAGTACATGGCATATGTGATACCCACAAACATAAATTCTTAAAGGAGGATGGTCATTTACTTACATTTACACAGGCCTTGGGAAGTGGTGTTTCCCATAAGTTTTCTACCTGCTTTCAGGCAAAACTCATTAACACAACACCAAAGATACATTCTCTACTCATCTGGCTTCCAGCTGCCTCCTGTGACTGTGCCCTTAGGCAATTTACTGGGAGGCAGCAAACCTGGAAGTACAAGGCTAGGTTATTGTGTCGTCAGTGTCCAGGTGGATCATCACTGAATTCTAGCCCTTGAACAGACTCTTGGTAAGTCTCTCCAGCTGCTATGATCCATGAGGTTTCATCCCTCCAGCCCTTGCACACCCAGAACACAAGCTTGTAAGATCATTATCTATCTAGAGCAAATTTCTCTAATTTTGTCGCAAAATTTTACCAACTTGCATCTTGGACCTTACCCAACAGGTAAAAGAAGATCCAAACTGAAAAAAAAAAAAAAAACAAAAAAAAAACCAAAACAGAGATTAATATGGTCGTCATGTGAGCTGTCTTTGTCACTCCTTGCTGGATTGTGGCACTTTTAAGAAAACGCCTTTCTTGATGAGGAGAAATCTGGCCAGGTCTTATGCATGCATAGCTGTGTGCAGCATCAATTCTCTGCAAACGATAATTGTTCTCATGTTTACCACTTCTGTCCCACATATGTTATGAAGGTGGAATACTGCTCAGTGAGATATTTCATCACTATTCAGATATACTCCCTGGTGGTGCTTCTTTGCCATCTGAAGCTGCCACAGTCCATAGAGACGCTCTATGAAAAGTCTGACTATCCCACAGCTTCCTTCTTGGCTTTTGACAGAATAAAGAATGGATAGGTTGGCTTCCAGAGACAATACTGGAGGACAATACCAAAGGCAACATATCTTCATATTTTTTTATGCCTATGAAATACATAATTTTGCCTACTGTCAGTATGTTTTTTTGGGAAAATGATAGTCAAAATGGGCCCAAAGCATGACAGGAAGTGCCATCATTTTACAGCATGGAGAGTCATATCCTAGATATATATCCCTGCCTTTCCATGTTAGCTGGCCCTGACCAGGCTGTGCTGTGTCTGATGGAATTCAGGATGACTTACTCTATGACCTTTCCTGATACAAAGGTGAGGCTGACAGGCCTGTAGCTCCCCAGATCCTTCTCCCTGCCTTCTTGTAGACAGACATCACATTTTCTAACTCCCAGTCAACTGAGTCGAGCCCTGTTATCCAGGACTGTTGGTAAAGGATGGAAAGTGGCTCAGTGAGCACTTCAGCCAGTAGTGACATAGACTTGTATGAGGGGGGTTAACCCCATAGACTTGTGTGTCTAAAGAGTGTAGCAGGTTTCAAACAATTCCCCCTTGGGCTATGGGAGCTTCACTCAGCTCCCAGTCCCTGTCTTTCAGCTCAGTTTTTCTCTATTCCAGAGAACAACCGGTCTGTCAAAAACCAGAGGCAAACAAAGTATTAGGTACATCAGCCTTTTCCTCGTCCTTTGGCAGTATGTTTCCTTCCACATCCAATAAAGGATTAAGATTCTACTTTGTCCTCCTGTTGTTGCTTATACATTTAGAGAAATATTTTTTGCTGTCTTTTACAGCAATAGACAGATCTAGTTCTCATCCATATTGAGCAAAGTCCTTTTGCACCACAGCAGTTTTTGTTCTCAAGGTCAGCAAAAGCTTCAAAGAAAGCCTGGAATATCTTGTAGTTCTGCTGTAATGCTGCTAACACACCATCGTATCATCTACATTTGGTTTGGAGATTGGTTACAAATAGAAACACAGAAATCTCCAAATAGTGGCATTTTTTTCTTGATGAATATGGGTCATATTCAGCAAGACAAGATATATAAGGTTATGGAGGTACTGTGTGTCTAACAGATTGCCGTATTAGCTGTCCTTTCTTGATGAAGAGTCATTTATCAATGAGAAACAGAATTATCCATTCTACTTCTGGGAAACAATCCTGGAAGTTACCTATTGTTAGAAACATTAATAGGCTTCATCTGACAAAGAGCCAGATCCTATAAAAACTAAAACTCAAGACTGACCTTATTAAACACTGTGAGTGAAAAAAGTTGCTCAGCCTCATTCAGCATAAGGCTTTTTGTAAATTCATGCATGCATCATTTGCTGGTTTCTAATTTTTGGGTGGGGGGGAGGGTAGAAGGAAGTATTTTTAAAATAACATAGACATGCCCTAAGGAGTTACGTCACACTAGACATTGACATTTTTTCAGATCAATCTCTTTTTCCTATCCCAAATGATGTTCTAGTAACATTTACTGTCCTATGGGGTCTTTAAAAAAACACATAAGCCCAACAAACTAAAGGAAAACAAACCCATGTGGCTTAAGTTAAGTCTTTTATGGAGGAAATACATTTTAGCTTCAGAGCAACGCTTGTCATCTAATACCTTTAGATTTTTCTGGTGCATAAAATTCCAAGATAAATTTATGAAAGTTCCAATCTCCTTTTTTATTCTCAGTAGTCAGTTGCTTAGCTTTCAATTTCCAGTCTGGTTTAGAAATACTCTTGGAAATTTGTGTGTTTATGTACAAGTGAAATTAGATTCCTTTTAAACAGAGATTCTTAAACATGCATCTGGGATCAGGTTCCTTTCTTTGGTTTAGTCATGACAGTGTAAAAGGATAAAAAATAAATTTATCCTGTTTATAATGTGCAAGCCTGCATGACTGCACAACTACGCATGTAAGGAAGAGCTCCGTGCAGTATGCACAAAGATATTCTATTGATTTGCAGAATTTATTACACCCAATGTGGTATTTCAGTAATACCAAACGCTGATGGTTACGGACACAGGAGATTTAATTAGTGTGAATGTTCTTTTTAGCTGACAGGATATAACAAATCATGAAGTATACAAAAAGTGCTTAAAAAGTTTTATTATCCCTTCAACATAATTTTATTTCTTCTGAAATTGCTTCAGAACTTTACAGTACCCTTCCATAAAATGCCATCAGGTTTTTATCCTTTTGGGTGAGAAATCTTTTTTAAAATCTCTTTTTAATAAAGTGGCTAAATTTGCAATTTTATTCCATGATGTCCATATGGAATTCAATGTAAAATGAATAGTTAACACAGAGGCAAAGAAAACATAAGACTGAAGAAAACACGGGAATGAAAGAACAAGATTTAGTACAACACAATACAGAGCCATATAATCAAGAGATTTTGTTTGTGTAGAGAATAATTAGAATAATTAATGTTATATCATAGATTTGCACATGAAACCTAAATTATGAAACTGTACCACTTACATAAATATTTTCGTTCTTCTTATTTTTACTTTTTTTTTAAAGTGCTATATTAGATGAAACCATTAATAAATTACATAAATTACTTCTTTTTAAAATAAATAATTAGAATTTCCTAGCAGGCAAGGAATTACTGTGTTCAGCAGACCATCTGGAATGAAGTATGTGAGCTAAAATGCTTCTTTTTGCATTTTTTCCCTTCAGCAGATGCCATTACTCATCAAAAATCATATATTTGATTATTTTATTTCATTCTAGGCTATGCTTCAGACTATATGGATTCCTCCTGCAAGTTGGTTATACTAAAATCAAATATATTGAAAGGAATGGCAGTCAAGTATCTAGGAAGTTTTAAAAATATATTATATGTTTGCAAACAGCCTTACCCTAACAATGTGACCTTCAGTTTGTTTGGAATTTCTTTTATATATACATATATTTTTTTTAATAATTAGTTGAAGGAATTAGTACAAAATGGCTAAATACCTTCCCTATTTCTCAGTACATTTTGTATGGAGCTCCAAAATTTGCCAGATAGAGTGATAGAGCTATCACTCCTCCACTGGTGTTCTAGCTCATATAAAATCCAAGAAATAGGGTTAAGACATGTGCTTACCTTGTGCTCTGCCTTGAGTACACTTTGATTCTCCTGGGCCCTTCCTCCAGGTGAGATTTCTGGTCTGGTGACCACTTAGGTCCTGGGATAGCAGCTCCAGGGGAAGTTGTGGAGCATTGCCTCCAGTGTGCCAGGGATTTGTGGCTACTGTGGGGCTAGAATACAGGCCCAAGGGGCAGGGTGTACCTAGCAGGGCATTGTCTCACCAGAGCAAGATATGCCCCTTTCCCCTACACACATGCTCCTGAAATGTTTCAAGCTAGCAATCCTTCCAGTCTCTCACAATACAATAGAAAAATGCCTATCTGGGAAACCCCTTCTGTGGGATCAAGTACCAAAGTTAACAGAAATTCAGGCATACAGGAAAACAAGCCAAATTGCCTGGATAGGCTGCTGATCACATTCACTTTTGATTACAGGTGTATCCATTTCTTTGTTTAGATGTGTAAGCATAATATGTTGGATATTTCTAAACTACACAATATACTTAATTTTAGGGACAAAGAGAAAATTCTTTTTTTAGCACACAATATTATGAGTTTTTGTTTGTCAAGTCCAATTTGCTTAGAGATTCTCTGTGGGATCCTTTTGATGAATTTTGATCTGGTCTACAAGAAGAAATTTTGGATTTACTACTGTAGAGAATCTACTTTCTATCATATTAGGTACTAGTTATGGGATAGTTCTCTTGATGAGTAATAAACTAGCACATTTCAGTGCAACTTAGAATATTTGAAAACAAATTGATGGGAAACTGCTAAAATGCTTCTTTAAATTTGGTTTGGTTAAAGAGTCATAACTTTGGTGATACTAACATAAGACTACAGCTTATAAACTGCAGCACAGATTTTCAAATGATTTTTTCAATGTACTGGAAAGAGCTGTGAATCTTCCCAGAAAGGGAAGAGTGCATGCAAATATTTTGGACTTGTTCTTAATGGTAGCAGTGGGGTTACAGGGGTGACTTCTGTGAGAAGCCGTCAGAAGCATCTTCTGTATCTGATGGTGTAAAGGCCAGCTGGCTCTAAAACAGAGCCACTGGCTGCCCTTATCTTGTGCCATGAGCCTTTTGCTATATTTTGTCTCCTCTGTCTAATTGAAGAAGTCAGGGTCAATGCACCTCAACATCATATATGTAAAAAATATAAAAATAAATATTAAAATGTCAAATGCTGTTAAAATTCGATCTGCAAAAGTTGACTTAGTAGATTCTCTGTGTTGCCCACTGTTGACTTTTGCAAGTATAAGAAGTTTACATGTAGCTTTGTTTTGGAATATTTGCTGTAATGAGAAGAAAATGGACTTTGAGATGGCATATTAATTTAATCACATAATATTTTCTTTAGTAGGTATAAATGCCAGGAAATCTGTAATCTTGAAATGCATTTGTATTTTCCTATTTTCTTTATTATCTAGAGACTAATTTATTTTCATTCTATTTCTACTGTAGTGCTAATTCCCTAGTGTTGTTACTTACTTATTATTTAACACAACTATGCACAGTCTGATGCTGAGAAGACTTGCTCTTAAAACGTGTTTTTGTTCATAATGGTGTATCCAAGTACAGGAAAAAGTGTTCTAGAATTTTCAATTTGTATTTTTTTAAGAGCATCCATATGAAGCCAACTGAAATTTAGCTTCTATTTTCAGAAAAGAAAACTGTCAGTTTAGTGTCCACTTTGATATTTTTTTTTCTTCATGGATGTTTTCTTTCCTTTAAAGAATGCTTTTATTTCTGTTACCATTTGGCATCCCTCAATGAATTTTCCTTTCACTTTACATGGAAATTTGGACTTAAATCTATTTTGCCTGAAAAAAATTTGGGGTGGAGCTTTTACTTGAAGAGCAAACTGAAAACTGGGAGATATTACAGACAAAAGGATTTTGCAAATCATGAGCAGCAGAAATACTTGATCCATCTCTACCTCTTCACTAGGATTTTCCCTGCCTATATTTCTTTTCTCTTGGTAACAGTTTTATTTCACAGAATTTGGACATCCTGGTAATATAGAGTCACAAAATATTTGGGGGAAAATAAAGAAAAATAGGGAAGGGAGTAAATCAGACCTTCAGATACTGCAAATCAATATCATGCAACCCATTTCAACATAAGTCTGTTGTCTTAAGAAATCACTTCAGCACACACCCATCACCTGGAGAAAAACATCCATTAACCAATCTCAAAGGATGAAAATGGGTGAAATGACAAATAGAGGATTCTCTGTTCACAAGAATAGTTTTTTACTGTGAACTTAGACAAGAATTTAGAACAGTAATATTTTTAATGTTGAACAATAAAGCTCTAATTACAATAAGCAATCACCCTTCTGAAGCAGTATGCAACCTTCAGAATAATGATTTTTTTACTTTGAGATTTTATGTGTGGCAGTTTATGAAAAACTAAAGTTGAACACATGAATTTGTCTCAGTGAGATAGAGAGAGCAGATTATTAAATCAAGAAAAAATATGTTTTTAAATTATACATTAAATAATACAAAAAAAGAGAATAGTAGCCTTTTTCAGGGATTACCTCTGAGAATTCAAAAAACCTCAAGTCTGTAAAAGATCTGTAGAAGTTAGAAAGTTCACCTGCAAACCTACAGTGAAATATACTATTCAAAGGGAATGCTAGACAAATATTGCCAAGAGGGGATGCAGACTCTAGGTCTGTTTTCTACGCAGAGTAATTTATATGTATTGCAGTGTTTAACTAGGACATGTTTAAGCTTCTGAAAACACTGTTCAGAAATGCTAAGTCTCCCTTAAGTTCATTAATTCTTATTGAATTCAAGTATTTTCAGCAAACTTCACTTCCACTTTGCAGCTGTCTCTCAAGTATTTCAGATTTCTCTTCCATGGATTATGGATCCTAGAAGAGTTGTGTTTCTTAGATGAACCTGTCTTTATCTTTTGGGATTTTCTCCTTAATATTTTTTTTTTTCAATTTTTCAAGACTGAACCTGACTTGAGACATGAGCTAAAAGCAAAGCAAGCCAAAACTCCCTCTTCACCTATCTAACAAAACATTTACTTTCATTAAGCCCAGCAAGCATAAGCTTCCTCCTACTTTTCCTATCAGATTTGTTTGGTTTTGATTGTTTCTTTGTAGCTGTAATATCCTATGCACTCCTTGAATTTGAATCCCACTTATTTTTGTTTGTCTCAATGAACTTGTCTTTTACTGTGTTTGCCTATGTACTTACAAGTCCAAACATGTTTGAAAGTCCAAAACCCAAATGTCTGCACAACACATAGACATCTTTGAGCGTTCATTGATAAGTGAACTTTTGTCTCCAGGATGAGCAATTCATGCCTTTTATATGTGAAGATTTTATAGAATACTAAAATTTCATCTCTTGTACTGTGCAGCTGTCATTATATTCCAGTCAGAAAGCCAGGAAATTCTCATCAGTCCATAGTATTAATATTCAGGAGTCTGAATATAGGGTAGGCACACATTTCTGAAAGTATGTCATTCTGACAGATAAGGATACTAATATTCCTAAAAACTAACTTTAAGCACTTAGCCTTACACATCCTTTTGACTGCCTTTTGTAAATCAGTTTAAATATCTCAGATGTTGAGTCATGTTCTTCCCTCATACCTGAGAAGATATAGTTCTAAGATATTCTTCTTATTCCCATTCTACTAAGATGGTTGATGAAGAGAGTTTTTCAGTTGTGAGAAGTGCCCACCAGCCTGCTCCATCTGAAGAATATTCCATCCACACATCCTAAACTTCAGCAATCGTCGCAAGAAAACTACTTTTCTCATCTGCAGAAGTTTCTATTTACAGTCTATCAATTTACTATGACTTTGGATGTTGCCAAGAGCCAGAGGCTCCATATACCTTTCTCTTTACCAGAAAATCCTCAGGAAGGCAACTCCCACACCAGCCTTGCTTTGTTTTGCTTATCTGCAGTGGGTTGTACATCACAGATCTCACATAGTTCATACCACTATGTAGGTAAAGGCCTAGGTTTTTATTACCTATTCCTTATCAGTGGAAATGAAGGGATAACAACTCCGTGGAGATTATTTTGTTCTGTAGATATATTCCCAACTCTGCAGTTTTCCTTCTAAAGTCCCAATTCCTACAGTTGCTCTTTCCAAATATCTTCAATGGATTTGTTTTAACTGCTAACTTTTAAATTCTTTTTGCCTAGGTGATCCCTGCCAGTATGGAGCTTTTCTGGAATAATTTTTGAACACCTCTAACAGAACAAGAAGCAAGAAGTAAGAAATTTAGTAGTCTGTTTTTTACCCATTTTCCTGCAGCCAGATGGATGATGGTGTGTTGCTGACTGCACTTAAGTCTTAAGTGAAAGTGCAGCATGGGGAAAGATACATGATGCCTGAGGGCATCAGAGGTTCCCTGGGGGACATCAGAGCAGGGACTGGCAGCCAGGACCTGTTTCACTGACCCAGCTAGGGAAAAGAGCAGCTGGGGAAAACTGGGAGAGGCCCACACCTAGACATTGGAAATTTCCTCGGGGTAGGGCAAGGCTGAAGGCATTACCCTGCAGGTAAGGGCCTGGTTCTGACATGGCAGGGGCTGGAACTTGGGCCAGTCCCAGCAGTACAGCTCCATTTGGGAGGAAAGGGAGGCAGACCCTGCCAAGTCTACCTTCTTCAGAACAATTTTCCCCAAGGCTGTGATCTGTGCTCTTTCCTAGCTGGACCTGAGCCCAGGCCAGAAAATGCCCAGAACTGAAGAGATGTGCACAAGGTCATTGCAATAGCTTTTAAGTCCTTAAAACTTTACTCAAATGCCAGAATTGAGAGATCTATGTCTGAGCTACATTTCTATGTTCCCATTATCATCAATGGTGAGATGGCCCAATCAGTCAGGGAAACTTGGAGATGAGAATCAGCTCTCAACTGTACCAGCACTTTCTGGTGTGCTAAAGGTATCTGAAATATTCACACAGATCTGACACACACAAATTCACACAAAGCTGGGAGTGAAGTGAGCTAACTCTTTAGTATGAAGACTGGGAATAATAAATTATTAAATTTTCCAAGTTGGTTGCATGTGCCTCTGTACTAGTTTGAAATTAAACCAGTGGGAGATCACAAGTCAGAATTATAATTTAATAGGGAAAAAATTAAAATAAATAAATAAATGCAGCAGTACAAGAACACTGACAAAAGACAGGATACAACCTGACACCCTATGGTGATAGCAGTCCAAGCAGAGTGGTCCCATTGAAGCAGTGATCCTGTAGCAAAATGGGTCTGACGATCCAGCAGTAGCTCTTATCCTCTGGGAGTCCAGTAGGCAAGCGCTGCTGTGGTGTTCAGAGTCTCAGCTTATATCCAGGCTGGAGTGCTTTGTTCCCCGCTCTGGGTGGAGCATTTTACAATGGGATGGTGATAAGGCCTGATGGGCCCTTAAGAGGAGATAGTCCAGGTGGGAGTTATCTGTGAGTCATGGGTGAGGCATTGATGGGCCATTAACAGAAGATAATCCAGAGTGGGGGAGGCAGAGAACACTGCCTCACCTGGTTTCAACAGTTCATAATGGTGTTAGAATATACTTCAACCCAGGACAGCCTCTGTTTAGGGAGTTCAATTATAGAATGGAAAGCTGTACAGATGTCCAAGTACAAGAAAAAATCAAAGTCAGCTAAGTAGATAATATCTGCCAAGTCTTGGAGACCTACAGTTATATACTACATTTTAGGAACCTTAAGCTGCATGAAGAAATGTTCTAATTGATTGTTTTCTGATTTCATAATTCTACCTCATCTGATTATACATAACTGTTTTCCAAGTTTACATTTTATTATACATTCACATAGTAAAGTGTTATTATGTAAAATGACATTCGATTTAAACAAATGTGGCATTATTAACTCCAAATTAACAAAGTAGAAAATATTTTGTAAACCATGGAAGGATGCTGGAAGTTTCTTAAGGAAATTTTATGCAGGCTGAATGTGTTTCTAGTGGAAATTTCAAGCTGGGGACTTTTTTTTTTTTTTTTTTAACTTTGCATCAGTTTTGAAACCAGGACAAATAAAGAAGGAGCTGGGGAAAACTACTTCAAAATTATTTGGAGCAATTAAGAAAAGAGTGATGACTGACTATATAAGATAGTGTACAGTAACAATTCCCAGTGGTTGTTTCTTCCTTAATTAAACTTTAAACATGGCCTTGAGCACCTTTTTTTTCAAAACAGATGATATAAGAAGCTTGATATTTAACAGCAGAAGTCTACCTGCCTAGTGTATTAAAGAGTCTTTTGTACTCAGGCACATGTTCATGGTTATTTACAAGTCTAGTTTTTTTTTTTTTTTTTTTNTTTTTTTTTTTTTTTTTTTGAATGAGTGACAGCAAGTTTTTTTTATTTTAAAATATGAGTAAGTTTCTATAGAAGTCATTTGTTTCTGTGTTTTTCAAAGCATTTTGTAATAGAATCAGAAAATTGCATGAATGATAATCAATAACCAATGCTTAGTATTTCACTGCAAGAATATCATAAGGTAAATAATTGGTCCTTTTATGGTTTTTCTTTCTTTGCAGTGATAAATTTGATTGAAAACACATGTCTACTATGAACTATTCTAGTTAATAAAATGAGCTAAGGAGAAAACTGTCTAATAGATTTTCTCTTCTTGCCTGTACCAAGCATATAAAAATTCAAAGACTGGAGGTGACTGATACAGTTTGTTTTCCATATAGAAAGAAATAATAAATGTTTCTATCGATGGGCTTATATTTTTTTCTTTTAAATGTTGAGAAAAATAAGTTTTCTATAAGTAAGAATATACATATATGATTAAGATTTATTATTACCTGTCTAGTAATTAAAAATCTTACACGTTGCGCACATGAAATGTTTTTATTCATTAAAAGCCCAAATTTGTGAAACACTAAATAGCAGGCTGTAAACATTACTCATTAGAAATTATTTCTAAATTTTCTTTGTCTTTATATCTTAAGTATCCTCATTATTTATCCTATGCATATCCCCAGACAAGGATGTATGCTGTATGAATTGTGAAATAAAATTATTTCATTATTCGAGATTTGCTCCTTTCACAAACTGAATGAAATCCAGCCAAACTCTCCAGTTCTATTAGAAAAATATAATTGATAACAAATGAATATACATACTTATCAGTATTTACAACATTATTGTTTTCTTTAAGTAAAATATTAGGCATTGTATATAGTCTATATGCTACATAACTTTTCTCCACAATAATAATCAATGAGTGGTGGAAGGGTCATCTGATCACCTAATATGATGGAGATTTATTAAAGGCATTACTAGAGAACTAGATAATGAATTGGAAATTGGTTTTTGCTTCATACAAATCTATAGATAAGCCAGAAACAAGTTTAAAAAAAAAAAAGTGCAAGAACCCCTTTTACCCTTTGAACACTGTAAAGGACACTGTTTTTTCAGAACCAAAATCTTTTGCAGTGCATGGTGGTGAATAATTAATGCCCTACATGGATTCAATTTTAAGTATATAGCTAATATAGCTGAAGTCACCCCTCAGCACTTCTACATATCACTGGAAATTGCACCACTTTTCATGGGTACCTGATGTGAATTACAGAGTGAGCAGCTCCCTGATGCACTATAAGCTGGCAGAGAAGTGTAAGAAGAGGTTGCATTGCTTCTCTAATTCTCTTAGTTTGCTTTGATTTTTATTAACTCTTTCTTTTCCTCGTCCTTCTGAAATGATTCTCCAAACCTGGCAGGTTTGCTGAGGTTTAAAATGGTTCATGTTTAATGAAATGTTATCAGTCACTGAATTTTAGCTATTTTACAGTTTCCCCTGTAGTGTGCAGGGAGTAAAATGCATCACCAAGGCTTGCATCCAAAGTAGAGCTCACAGCCTTACAAAATGGTGTAATGAAAATGGTCTGATTTCAAACGTGTGTGTTCATGTGTGCCATTTGTACCTGCACCTATTTTCTCTTGACTCTCAAAGAATAATACCAAAACTTCTAATATTATTCACACCTGTTCTAGGTAGCATCTTACAATAACGTTACTTAATAGTTTGGAATTTTGTAGAATTCCTCCCAGCTAATGAATAACGATTTACAAAACTAATTTTTATACTCTATTATTATAAAACAGACTACTAATTTTTATGTAAATTATTCAGTAATGTTTGCACTTACTGGCAACACTTGTAGAGTGTTGCTATGCATGATGCAAGTTTCTTAGAAAGTGTAACTCCTGTTAAATTTTTGGCAGAAGAGTTCCCATAAACCTGAAATACATCTCAAGTATAACTTAAATTAGTAAAATTACAGGATGCAATATAGGATGCAAAAAAAAAAAAAAAAGCACCCTAGGTTCAGAAGTCAGACCTTTTTGAACATTTTCAGTTATAAATTCATATTACACGTAGAGCAGGAACCATTAAAATCTTGACATTTACTGCTGATGGTAGTTAAACTTCACATGGTATTTGCAGTACTCCCCATTCAAGCTTAGGGGGACTGCAAATGCCTCACTAACAGCAAATACCATAGTGTGATAAATGTCAAGACTTTAATGTTCACTGTAATAATTATGGGATAGATCCTGATAACTCAGACTAAAATGTGTAGCACTTTTCTCCATGAAAAATCTCACTGACTTTAGCAGGACTGTTTGTGACAATGTTTGATAGAAGAATGAGCTCATTTTTGTAAGTATCTACTGCAAATTTAAAGTCAAATAACAGGCTGTATTATGTTCTTCAGCCTTTTTTGTAAACCTGTTTCCAAAATAAGAATCTCCACTAAAACTTAGTCCAAGGTAATGCCTGTTTGACAGTATAGGAAGATATGTAAATGCATGAAATACATTAACACAGCACTGACCTTAGTTTCCACCTGGGGTTAAAAACATGGAATGGGGTCCGCTGTGCCAGCTGTGTCCCCTCACAATCTCTTGCCAATTCCTAGCCTACCTGTTGCCAAAGCAGCATGAGAAACAAAGAAGGCCTTGACACTTTTTCAGCATTGTTTATCAGCAACTAAAACATTGCTCTGTTATTAACATTGGTTGGTCACATAGCCAAAAAAACAGTGCATGCAAGTTACTACAAGGAAAATTATCCCAACAAAAACCAGAACAAAATTTGTTTCCCAATACTGGAACCAGTAATAATATATTTTAGGTTATGTTACTTGTCAATACATTAAATTTCCTAAGTCTATTTTGCCCTCAATAGTAATTGGTGAGTGATTTTCCTATTTTCTTTTAAATCCACACATTTTCTTATTTATGTTCTTTCCATCATCTCCCAGTTCCTTCTAGGGAGAGGGGAAGTGAGTGAGCAAGTGATTGTGTGGGAACTTTGCTGCTAGCCAGGGCCAAATCACCACAACGAGGAATTTTCTAGTCTTTTCCTAGGATATGCTTGCTCCCAGTAGAGCATGAATATGAAACTTAAGTAAGGCAAAGAAAAGAGTGTTGAATTCTGGTCATTCTATCTGCACACATAGATCCTTGGGGTGGAATTAAAACTGATAGTTCTTAGGTTCTTATCCTGAAATATTGTAATGAAGTATGCTTTAGTTATCTGAATTTGAAAACCTTTTTTTTTTTGTTGTTGTTTTTTTTATTGTTTTGTCAGCTTTCTATTTCATTTACAATACAACTGTGCCTGCAAGATAAGTGTCTGATGTATTTTTAGACAGCCATTATAGGTAAAACTTGCTAAATATTCAGGCCTTGCAGGTCTTCTTTAGCTGCTGTGATGTAACATGACCGTTATGTAAATTTGAAGTTTTTCTTTGTCTAACAAGAAAACTAAACTCTCAGTAGCTTAAGAATATTGACAAGTTCCTTTCTAGACTTCTGCATCTATTACTTCAGTTTTTATTAAAGATGAAAGCCAACATTGTAACGCTCTAAGGTAAATTCTTTTTGTAATTCTCTGTCTAATGTTTTTACTAGTGTAATTCCCTCAAACAAAGAGATCATGGTTCTCTCTGCAGCTGTGCAGATCTGTAAGTAGAAATGATCTTTCAGCTCCAAGCTTGACAGTTGAAAGAATAACCTGAAAGAGAAAACTTATAATTTTGGCTCTTGTTACTACTTTATTTTATCTTATCTTCTGCATGAAAATACCACAAAACATCCCTTCATTATTGAAGCATGCAGTGTGCTATTCAGCAAATACAATGCAATAAAGAAAGTACAAGATATACTAATGCAAAATAATGGTTGACATTTAGCACACATAAAAGTCAATGTTATGTTCCCCAAAGAAACCATATCTCACCTTCCTTGCATAAACATATTCTTTAATATATGTGCACAGACCGGCTGAATTATGGTTTCCATGGGAACAGTATCTCTGGATATACACATTTGTCATTTCTCTGTGTAGGGCACTCATTAAGAAATTGCCTTTATTGATAACCTCGGTTTCTTAGGCCCCAGCAAAACATTCATAAAAGTGGCATGAACATTGTGAACACAGAGCCGAGTAACAGCTTTTCAAATTTTCTGAGACTGTTAGTCTAAACTTCTCCCTCTGATCTCAACTGTTGATCTTTTTGTTTAGTTGTGGCTTCTGCCTATGATTCTTATCAGACTAGGAGTTTTTACTGCTCACGTGTTTAAAGACATCTTCAGATGTGTATCACTCAAGGATGCGGCAAGATAGACAAGCAGAATTATTTAGACATTTCATAACTTTTGAAATTTAAACTGTGCTGCTAAAAAGGCTTGAATATGGTTTAAAAAACACAAAAGATGGAAAAGTTTTGAGGACTTTGATTTTACAGATTGAAGAGGACATGGGTTAACTATTTGATTAAATATACTAAATATTGGAGTGTGGAATGCTAATTTTCTCATCAGGAGGAACATGTAAGAGTGCACTTTCTGCAATCACAAGTAATTGTAGTTTCATATTTGTGCAATACAACAATGACATATTCAATCATTGTTCATGACAAAACTTCATAATTAAAACCTTTGCTTCAGGATGTTTTGTTGTTGGGTTTTTTAATAAGGAGGTAGTTTTCTCAGTGTTTCATCAAAAGACTGAAAATTATTTTTTGTTCATGCTTGGGGCTTTTTATTAAATTTTCTTCACATTTCTGGCATAAGAGAGAGGAGAAATGAAAGAAAGAAAAGAAAAGAAAAGAAAAGAAAAGAAAAGAAAAGAAAAGAAAAGAAAAGAAAAGAAAAGAAAAGAAAGAAAGAAAGAAAGAAAGAAAGAAAGAAAGAAAGAAAGAAAGAAAGAAAGAAAGAAAGAAAGAAAGAAAGAAAGAAAGAAAGAAAGAAAGAAAGAAAAGAAAAGAAAATACAATTAAAATTGATAAAATACCCAATTTTAAGTAGTTCCCTGAATTATCGGAATATTACTTGTTCTATTCCCCTCCTCTAGGGTTTTTGGAATTTTCAAGCCTACATCTTAAATACAATGAATTCTGAAATGTCATTTTCAGGATATAAAACTTAAAATGTTTGTCTCATGCTCATCCTGTAAGAATGAAAACAGTTTAGGAATAAAGATAGCTAAACTTCATTGTTGGCACTGCCAGAGGTAAAAAAAAAAAATGAAATAACATACCAGGGATGAGAGGCTGAGACTGAAATGTCAGATCTACAACTATAGATGGTAATATACCTTTCCAGAACTGACATCTGAATATGGCACCATATGCAGTAACACCTGCACCAGTCTGAGACTAGAGACATTGAGTGAGATGCATCACCTGATACTGAAGCCTGAGCTATCAATAGAAGACATTAAAAATAGGAAAGTAAACTCCTCTCAACATTTATACACATAGATTATTTATGTATATACAGATAATATTATTTTTTCTCATTTTCTCCAACTTCAGCCACTATCAGATCCTTTAGCATCTTCTAAAGACCCAGAAAGCATTTGGATAACAAAAGTGTTATGATTGCAACATAGACCAATTTAACTTAGATGGAAGAGATAGATACTTTAGCTATTTCTGGAATTCTCAGAGTGATTCCAAATACTAATAGCAGATGAAGGATGTACATTTTATTCAGAACCACCTACATTTACAACAAAACTGCAATCATAACTCAATATCTTACCTTGAAATTCTTCACATAATTTTTTCCCCTTATGGAGGATATATGTGACACCAGTGTTGTCATTTGGAGCCTGTTATAGCAAAACATTGTCTTATAAATAAACATATATAATATGCTTCAGAATTTTACCAATATCTTATTCAGGATAAGGTTTTTTATTGTAGAATAGTAAAGTGCTTAAGGTGCAAAAGCTGTGTCCTTCAGTTATTGATTGCGTAGCTGAGCAGACATAAACATCTAAATAACACAATTACATAACTAAGTGTTCTGATATGGGCAGCTGTGGCAATTTTATGCAAGTTGTTAGTCATGGAAAATGCCTTTTTATAATAATCTAATAAAATGATGGAACCCATCCTGGAAAATCAACATAAATGTTATTTGCTCTTGCACAATTGCATACATAATTTATGGAGATGGCAGACAGGTTGACAGCAAGCTGATTATTAGACAAATCTATTCCACACAATTGCAGTTAATCAAGATATTCTTTGGCTGTGTTGAATGGAATGTTACTGGTTGTAATCCCTAAACACATCAAGGAACCAAAGTTATTTGAAAAACATGCAACATCTTCCAGGTTTTATCTGGGTACTAAAAATGAGAAATTTTTCCCCTAAATATCATGGCATAGTTGGTCTTTTAGTCCCTTTGGAGGAAAATATATTTAATTTTTCTATGTTTATACAACTATCTGGCTCTTCATATTAATTTTGTCATTTATGGGAAAAATAGGCCTTAAAATATCAATAGAAGTCTCATACTTGGCTTTTTGAGTGAGAATGAGTAATTATGAAAGCACATCAAGAACTTGGACTGTTACCTAAGAATCCAGATACAAAACTTGAATCACCCAAATCACCAATACTGTATCTAAGCAATGTCTTAAATCACTGTTAAAAATAATATTTTTGAAACTAGTTTGAATTTTCATTTAAAAGTCTGGCAACTTCTCAGAAAGGGAACATACAGAATGTCTTACTTTAAATTTATTCAAATGCCATCTTTTAAAATATGTATGACCATGCTCATATACAATGTTCCAGATATATTGTCATTCTTTTATATTCTCATATTTTTTCAAATTAGGGGTGTATGTAAATATGTAACTGGTTGTATTTCATCAGAATTGACTATCACTTCTTGTACTAAGAGAAAGTCAGATTTAAGGATATGTGGGGTGAAATAGCAACCAATAAAACCTTTTTATCTTGGCTTTTGGGCACTCTGAGAAAAACACTGAGAATTCTAAGAAGCTGGTGAACAGTTGTGTAGGAGATTTTTCTCTTGCAAATCATGAGGGATTAGATGATTGAATTATAATTGCAAAAGAAGTATTGGCTGTTAGTTTCTAATTTGTGAAGAGAAGAAAAATCTTGAAGAGAATCCAATCTGTTACTATATTATAGTTCTTCAAGAATTTGAAAAATGTCTTAATGATTAAAATATAAAATCAGAAAGTGAGAGATTTGATTTGCTATTTCATTTTGGTAGATTTGGATCCACATGTCTCATGGAAATGTCTTAAACTCCAGACTAAATGTGTGTAATACACTGAAAGATGTTTCTTCACCCATTTCTGGACTACTGTGCATGTAAGATTGTGAAAGTCCTAAAGGCTGTGGGAGGTGGTACAGACAGGCCTGAAGTAGTCTCTGAACCCTGAACTCTTTTATCTTTCTATGTTACATAATAATAGAAACAGAAAAAAAAAAAAAAAAAAAAAAAACCAAAGGAAAACCAAGCAAAGTAAAAAATTTCCTTCCTCAGGTAAAGCCTCTCTCTCTAATCAAACTTATTGTTTGTTTTTCTTCTTTATTAAAGGGAAACAAATTCAGGCTGAAAAATGTTATTCTTCCTACATTAGAAATGCACTTGGTGAGGGTGCATTTGATCCCACTGTGTGTATTGTTGATGAATTTTTGATCTCAGTATGGCCCCTGGTGAGACACTACTCATTTTTGGTTTCTACTTGAACATTAAGAAGTTAACTGCACCTCTTGGGAGCAGCCATCCAGCCAATTTCTTAGCCATTTAGCAGTTCCTACATCAAATTCATACTTCTTCAATTTAGCAGCAAGAATATTGTGCAGTAATGGAACAGTAACAAAGGTCTTACAGAGTCCAGGTAGATGCAATCAGTAGTTCTTCCCCTTCTCACTGAAGAAGTGTCTCAGTTCTAGAAGGCCACTAGAACAGTCATGTATAATGCCCTTGGTGAAGCTGTGTTGGCTGCCTCTAATCATCAGTCTTCCATATGTTTTGACATGTCCTTCAGGAGGATATGTTTCACAGAGTTGAAGATGGCTGGTCAGTAGTTCCTAGAGTCCTCCTTTTTGAAAATGTGTACAGTATTCCCTTCAGTCATCAGGAGCCTTTTCTGACTGTCATGCCTTTGCAAATATGTTGGTAGTGACTTAATGGCTCTATCAATCAATTCCCTCAGGCCTCTAATATATTTAAATAACATAAAGTATAGCTTGTTTTCCCATGCTGGTAATCCTTAAGCATGAACCTAATTACAAGATATCAAGTAATTAGAGAATTTTAATGTAAAAAATATTGTTACACAAATACCACAACAATTATGCCTGTCAACCTCTGCACTCTTACCTTTGTTCCCCACAGGTTCTACCAAAATAATATTTCTTTAAACATGCTACCTTTGACACTTTTGAGCAAGAGAGATGTTTAGACTAGCCACCATTCAGTAAATGCTATGTACATGCAGACAGGCCAGCTTATTTCTGAATTTTTTGTACAAAATTTCTGCTTCTTTTTCCTTTTGTGAAGGCACAGACTGGGATTTCTCTGTATATCATGGTGGCACTTGTCACAGAAGTTTTAGGAACTTAGTTACCTTTAAGACTTCTAGCTTTTTCCAAAATGTAATTGAAACTGTCCTAGAGATCAAAAATAACTTGCAGATGTAGAGCAGTACAGAAAATTGTATTAATCATACTTGTAACAGTCAGATGAGAAGACTATAAACCAAACATGACAAAAATAAAGGTTTTATAAGGAACTTAAATAAATATATACATTAGTATGCCATCTAAATTTACCTTGCCAGATTCAGAAGAAAAAATAATGCTAATTATTAAAAAGAAGATGGAAACTACATAAAATTAGCTCAGAAAAATACTATGTACCACGTATTTGATTTAGGATGCATGATGTAGTATTTCCTTGACTCACAATAATACTTTTATTGCTATAAACAGATCAGTTGTGGTTTCTGCTATCTGTTCTACTGCTTTTTGAAGTTGTGTATAATTTCACACTCAGTTTCCTAAATTGTATTAGCTGAAAGACTTTTTTAGCCAGAAAACCATGTTCATCTCTGTTTACCTTCTTGTTTTACTAAATGGACCCCTGTAGAACCTGACTAAAACAAAAGGATTAACTGAAATAGAGCCAACTCAGCAGATGAAACCTGTAAGCATACTGGCAGAAATAGCACCCAGCTTCTCAAGTTTGACAATATAAATAATGTTAACTGTCATGCAAATTTTTTCATGAATCTGTTGTTTATTCTGCAAACATTTGTACAATTCATGAAGGCAGCAGCTGGTAACCATTGTTAAAGCACTTTAAAACCTAATTGGGAATATTAAAAGGAACTGGACTTAATGAATACACCAATTTGTGGGTTTATTAATTTGTTTGTTTACTCTAAGCACTCACTGGATAACATAATTTCTTTGTGAATAAAGTGATGCTGATGAGTTTCCAGAAAAAAAGGTTTGAAAGGATAGAATTTACAAGCAGCACGCATAAAATCTTAAATTGTCTTGGTCTAAGAGGGGCAGTATCAAACATTAA
The DNA here is from genome assembly GCA_013400575.1 of Peucedramus taeniatus. Classification (NCBI taxonomy): domain Eukaryota; kingdom Metazoa; phylum Chordata; class Aves; order Passeriformes; family Fringillidae; genus Peucedramus; species Peucedramus taeniatus. The sequence goes on from WBNO01028105.1 coordinate 41,387, forward strand.
CTCCAAGTAATGATTGGCACACTAAAGTATTTTAGAAAAAAAACAGTACAGGGGGTGACCCACCTCAGACAGTTGTCTGACATTTGAGAAAGGCTTATTCTCCCATGTCAGTAACCCATTTCATAATATGAACTCACTTCTCTGTCTTGATGATCCACTTATTTACAAGATTTTTAAGAGCTTTTAGATGGGTAGCTTCTAAGCTAGTTATTAGGGAGGAAGACAGGAGGTAGGTGCTGCTCAAGAAGTGCAAGGAACTGGTATATAAATTGTGTGCATCTCATGGATGTGAAAATGTCTGTTTATGATTTTCCTCCATCACAGAACATGTGCCATAAATACTCTGTGTACCTCCCATGCACAGCAGTGGGTGAAGTTGTTTCAGTGACATATCTTTTAGAAGCAGTAATTCTGGAAATAACATTCATACATAACCACAAGAGAAGGAGAAGATAATTCTTACTGGTCCTTCAGGACTCAGAGAAGAGACTAGTAGGAATTAAATTCTGACGGAATTTTTTTTGCAGACTGCTTGATCAGGGCAAAGAAGTGGATGAAATTTTCTTAAGCAATTTGAAGAATTTTCTGCATCACTGCACTGGAACAGGTTGGCCAGGACTATGCATTTGAATATCTCCAAGGATGGATATTCCATTTCCTTCCGTTAAAAAGTTATCAGCGACAACGTTGCAACACAGGATCTGCTATTCAGTGAAAAGGAGGAACTGGTCAGTGACTGTCTTGTCAGTAGCAGCCACAAAACACTGGAGTTCAAGATCACAGAATGGGAATGATTTTTAAAAAAAATATCAGTTGGACTTTTGGCTAATTTTTTTCTTGCCTTATTAATCGTGAATTAAAAGGCAGTTACAATACTAAGTTAATATTTGCATTTCATATATCTGTTTCACTGATTTGAAAGGAAGTTACTTATTTCTTACATCATTATTTTTGTAGAGTTTTTTAATAGGTCAAATTTATCGACTTTGATGTTGAAACCTTTGTTTAAAAAAAACCTAAATAATACTGCATGCTATAGTATGTAAGATAAAGTTAGCAGTTAAATTTTTTCACAAATAAATGAAATGGGGATTACTCATCTTGTTATACTCTCTCAAAGCAAAACTTATTTTGTAGAGATGAATAATAAGCGAAATCTAGCCTGACTTGCACTGACACCCAAGTTATCATCTTAATGCTCCTTATTCCAAAATAAGACAATATCTGTATCTGTTCATCCTTACAAAATTTAATATTTCTCCATTGTAAAAGTTAGTTTATGTTCATAATCTTGGTTTTCAAATTTTGCTTTCCAGTAATATATGACAGGGGATAACAAAATTATATTTAAAGAGCAAACACCAGTTTAGTAGAAGTGCTATTTTTTTTTCTGTGTTTAATGCATTTCCAAACACAAAATAAATAAAATAAAACCAACCAAAAAAAAAATAGTGTAAGGAATGTAGTCTTACATGCAATCTTATAAAAATAGCCTTCATGGGGGCATGAAATGGTGTCAGACCTGTGTTTATTGAGTTATAAGATCCATCATGATAACTTTTACATTATAATTTAATTTCATCTGCATGTCTACTCCTTGATTATCAGACTTTTAAAAGTAGTTAACCCTCCTGTTGTCTGGATCCCAACAAATGTTTTATGTGGAATTAAATAGTATTCTGTTCTTTATTTCCCCATTTGTGAAGATTTTTAGATGGCATCAGGATCCCTCTAGAGTCTAATAGCAAGATTTTCTCATACTGAAAAAAATTCTATGCATAGTGGAAGAGAACAGGAAAGCTGGGCAGCTTTCCCTTTAGCTTTCTACTTTGAAAGTCAGCTAGGAAATATATCTTGACCTGATACTGCAAGGTTCCCCAGTTCAGATGACACATCATAAAAGTGTCCACATTTTTTTTTTTTTTTTGTATCATTTTGTTACCCCATCTCAGATTCAGCAGCAGATAACAAGTGAAAAAAGTTTCTTCTAGTACATATTACGTACTATGTATGTAGACCAGTAAGGAAAAAGTGATGTTTAAAACCCCCATATTTCATTAATATTGCATTTTTGCTGCTTCCATTGATTGATTACACAATACCCAGCACAGGAGAGCATCAATGTTGTGAGCTCTGGTGTGGTATCATAATGAAAACTCTAAGCCTAACAATAATAATGAGTTGATTTAAAGGTTCCTTAGTAGCACCTTAAGGAGTGCCATGTAACTCAAATTTCCTTAATAGAGATACAGATATGCTACATTTTATCTGTATGTGTTTATTGCTTCGACTGTTTTTTAAGGGCTATAGATACTGAGAAGCGTACTCTTAAAGATTAATAGCTAGATCCAGTGTTAACATCACATGATTTCCACCAGGGAACTATAAAACTTCAAGAAGGAGATTATAATGAGGTAGAGAGATATTATGGGTATTATTTACTGTATGCTATAAGGTATTATTACCTTGCACATAAACAAAGGTGTGCTCATTTTTTTTATTGTGTTGAACAAAAGGAGAGTGCAGGAGAGGCTGATGTGACTAGGGTGCTGCCAGAAGCACCTGGGGGAGATTTAAATGGCCCTGTGGAGCACCAGCAACCAAGAGCATGGCAGGCAGGGTGGGCAAAGAGGGGCTGAGAGGCCACTGCAGCTTGTGCAGCAGTACCCACAGAAGGGTGTGTGAGAAGGGCTGTGCACCCTGCTTGCAGGTCCAGAGACCTGCAGGGGAGGGCTCCACGTCTCTGCCATAGCAGTGGGCACTCACCTTGGAATTAAAACCAATGGTTCTACACAGAAAGTTCCTGAGAAGTCTGGAGATCAGGTAAGGTCCCAGAAGACTAGAAGAATGTCGTCTCCATCTACAAGAAGGGTATAAAGGAGGATCTGCCAAATCATAGCCCCACCCATCAGTCTTACTTCTGTTCCTGGGAAAGTTCTGGAATGCATGCTTGTGTGGGCTGTTAGAAGTCTAATAAGGCATGAATGGCTGGGAAAAGTCAGCATGGATTTGCAAAGGGCAAATTGTGCTTGACAAACCTGTACATCTCCTATGACAAGATATCCTGCTCAGTTGATGTAGGGCAAGTGGGGGATGCTGATTACTCAGATTTCTCCAAAGCTTTCCATATGGTTTCCCACAGCTGCCTCCTAAAGAAACTGATGCACTACCTGAAGGGGAGCAGCTCTGTGGAAAGGGACCCTGAGGATCCCAGTGGATGAACAGTGTGCTGCTGTGGCAGAGAAAGACAACAGGAAACTTGATTGCATTAACAAGGACATCACCAGCAAAGATAAGTCATCATCTCACTTCGCTGCTCAGTGTCTGCCGGGCCACATCTGGAATACTGTGTTCACTTTTGGCCCTGGCTCTGAAAAAGAGATGTGGACAGGCAGGAAAGTGTCAAGAGAAGGACCACAAAGAGTATCAAAGAAATGAGAAGCCTGCTTGGCAAGGAAACACTGACATAACTGTGTTTGTTCTGCCAAAGGCTCTGGGAAGATCTTACCACCATGTTCCAGTTTTAAAAGGGTGACAAGAAATAAGAACACTCCTTTTAAGAAAGGAGTCTCTTGGAAAAGGTAAGGGGTAATGGCTACAAATTACTCCTGGGAGATTCTAATTGGACACAATAGGAAAAATTTTCACAAGAACAATTAGCCATTATAATTTCCCCAGCAGTGACAATGTTGGACACTTGTATGATTCAGGTTGCCAGTGTGCTGGGACATACTGTCTAGACCATGCTTTTGACAAGAAAGGTTGATCCAGATGATCCCTTCCTTCCTGATATTCTATGATTCTATCAAAAATTAAATATTTTGCAGTACTGATTTTATATTAAATTTGGAACAAACACTCCAAGAATTTAAAATAATACTAGAAGTTCAATTTTTTCTTTATTTTTAAGTGGCTGTGAGGCAAGATAGCATTTTCATATATATGGGTATTGTAACTAAAATGAGTTTATCCACTTGGATAAATAAAGAGCTAACCTAGTGTTTGTTCATTCCTTGAATTAAAGTTCTGTTGACGTTTGAAAATGTCATAACATTTTCATGTTTTCAGACCTGTAAGTTGTCTAATCTTGACTTCTGCTTTGGGATTATCAGAGCAGAATTATATAAAAGAATCTGAGTTTAAAAAACTCTGTGTTCCTATACCCAGAAATAAACCTGGTTTTGTTCAAAAAGGTACAAATACAATTGAGCAACAAAAAGTTTGGTTTATTATTTCCGACCTACAGCAATTCCCTACTGTATATCAAGATGGATGCCACAGCTTTCAAAATTTTATTTGGAAAAACAGAGCCATCAGACAAGTCAAGGCACTTGCCTGGGAGAAAATTTTGCTCATGCCCATCAGTCTCAGCCAAGTAGGCATGTATTTGAAGTTGACTTTTTTTATCCCATACAATCTATTTGAAGTGCTAAGAATAGCATTTTCTTACTTTTTGAATAGAAATATTGTCCATATTGTATATGAAGAAGTTTCTAATACTAACTACTATTGAAAAACCTTTCAATTTCATAAATTTGTATTTTAGATTAAAATCTATTCATAGGAAAAAAAATCTAATTCTTCATCTCAAGACAAATTTTCATACATAAGGCACAAAAAGCATCAGTTTTAGAGTTTTTCATGTTTTTAAATGAAAACCAAAAATATATTGATTATTATTTCTTTGAGAAAGAAATGAAACCACATAGTAAAAAAAGCCACAAACAACCCAATAAAACCCAATAAACTTACCTCTGTCTCCCTCAAATTATTAGGAAGAACAGGTTCTGATCAAGTCATTCAGTAGGAGCTCCAGTAATGCTTTTACAAATGTTGTCTGTAGTATAAATGAGAGTTATGGTGGGCCAAAAGTGCCAGTCTGGTGCTTTAATTGTGTGTGAGTCACAATTTTATCAAATTAAATGCCAAACTGTTTTTCCTGGGATGGCTGCAAAACTGGTTCCTACTTTATATTAAGTTTGAAAACTAGATAAACTTTGAATATAGGATGCTTTTCATATACCCAGGGCTTGGTGGTGTTTGTTGGTTTGTTTATTTGTTTTGGAAGCAAAAAGAAACCTGTACAAATTCATACCTATTTTATATTAGAGCTATGCTCTAACGTCAAGTCCTATTTGGTCTAGAGTAAGGATTTTTCCACTTATAATTCCATTTGATTTTTTTTTTTACAAAATTGTAACCAATTAGAATTATCATCTTAATAGTAGCTCAAAGGGTTGAATACCTGAATCTTTACCATTGGGATTTACCATCAGAGTTCTGTAGATTTAAGATTTGTTTTCATGGGAAATATATGGCTTTTGGAAGGGAATTCCCAATTTGTTTTATAATACTGAGCCAAGACTAAACATAGGAAAGATAACGAAACCAAATTTTTTGGCTTTTTGCCATTATTTATGAGCTATGAGCAAATGTAGCCATTTACTGCCAAGTTTAAAGGAGGAGAAAGAACAAATGTACTTATCAGCCTCAAGCAGAACTAAGCTGGCAGGTTTTACATCATTATATTAATTTCTGGATGAAAATCCCCAATAATAAAATTTGAAAACATAATGTAGCAGATATACATTGCAACTGAAATATTTTATTTTGGAAAAATGAAATATAATGGCTGCTAAAAAAGACAAAGTGAATTTGTGCATTGTTTCTGTCACCAACTCCAAGAAAGGAATTTTTCAAGATAAGAGGTTTTTTTTGTCTTAAATAGGCATTGATGTGTATTTGATTTTTACTCCTAATTCAGTACAGATGACATTGCTTTTTTCAGGTTTCCCTAAGAAACTGTGCTGCTACAAATGGAAGGAAAAGGATGAAAAATATGAATAATTTATTTTTGTGCAAAGGAGAATTTATCCTTGCCTGCTCATTATGAAGATTCTGAAAGAGGTTCACTTTTTTGGTCTCACATGGGCTTCTCACAGAAGGTGCCCTTGAAACCCTGCTGCTACCAAAACCTTTCCATGCAAGCCCAACACAATAGAACTTAACCATTACAGGGTCATGGTAATAATTAGTCTAGGAGAGCAGTAAACAGAGTTAAAGATTTTGGAGGATTTCACTGCAATGAAAAGGCCTTGACTCTGTGTTAACACTGCTCAGCAATAACAAAACATCTCTGTAATCATCACTGCATTCAGCACAAATCCAAAACAAGACCCATATTAGCCATATTATAGCCACTGTGAAGAAAATTAACTCTGTCCCAGCCAAAACTACAACAGTGCCTTACAAAACCATCCCATGGCTTCACTGGTATTGTTTTAGTGTATATGAATAATGCACGTGTTTTATAAAGCAACCTTTGAGGTCTTCAGACTCCTGTTGCTTAACCTCCCTTTTGTATTCCTCAGCTGAATAAAAAAACCCAAAACAAACAAA
>WBNO01028106.1:0-31548 GCA_013400575.1 Peucedramus taeniatus
CTGTCATGTTCACATGAATAGCACCTATTATCTCACACTTATTTTTCATATTGTTAGTTTAGAATTTTCATTTTTTAGAAAAGTTGCTATTAAGGAAAAAATCGTCTAATTTTGCTCGTTCATAATACAGTACAATAATAATTTTTATTAAAATCAGGGGTAAATTTTGAAAATAGCATGCCTAACTTTATAAGCAATCTCAAGGAATAGCTTTTCCTGTCATGTTCACATGAATAGCACCAAAAAAAACCCCAAAAACACTCAGGTTTAATACTGGGATATGTAAAGCAATGAAAGATGATGGCTAGTAAAGCAAATTTTATGCCAGTTTAACTTTGTTTTGAAGCCACTTCTAATTACCAAAATGCCTATAAATAAACTAATGTTTTTCTGCACAGGGGCTTGGGTGATTCCTTTATTCTCCCTTGTGTCTTCCAAAAGTCACAAAGTCATATGGGTCAAGAATGAAATTCAAAAGGGAATTCTGATTTTGGAAATTCTGACTTGGAATTTCCTGTTGTAACTGGTAGGTAAGAAATATCTTAAGATCTTTTTTGTTTTAACAGGTAAATTTGGTAAACAGAGTTGTTGTAAATGCATTCAAATTGTGAAACCAAGGTTTCTTAGTGTTTATGTTTACATTGAGTATGAGACATATTATTGGGAAAACCTCTTAATGTCTGCAGAGAAACTCAATACTTAAGAATTATTTATTTAGTAACTCTTCTGTCCCCTGTTCAAAATAATCCCCAGTGCTTGTTAGCATGTCTTATATCATAATTTCAAACTGTATCCAAAAGTTGAAGAAGATCTGAGATAAACAATACTTGTCTTTCCTCCAGCCTTGACTGTGCTTCTTGTGAGACTGAGGTTGTAAATCACGAGAGGAGGATTTTTTTTTTTTCTTTTTGAGAGAGAGGGTCTTTGTTTAATGAGCAATCCACATTTATGTGCAATCTCTCCTAATGAGCAATCCACATTTATGTGCAATCTCTCCTTTTCAATAAAAACATAAAAATGGTATGGGGCAATCCAACCTGGCAGTTATTGTGCTTACAAAACTTAGGCCACATGTTTAGTAACTATTTTATTAACTGTGTCTTGGTAGCACAGGATTCTTCCAGAATTGTTTTGTCTACATTTTAGTGGCATTGAAATGGAATAAATGAATAAATAAATTCCACAAGTACATGGGAAATTAAAGCAATAGTTTTAAAGCTGTCTCAGCTCTAAAAAGATATGCAAACCAACCAACCTAAAACCCAGTTTGTTTTTCAAATAATGAGCATTATTAAATATTTCGTGTTTTACAGACAGAATGTAAGACTAACATTGGATGCATGTCCTGATGTATATCAAATCTTGCACTAAAGTTGTGTGTGGGATTTTTTGGTTTTTATTTGTTGCAGGTTTTTTGTTTGGTTTTGCCTTTTAGAAAGCCAGAAGTAGGCACTTTTCTTATTAGATTTCTCTTAGCAGAGTATTAATATACTATTATACCATAATAGCTACAGCTTAACCTCTCCACTTCTGATTCTATTGAGTCATGCTAAAGCTATCTCCTGTTCTGCAGCTGGAACTGCATGAAAATCTACAGTGTTCCTCATCTAGTAGATCTCAAAGTGCTTTGAAAAGGTGAGAAACTCTTTGCCATTCAACAGATGGAGGAGAAAGTATTCCAATATGTTAGGTGGTTCCTGTTGCTCAGTTGCAAAGCAAATGAGTGATCTGCTTATGAACAGATCTTATTGAAGAAACAGATTCTTAACTTTGCGGGGATCTGCTTAGCTGAGGTGGTATTTTTTAACCTCTTGGGAATAGACTATATGTAAGTTGTTTTAAGAATTTAAATATTAATGTAGTGCACCCTTGGCATAGATTACAGTTCTGTAAAGGAACTTTGTGAGCTACAGCCTGGGTAGAGACAGATATCCTGGTATAAAGTAACAGGGAAAGTAGACTTTGTCTCTTGAGCTTAGGAGTGCTGCTTTTGTTCAGACCTGCAGTTTTGCCTGCCCAGTTTTTAATACTGATGTTAGATGAACGTGTGTGACTGTTCTTACAGTACCTAGAACTCTTGTGGGATCTGCTTTTTAATCTGACATTTAATGGCCCCTTTTCTCTGTGCTTGAGACTAGACTTCCATGCTATTTGTTTACAGCTGTGGTCCAGGAAAGATGAGGCTTCACTAAGATATACAATACATAAAGCACATTTCTGACACATTGCACTGGCAACCCTGTGTTGGTAGGCTCTGCTGTCCAGGGAATAAAGATCATTCTCTGCTCTGTCCTTTAAGGCAGCACTGCTGTCCTGAGAGGGCTTTTACAGCATTCTCTGCTCAGAGAAGTGAAGACATCAGTGATGTGTTCTTCACAAACATTGTGTGTTAGCCAATAGCATAGCTGGCTTTTCTTCTCAGCTCTCAGATAATTGGGGCTTTCAGAGGAAAATAGGATTCTAAATATGTAAGAGGAAATCCTTGAGAGAATTTGTTGTTCACAATATCTAGAAAACTACTTTGTAAAAAGTATTGAAATTCATCACAGTATTTTGGCAACATCAAGCATTGAAAATACAACCAGATAAACCTAGAAATAGGTTCTTGTGGCTTAAATTGCAAAGTTTCTTTGAGGCTAAGGTGTAATGTGACTGAAATATTTCTCTGCCTTGTCTAAATGTTAGAATGTGGGAGCCATGTATTTTAGCAGGATGCTGATATCTTTTACAGTCACTCAGGGTGATTACTGCTTAGCAGAAATTCCCATTATGAAATGTCTTAATTTCCTATGTCTTTCGTAAGGAAGGAGTCATCTGCTAGGGATTTTCAACAGGAAATTAATAATTTATAGGCAGTGCAGTGCACCAGCTCCATTTCCCATCTCTTTCTGGGCTGTATAGTCACAATAGGATGTGCTTTTGTCACATGGAATTGAAAATATAACTCTGAGTGTACAAAGTTGGCTCTTGTGTTGAATAAGATTATTTTGGCAGTCACATCTACTGATTGTAACATTTGAATATTTGTTTGCACAAATTGTGAGTCACATACATTTTTTTTGACAGTTTCAGTGCTTTTTTTGTGATCAAAAGAAGTCACTAAAATGATATTCATTTGGGGTAGTGGTTTAGGACCAAGTTGTTAACTTCCTGTTCAGTTTTTCTAAGCATGGCCTGTGATGGATTTCTGTGCTAGTATGTTTTTATGAATAAAGAGCAATCACATTTTTATGTGTGCACATATTTGTTTTCTGAGTACACCAGTATATTCCATCTTCATGGGATGCCTTATTCTGAGTTGATGGTGCCTGTACTTTCTTAACCCACTGGCCTGGACTTTGCCCACTGGAAGCTGCTTTTTACCCCTTGACTTTCTTGTTAATTTTTACGTGAGAAATGTACTGACTTTTCTATTATAATTTAAAAGCAAAATCAGATTGTAACAGTAGTTTGAAAAGGGTGACACTTTTTTAGTTCACTAATGCAGAGGCTGCATTGGGAATTTTTTAGGTAAAGACGTTTGTTTTTATTTAGATTTTGTAAATGCTCATAATTTGGTAGGCATTTTCTCATTTCAGAGGAAATTTATTTCCCAAGGACTTTAGAACTGAAAACATAGGGGAGAAGAGGAGGGATTGAATTTGGAAACTTTCAGGGCCTGAGAATTGAAATTATTTTTATTTATACAGATACTCTTTATAATGATGCTATTGTTCCTAGAAATGCATCTAGAAGAAGAATGAGTTCTATCTGTTTTGAAGGGAAAGGAAAAAAATCCTTAAATCTTTAATATGATGAATATGACAGAAGGTAGGAAGATAATGCATATTAAAATAAATAGCAATTTTATTGTACTTACCTTGTTTTTCATAGGGTTAGAAAAACAGTTAAAAGTATCACACGACTTACATGATTTGATTCTAAATTCAGAATTTCCACAGCATGTTTACTGTGTCCATTCTGTAATGCAATTACAGCATGGACATCTATTTACCAAAAAGAAAAAAAAAAAGAATCCTAAAAATAGATTTTATAGTATTACATGATAACATGCATCACATGAACAGCACATAGGAACTCTCAGAATTCTGGTAATAAAAGAGATTTAAAATGGGCATGAAAGACTCCTTGACATTTAGATAGTTGATGCCATCCTATTAAATAAAGGGTAGAATTCAAAAGTTAAGCAAGTTCTGTGCCAGTGATAATTGTGGGCTACTCCTCCCTTAAATGAGTAGTATTAATTGTGCTGTTTGATGTTCTGTATTGTAATACAGTAATTATGCTAAGCTCTTTCTTTTGCTTGTGGATCAACTTGAAAACTGTTGATGCTGTGTAAATAATAGCAACTCTGGGCAAATACACCTTTTGAAGCCCTAAAAATCACATGCATTTGTAATGTAATCTTGGTAATAGCATTGCCATTCTATGGAAATTAGACAATTTTACAAATGCCACAATGGGCTTCTAGTTCTTGTAAACCCATACCACTATTAAAATACACAGCTCTTTATAAGAGGGCTGAATACAGTTTTTCAGTGGTGTGACAGTTGCATAAATATGAAAGCTGCTGAAGTGATGTATCATAATGGGAGGGTTTGCAAAACCTGCCATGTTCTGTGGGTACACAAATACCGTTAGATAGTAAAGGGACTCTGGCTTCTAAATCTATTTGGTTATTCTGAAAACCTCCTTGCAAGGTTGAAACTGACACTACAAAAAGATATACAAAGTGCACTTAATCCTTCCAAGTGGTAGCTTGAATAGGCAGGCTTGTGCTGGAGTGGTTTCTTTGGTGCAAAGTTGAGTTCAACACTTGTGGCCTGTCACCACCGGCTGTGTGACACCGCATGCTGGGGCCACACGCTCAGGGACTGCCACTCCTCCTTCAACAGATCTCAGCAGCAGCTTCACAGGTAGATTTCCAAAATCTGTGGAAGTGTGTTCCCTTGTTATCCTTTAACATGGTGGGGAACTTGCAATTTTCCTTGTTCTGCTTTTAATTCACGACGTCTGAAACTGCAGCTTTTTGGTGCGAACAGGCCTGAGGTTGACAAAAGCAAGAACTAAATGCAGCAAGGACTAGAAAATGGGTGAACAAGAAAGCAAATTGGAGAACTGCCTGCAGTGAACAAATACTACTGCAACTCAGGTACTGAACAAATTAGATTGCTCCCTACTCCTTCAAAACTTGCAGAATTTGCACATCAGGTGAGGTGGAGGTATATTCAAACAGTGGTCAGTGGGGTCCCCTCAACTTAGAATAAAACTCAAATTCATGGTAGCAATAATGTCAATGGGAAGTAAACTTACTAAAGCAAATTATAAAAATAATAGGAAATCTACCATAATCAAAATCAAAACATAGCCACTTATAATTTCAGTTAGTGAAATTTGGAAATTTGGTACGTTCTATGTATTTATATATTCTGCATTTTTAACGTAATTCTATTTCTTTTTTCATGAAGAACTATGTATGCAATGAGATTATTTTTAAAAGATAGGGGAAAAACTATTTATATTCCAGGCAGTTTTAAGGATACAGTACAGTAGGTCTACTGTTGATCTCAAGTTTACTAAAATTCATATCTATGGTATAACTTAGAGAAAGCAGAAGGGAAATTATTTTAATTTAAATTTGCACACCAAAAAAATCCAGTTAAAATTTTGAACAGTTTAGATATGGATATTTTGACTGTTGCTCAATTAAAAAGAAAAGTAAATATAATAGGTTTTTGAAAATAAAATAAATAATACAGTACTCTGACATTTTTTCAGATGAACAATTTTTCAGGAAGATTACAAGGCTGAGTAGTCAGTTTTTGAGAGGTGGAGTATAGTTTAGTTGGTGGGCCTGCTGTGATTGGAATTGATTAATGGGTGTTGTGATAAGCATAGAAACAGATCAGTGGCAGCTTATCCTGCTTTCAGCTGTCACAGCTGTGCCTCTTCACTCTTCTTCTGGCCCTATCACACTCCCTGGCAGCCTTTAAAGTACCTCCTTCCCAGTGGAATTTCTGCAAATCATCTACTCAAATGCCGAGATACCCTCGAAGCAGCTGTGTCTGAGAAAATTTGTTCAGGCTCACATATTTGTTGTGATGAAGAATATTGCATTAGAGAATCCTTTCCTCCTGCAGGAGGAAGCATGCTGTGCCATACCCTGAAGAGAGAGTTAAATGATGATTCTGATGGGCAGGTGGGCTCCTTAGTCAAGAACTTTCAATGCTGGCTGGAACAGGAACACAGTTTGCAAACCTGCTGGCTAAGAGATATCACTGCTGCTGCTTGACAGTTGCAATAAATAACCCCTGAATGTTAATTTTATTGCTAATGCCTTGAGAGAAGCAATGCTGTTACGTGTTTAAAATCCTGGTAGCTGCCTTTCTTGTTGTAACGTTCAAAAGATTTTCAAACGCGGGTTTTAGAAGTTGTGAATGTGCTTTGAAAGTATTTCCCTGGTTTCCTTAATGGGAAGTGTGATCTCCAGTGTGATCACTGATGCAGGTAGTTTGATAGGAATCATGCAGTTTTAACAGAAAATTATAGGTATGTGGATTCTATACAAAAAAAAGCTGGGACCCTGAAGTCCCTTCTAAGCTGGCATTCAGTGAGCCAAACTTTTTTATGTAACTTCATGGATTTGAGGAGGATAGCCTAGGAATTATGTTCCTTTCAGGATATGACACTTAATGCTCTGTAGGATTTCACTGATTAGTTAAAAAATGATTTGTTCATTTTCTTGGAAAGAGAATAAGCCTAGAGCATGGAAATAACTGTACTACTCTTTCTGGACATTTTGTAGATTACAATACTTAGGTGGTAAATAGTCTTTTTATGAAATCTCTGGGTGCTGTAAATAATTTTTGGCTTCTCTGTATGCTTTAAATGCCTGAGGCAGCTTTCCCAGCATAATCAATAAATATTAAAAAATGTTTTTATCCAACTCAGGCAAATTAATTCTGAATTTAAAATCAAATGATGCACACAGAAGGTCTCATCTCTGGCTAAATGTGCAAGATGTCTAACTGATCCACCAAGGTAGTGTACAGTTTATCCACTGTGGCACTCTGTGAACAAGAATAAGTTTAGACTATTTGGATAAATAAATACTCACAACTAAAAAAGATTATTTGTTAAGTTTCTATTATAAGTGCATGTACAGTTCTTGTGTTGTACATAAAGTCAAGTAAGTCACATTAGTGGGAAACTACTTCTCAATGAGACTAAAAAATTTTAATTATATTTTACAGAGGAATATATCTAAGGCTGTTTTGTAAAATCATGTTATTTATTTATTCTACGATTATATCATATGTCAGCTGTATTTTGTAATCTCTTCTGGCATATGAAAGCAAACAAAGTCCTGTTACATTAATGACTTGTCTGAGACTGCTTGCCTATAATTCCATGCTCCTTTGCTATAGAAAAAACATGATCCTGAATCTTAAACAGCTTTTGAATAAAGGCACCTACAATTATGATATGATAAAAAAGTCCACAGGTTTATGACTTAGTGCTTTCAGTTTTCTTCATTTAGTGGGTTTTGCTTCAATTTAGATTTGCATGTTCTGCAATAAAAAAAAAAAAAAAATTATTCAGTGCAACTTAAAAATTCCCTGTTTCTATACTATCTAGTGCTGCCAAAGTTGAATATTTTAAATGAGAACTGATTAAAAGGAAAGAAAAATTTTGATTATATGTTGTTCACATGTAGTGTAATTGTTAAGTTTTCCACATCTTGATCTGCTACAGGGGGACTTGTTCTTTGGGAATTCAGCCTGCACTTTTGTCCTTCCTGTGATTTCTTATTTCAAGCTTGATAGAGAAAGCATCCACTGTTGTATCATTTCCTTAGTGCTAACAGCTTTTATTCTCTTCAACAAGTGTTTACAGAAAAGTGTTGATGCTTATTAATCTGTTTCTTGTCTTACAAATGTGCTTATGCATGATTTGTGGTAAAATTGGCATTTCTGACAGCTCTCAGTGTAATCTGCATAGCACAACAAGATTGTTACATTGAACAGATGTGGCTTGGAGTTGTTATTCTTCGTAATTACCATCATTAAGTGAAAGCATGTGTCAATCAACTTTGTACTTTAAACACACCACTCATTTGTGAGACACATGCATCTGCATTTCAGATACAGATCTAAATTACTTGGGTTTGAAATTTATTTCTGTTGTTTCTATTTAATACAATACTCCATGAAACACATAGTGCCCAAAGATGTCAAAGCAACAGATCAGCAAGTTAAAAAAGGCTTTACTGGGAGTTCATGTAGATATAATTTTCTTTTTGGAGGGGGAAGAGAGGAGTGTGATAATAATAAATCCATCCTCCTTTTCTCATGTAAAGAAAAGGAATTTAACTTTATATATTTCCAAAGTCACTCTCTTGTTTTGATGTTTATGACTTTCTTATTTGAGGGAAGGACGTTCTGTTTAGTTTGATTATTTGGGGGCAAAAAAGGAACCTGCATCAGTAAACTGACATAATGCCTTTTAAGGATTAATCTTTGGGTCATTAATGTTGCCAGGATACCTTTTAGGGTCACAACTGTTCATACTGGCAACAAACAGGATTAGATCAGGAAATTATATTTTGAGTAGGGTTGAAAACAAAGGGGTCTTAGCCTGATTGCCCAACAAATGACAATAGAATCTGACTGAAGCACACAAAAGCAAGGACATTTGGAGATGACATTCACTTTCTCCTTGTTTCCTTCTATGTGGACTTCAGCTCTTTGTGTCAGGGACAGTAGACATGATGGCACCTGTGTACTGGGGGTTTGTGGGTTTTTCACCCTGTCCCATGACACTTCTTCTGTACCAAATAAGATGGACTTGTATATGAGCCACCAAGTGACATTCATCATGTGGTTTTAGCTCTACCTTTATAATGAAAGCATTTGTTCTGTGATTTGCTTTTTTTAATCCTCCAAAATTAATGAAAGAAGAAAAAACCAATTACATTTCTATCCTTTGATTTTCTTTTAGGTCTTTGCCTACTGTATTAAAGAAGATTCTGTTATTCTGGATGTGGTGTGTGACTCGTATCTACATTCTGACAAAAAAAAAACAAACATTGTATAACTATTCTTTGAAATATTTCATGAAAATATATTGTTTAGAACCTGCCAGAGGCACATAAGATTTCATATGAATGCTGATTATTTTTTAGACCCTAATCATCTTATCCTTATTGATTCTTTTAGAAGTACTGAAATAAAAATTCAAAAGACTCTATTTGAAAATTACAAGCCAGATTAGCTACAGCCAAAGAATAAATAAAAAATAACTAGGAAATAACTCTTCATTTCATTGAATTTTGAAGAAAAAATTTTATTTGCAGTCCAAATCTAGTGCCTAATACAGAACCAGAAAAAACATGGAAATGACATGGGGAACAGAGCAGTACAGTCTGACAGATAGTGAAATCAAGTGTCTGTTCTAATTTCAGCCCTTTCAATTAAAGAAGAAACTTTCTGACAATCACTCGCAAGTTATCTGGTAGCTGTGTAAAACCAGTCACTGTGAGGCAAGAAAACCAGGGCCATGCATTGATTAGTACTTAAATGGTCCCAGCCAACTTTGCAGGTTTGGTAATTTTCTTTGCCATTAATTTCTCCACCTGTTGATAAGGATGATATGTGGCTACTTTGAGTTTATCACCGTGCTGGTAAAGCAGTTTAGCAGTGTTGGAAGTCCCCCAGAATTGCAATCTAGGGGCAGAGGAAACCCTGGCTGCCTCTGTGACTTTGGATAATTCTCCATTATATTTGCAGATTTCCAGCTGCCCTACGTGGGAGTGACTGGACTTCTGTAGGCACAGAGTGTGTGGTGATTGGAGTGGCTGAGCCCCATCCCCAGTGGGTGCAGCTGTGAGAAGCAGGTGAGCAGCACTGACAGCAATGAGCCATGGAGTGCCCAGGGGCACTGAGCAACCACAAAGGGAGCAGAGGGCACACAGGGGCACTGCATGGACATGAGTATAAAAGTATATGGTATAAAAGTATAAAAACATGGTATAAAAGGCTGGGCTAAAGAACAAGAGGGGCAGACCTTGCAGCCTTCTGAAGTGGTGTGGTGTTACTCTGTGGGTTGAAGCCTTCTGACATTGCTTGGTGACACTCAGTGTGTGGTGGCTGCCTCAACTGTGACATGTGCTGTGATAGCGTTGGAGTGAAGTGCTCCAATATGAGGGAAGAAGATTCCCTCATACACTTTAGATTTATTATGATTTTGTTCAAAATAAGGAATTGAACTGTTGAATGGGCTGGAATTGAATGTGCCAAAACCTGCCTTACATAGACCCAGCTGTAAGCAAGACTTGTGAGATGCCGGCAGCTTGCAACAGTGGTGTGCTAATCAATCCTATCACCCCTTGTTCATGAGGAAGGATGTAGAAGCTAGAATGCCCTGATTTTATTTACCCCTGCCATGATCTCCTGGGCTAGTGAAATTCAGGGTAGATATTCTGATATTTCTTGCATGATTGCATTGTCTTTCAGCTTTTTCAAGTATAAGATATGAATAATGAAAAGTTCCTATTTTCCTCAGTGCAGAGAATTGTACATGAAGTACCATATACATGCCAGTTATCTGTTATTACATTCTCACATATCCTGATAAAAGAAAATTTGATTTCAAGGAGCAGGGGTTCATTTCTGATGCTTTTTCCTAATCAGTGGTTTTCTTGCTCTTAGAAGTCCTCATAGCCCATCATTGCTGAAGATGGTGTTGCATCTGCTTTTATGTTTTGTTGTATGCTTTATTTTAAATGTTTTAGAGCATCTGTGTGGTATTCAGTAAAGACATGTAGGACTGGTGCAAAACACAGTATACAGCAGGCATAGTTTGCTTCTGTGGTGAAACCCCAGCATCTCTAGATTTCCTGCAGGCACACCTATTCTTTCTTGTATATTGTTATTTTAATGGTTGAACTTCCCAGGAAACTTGGCATGTTTGCTGTCAGATGCCAGCTTTATTTTAGTTATTCTACCATGCTATGCTTTCAGTTACTTAAAATGTAAGGAAATATTACATGGAGGTAATGAAAATAATTAACTTTAAAAAGAGATACAAACTCTTTTTGTGTATTTAATTTTATTTTGGCAGTTTACTTGGATTTTAAAGGTTAGTATATTTTTTACATTATTACTCTGCTTTAGAACATGATGTTTTATTTCTTGATGTTAAAATCCTTCTATTTATTTACATGTATAAAATGGACAGTTGTTTAAACATAATCTTTGCTCACAAAGACAACATTTTCATGGCATGATGGCAGAAATAAGCAAAGAGAATAATCTGAATTGCACACTGCGTGCAAGTGGAGCAGATATTTTATTCAGTCCAAGCTTTAATGCTTATGTTTTTTAAAAATCTGTTGTATTTAGGGAATTTGTACTATTGTTCTGCTGCAAGAAGCTTGTAGCTTCTTGAAGGGGGTGAAATGAAATATTTAGGTATATATGAAAAGAGAGGTAGATTCCTGGACTTCTGACCTCTGAGTTACTCTGAAAAAGAAGCTACATTATGAAGACACTTCTTGAGATGTTTTTAAGATTGTTATTTAAAATAAGCTGAAGGCATATTTTTAAAAAGTTTTGCTTTGGGTTCACAAGACACAATGTGCTATTAGGCTATATTTAACAAAATTTTCTATATCATTATGTCACCCCTTAGTGCTTGTAATTTGGAAAAACATCAGGTTTTTGAGAGTTTAGAACTCAGAAGAAGTTTTAAATTTTATATACTAATCCTTCCTTTCCCCCTTGCCCCCATGATATTATTTAAGTGGAGAAGAGCAGCTGAAAACATCCTTGGTTTTGTTTTCAGTTAAATATCAAAATAATTTATTATACTCTAATTAGAATTAATGAATAGACTCAAAGGTCTTTCCAAGAGTAAAGGATTCTATGGTTTCATGAAAAAAATCCAACTTTTGTCAGGGACTTCTTATTTTATTATCTTGGAAATAACCGAATATTTTCTTTGGAAACGGCAGCAAAAGAGAACATAAATTTATATCACTTTAACTTATTTTCAATCCAGAAAATTAAGAGGTTGAAAGAATAGCTTAAGTTATTCTTACCCTCTGAAGCTATATAAGCTTGGAAGTTAAGAAAGGCATAGAAAAAATGTTTGCAAAGAGATTTCACTGTTCCATATGTGCTCAGAGATAGGCTTGTGTAGATATTCAGTGGTATTCATTTCTGTTATGCATGTTTTATTTATTTTACTTTTTAATGTAGAACCATAAACAAATTTAGCAGTAACTATTTAGGGATGTTGTATGTCCCTAAAATGGGATGTGTTTGAAATCTGGAACAGGCATGTGTTGTGTTGAGAACAGTAAATTTCTTGTAAAAATCCACCTATTAGGGCATTTTCTCCTCTTGAGGTGCATGTATAGTTTTCATGAATGTTAATGAGGTTTATAGAACTGCAAAGGAAAATGTGCACCAGACTATACGTTGTCTATATGATATTAACATCCCATAGGGCTTTTGTCTTCTCCTTTGTGTGCTATGGAACCCAGAGATGCACAAAGACCAGCTGAAGTCTGACATTTTGTTTGTTGTATTTGGCCAAATTGTCTTTGAGTGTAATTAGCTCCTGACAAACCTGTTCCTGTCCCATTTTGGCAGCAGTCTGGATATTTATCGGTACATGTACATGTGAGCAAATTCAATTGCCTAAATATGAATTGACAGCTGAAAGAAAGCTTTGGCTTTCCCGATGGTTTATGCTGGGTTAAATGGGGATTAGTAATTATTTTAACTGTTGAAATTTCACTTTTTGTATTCCCATGACTTTAACCTTGTTTTGCTCGAATACTAAAATTATCTTCAGAATATTAATCCAATGCCTTTAATCCTTTATTCAGTAGCCACAACTCAAACAGTTCTGCTTGAATTTAAGATCTGTTCCAAAATGTGAAGGAAGCATTTTACCTGTGGATAATGAGATCTGACAGTACCTGAGCTGCAGAAGGAGATGAAATCACTATCTATAGAAAATAATATTTTTTCTACATATTCAGTTTAAATGTGTGCACATCCTGGTAGCTGAAACATCTGTTTCTAGCTTGTTGTTCCTCATGGCTGCTTCTCAATTGGATTTCCTCAAGCAGGTCCAAAGCTTGTCACCTTAGCCAGGGTCTGTTAACTATCACCACTGGCCCCACATTAAGTAGGAGGTTCAGGGCTAAGCTAATAACTCTCCTGCCTTTCTGACTGATCACAGTGATTCTCCCTGTGGCTACTTATCATGCTGTGCTCCTGTGGGAGGGTTATCTTTTGTCTCTTCTTCAGCTGGAAATTATTTCTGTTTTCTTCATTCCCAAGTTTTCAGGTGCTAATTCTGAAAGCCTTGTCACTTTCTGAAGCAGCTGTTTGGTTTCCATCCATTATTTCTCCTTTATCAGTTTCATGCTCTCTCATATGTAAATTTTGCTGCTTTGCTTTTCTCTGTCTGTAAATGTAGCTGCTAATTTTCAAAAAATAAGTTGCAACTAGACACGAGGCAGAATGGATGCAATAGCAACATGAACCTAATGCTAATTTGTGTGAACCTTGAATTAGTTTCTGTGTTGTCACAGGTGAAGTGATTTTTGTGACTTTTGCTTTAGTGTACAGTGCTGCTTAACATTTTAACGTGTCCTCTGTAAGTTCTTAGGCTGTGCCTACCATGAGCTTTCTAAGGGAGCTCAGGAGAGCTGGGTGAGAGAGAAGAATCCATGAAAGTGCTGATTTGTGGTCAATGGCTGCCTCGTCCCTCACGTAAAGCGTTACTGAAGTCTATGAAATTGTTTTGCTTGGCTTTCATGGGCATTGAGTAAGGCCCAGAATGACTATTAGGGTATTCAGTGGAGGCTTTGTGCTTGTTGAGAATTTTAGAAAAGATGGTGGCAGTGCAAGTAAATCCATGTGTCGTCCCTGGAAATCCTTCCGTGGAATTACAGAGTTTGCTGTCCTATGATTGGGAAAAAAAGTCAAAACCAAAGAACTTTAATCAGATTTGAAAAGTGTATCAGGCTTGATATAATGTGCCAACACTTTGAGAACATATACAGTTAAAACCAAGTTTATTTAATTCTCACACTGGGGTCTGGTGTGCTGGTTTGGCTTTTAAATTCTCCTTGCCTTGGGTATGATGCTTTATGTCACCTGTATTAACTGTTCACTTGATAAATGTGAAAGACACTGGTGTAAAGTGTTCGATAGAGTTTGCATTTCAGGGAAAACTCAAATTGTGTGGGGAAAAAATTTGGCAAAGAGAAACAATATTGTTATCTCTCCTACATTTAGGTCTGGAAAAACACTTCCTGGGTCATGAATAATACTGTGGAGAAGTGTAATGTTTTTACTGAGTGAAACTAGTCTGTCATCCAGTTCAGCTTGGGTTTTTGGCTGCATGTGAAAGATCAACACAAGGACAACTCTGTGTCTTGTCAATGGTAGCTTTTCAAATTGAAAACAAGAGTAAACATTGCATAGCTCTCACACACTTGTGTTCCTCACCTTTTGTTTTACTGTATTATGGTTAGCTTGGGATTTGTCAGATCAGTCACAAAACGTGGTATAAGCAGGGACATGAAAATATAGCCCTCAGTGAAGAGCTAGTTTTTCATCCTAACAGGATCTGCTTGCTTTCACTTTATCATGCCAATAATTGTGAAGGCTGAACTGAGTTATTAGGCACTCTTGAAAAATTTTAATGATTTAAAATAATATTTCTCCAAATCTATTAAGCAGCAACTGTATTTTCAGTCCATGATGTAGTACTGCAAACCCTTAGAACCCTTTTAAAGGTAATGAAATGAAGGAAAATTGGCGATGGCAGCAGATGAGAAATGGAATCTGAGCTGAGATGCAGCCTAAATAGGAGTGATCCCCAAATTGTTCATGAGGTAAGTCTTACAAGGTTGCATAGCATGTGTCAGAAGTAGCTGTAAGTGAACACAAGAAAACGGCAATGACAAAGAACGTTGGAGACTGAAATGTAAAGAAAATAATGGCAAAATTGATAAGGAGAGATGACTGGGAGAAGATTACAGGAAGAGGTAGGAATGTCTGGGAAACATGACCAAATAGATAAAAAATCAGAAAGCAATTGAGCACCCAAACTTCTGTGTGGTTGTGCATTCCAGACAGACATGGCAGACAGCAGGACAAGAGAATAAGGATTGCCATCACAAAAGTTCTCTTGCTAATTAATAAATTCTTTTTAAATATCTTCCTTTAATTTCTTGCTCACGTATGGGTAGTCATTTCACTGTTTCTTACTGTCCTTTAGTCATAGTGTCCTTCTGAATCTCATTTTTTCTGACCCATCCTCCTCTTTCCACTTTTAATTTACTGTTCTATTTTTCCTAAAATATCTGAAGCTCTCTTCTTTAAACATTGTATTTGGGTCACAAGTGGTGTGGAAATGTTGCATTGAAAGGGCTACTAGAAGAAAATTCTTGCCAGATTTTTTTTTCAATTTTTGTTCATTAATGCTTAAATATTTAGAATGTCATGTAAATATAAAACATCACGAGCCAAGCTCTGACTATAACTTACTCTAAGTCTCATTCTTAGCTGATTAAATTAGGACAGTGATCTACATGGTCAGCTCAGCTGAGCAGTGCCAGACAGGAGATTTATTATTTCAATCACTAAAACTTGCTGGGGAGTTAGTGAACCTCCCACCCAATGTAATGGCCACATTTTGGTTTAAGTTGTGTGTGGTTTATTCTCTACAGAAAGTCTAAACTAGGCCACTTAAACAAAATTATGAAACTGAGAAGCCTGTATTTCTTGCATTTTTTTAATCTGCAACATCAAAATAAATTTAATAGGAATAGATAGGGCATTACAAATGCTCAGGAAAAGTAAATGAAAATAATATTTGTCTTTCTGTGATAGTAGTCTGTATAGTCACTTAAGCACACAAAATGCTAAAAAATATTGTTCAGAATAAAATACTGCTTTCTAAAACATATTTCAATTAATTCTGCAAATATCAAAAATATGACTCTGACCGTGTAGAGGAAAGCAAAGAAGGGAATAAAGAGAGGGAAAGGACAACAGAAAAGTTATTAATAGATCTGTAATGATCGGAAGTTTATTCTAGGGTTGAGATAAAACTTAATGGTTCATAAATAGCAAATTCATTATGTTTTTAATACTCAGGTTATATTAACACTATATAACATCTTTATGGTACCATTAGTACCACTTAATCCTAAACTAAGTTTGGAAATAAACATTTCCAAATTTTTTTTTTTTTCATGGAACAATTGGCAAAATAAATTATTTTTACAATAAATATTACCTGATTAGTGAATGGCTCCTTCAATCATAAACAGACTTATAAGTGTTTTATGCCAACTCTTGCACAGAATCCTTAAATGTTAACAAATAAATTTATTTTAAAGGCCATATCAAGGTGAAAACACCAGGGCCTTAGGCAGCAGGACAATACATCACAGAGCCATTTCTCATTCAGTTACAGTAATGGCAAAGGATATGTTAAGACATAAAATGTGATATGGTTTGTTAAATATTCATTTATAATTTGCATTCATTATTAAATCATGTGTTAGAACTAATCTTTAATCTCAAAAATACATAATGTGTCATGAAGTCTATTTGAAAGCATAACAATAAATATTTTATGCTTTTTATGTTGCTTTTTAAAGGTTGACTAGAATACACCAAAACGCTTGTCATTAATGTAATTTAATTATTCCAAGGAGATTTGGTCTACACTGCTGTTGATTTCAATAATTTATTTCAACCTTTAGGTCAATATAAAATAAATACCTGTTTGGGAGATGGGCTGTTCTATGATTAATGACAACTGAGCTGCCCAGCCCACCGTACAATGCTGTAGTTCATTGTCTGAAACCTTGCGGTGCAGTGCGGGAGCTCCAAGAGCTTGATTTTCCTGAGCTCCTGAGCAGTTTGCTTGGTGATTACAGTGCAGCTGCTTCACTGCTTGTGACTGCTGGAGATCTCCTTTATGGGACACAATAGCTTAAACACTTGTACTGCTGGGAGCTGCACTGCCTACAATGTCCAGTTTGCTGAATATCCATGGAACTGCTATTCCATTTCCAGTCCACACCCTGCCTGGGTGAGAGGGGCGAGGGTGATGGAGAAGTGATTTGTATTAAAGGAGACTAGGAGCCACTCAACGAGCCATGTCAAAACAGTTCATTAAAATGTTGATGTGCTTGGCTGGTTAATGCAAAGAGAGCTTTATTGCTGTCTTATAAAACCTCAGTAGCTTCAGGTTGGAGTCAGATCAATGCATCTGAAGTAATTCAGACAAATACCCAGTTTAGGTTAAGAACCACCAAAAAAATTAGAAAGAAACAATAATCTTACTGCCAAACTAAAACCCACTTGAGTATTTACCTTGTACAACTGCAGAACATCCATACTTAGTAAAAGATTTTTGGACAGAGCTACCATATGTTAAGATTTCTCTGGATCTTACATGTCTGTTAGGTGGGATCTGAGGTGTTTGGGCACCTGCAGCACTTGTGCCAAGGCTCTGGGAATACTTGGGATGCTCTTAAGGTATGTGCTGTGTCCTGTGTGTGCCCTTTACACCACACCTTATATATGGCTCTGGAAGAATTCTGGTTATCCTATTTTTGGAGACTACTACAAAGAAAAAAGAAGTTGAGCCTCTAAATTATACTTCTCATTTAAATGTTGACTTGACATATGAGTAAGCACTTATTTGAAAATAACTACATCAGTAAAATGGCCTTGTTTGTTAGTTTATCCTGAACAAAGTGTGATTGCTCTAATTAGACACTTTAGGATTAACATTAGAACAGTAAATCCACAGTAAAATGAAGTTTCCTGGCAGAGTGGCAGAGAAAACCAGTTATTCACACCAGCTTAGCAGGCAGCGAGCAAAGACTCTGCGAGGAGAAGGTGACACCCTGGAGATTGTCCCAAAGCAAAGGAGCTGGCCTGCATAGGAACCTGCAGGAGAAGCTGTGCTGGGCTGCCCAAGAACTTACAATGAATTGGCTGGTGATTAATAAAGTAATGAAGCAAACTTCCCTCCTTGAAAAGCAGTTCCCTCGTTGAAGAGTAGGAAATTGTCTCTTATTACTCACATTCTTCTGAAAATTGCTAAGAGAGGAAAGGAATCTCTTTAAAAGATGCATAGTCAGAGCAAACCCCTGACTCCTAATCAGCCACATCCTCTCCCTATCCTTCTGGAGAATATGGACCATCAATTTCCCCATAAGATGAAGGGGAGGCAAAGCAATAGTTTAGCATCCTATGCATTATCTCTCTTTTTATGATTACAAATAGAGCACTTATGTTCACTGACCCATATCTCATACCAGACATCAGTAGCCAGGTCCAGATTTAGGTTATTGTTCCAGC
The DNA here is from genome assembly GCA_013400575.1 of Peucedramus taeniatus. NCBI lineage: Eukaryota > Metazoa > Chordata > Aves > Passeriformes > Fringillidae > Peucedramus > Peucedramus taeniatus. The sequence continues at coordinate 18,414 of WBNO01028106.1, forward strand.
ATGGGATTAGGCCATGTGATCAGAATCAAATTTATCTAATATGATCACTTGATTGTGACATTTCTTACTGGGGCTGTCTGTATGCACAGCTGAAACTTGAAGACATAAAGCAAATGCTCTTAAGGCCCCAAAGAACAGTTGTCAGTGTTTTCACAAAAGAGCTTCAGAAAGGAGGAGACACTCTCTATTAGGTTAATTAAGCTGTCCTTTTGCTTGCAAGTTTAAAAGGGAAAAGTGAGTTTGCTCCCCATGTGGCTTTCCCAAACTCTTTCAGCTGTAGCTCTGAGCTTAAATGACCCTCAGTTCTGCAGCATATCAACTTGATGTATATAATTGTTTGCTAAACATTTTTTTGCAGCTTGTTAAATGGTAAGGCTAAAAAAAAGTAATATGTGAATGTTGATTAAAGTGCTTTTGTAGAGAGGGGTCAGAGATATTAGCAAGTTTAAAAGAAAGTGTGGGCTCTGCTGTGGCATGGTACTCCTAACCTGCACGCTTTATTTCGCATAATTGATCCCACATGTTTACTCTAAGGACATTTTTGTCAGGTTTCAAACTGCAAATATCAGAATGCACTTAGAGTAGGGTGTGTAAGGACACTATGCAGAATGCTCAGCAATGTAGATTAGTAGATATAATGGCAATTATTATAAAAGGAATAATTACAGTAGCTTGTAATTGTGTGGTGAGGTAAGAGGAAAAATTATCAAGGTGTAAAACCTCAGAGTAACAGTAAGTCTGAAATGGATGAAGACAGACATTCAAATTATAATTTTCAGCAATTTTGTTTTCATTATAATTTGTGGTTTTTTTTTTAATAACTGACATAAAACACAATGTGTTTTTCAGGGGTTTTTGATAGCTGGGCAAAAAATAGAATCTATCACAAAATCTTTGTAGCTTCTTCTATTGAGAAAGGTACACAAACAGACTGGAAAACATTCTACCTGTACATCCTGGAGGTTTTTGCAATGACTGGGTATCTGCAACAGAACAAATGGTTTATAAATTTTTTAAAAGGCAAAGAATAAATACCCAGTCCTTGTCTGGGAAATAATGCTTCAAAAGTTTAAAAAGAGCAACTTTACAATACCCATATGATTTTCTATATTTCCTTTCTTTGAATTATTAGCACTATTAAAGAAAAGATGGAACTTGCTAGAGTTGCTCAGCCAAGTTAATTATCAATGAAATTCACAGGATTAGAAGAAAAGTTTGGCCATTACTATTTCTCTCTTGCTCTGCCAGTTAATGCTAGTCACAAAAACCCACTCACTGTGAGTTGTACACAGACACATCTGAGAGTGAGTAGAAACTCAGAGCTTTGTGTAGATACTGTTGAGTAACTAATGCATAAAAGCAAATTCTAGTTTGCACCAATCCAAGCAGGATTCATTTGGGGATGCAAATTTCAGTGTTTGTTGTACAGAACTTCTTAACTGTCCCCTTCCTTTCCATAGCTTGGTTTGTCTGTTTTTTCCTAAAAAGACTAAATGTAGAAGCTTTTTAATATTGAATACTTTAAAAATAGATTGAAACATAATTTATTCTCTGGAATGTGGTAGTTCAACAGTTATTTTTCAAAAGAATGTTCTATATTTGTATCTATGTTACTGGAAATTGGACAGAATATTTGGAAGGTAAAGAGTAGCAGGCATTTGATATTATTAAGTCATAACATTATTTAAATTGGTAATAGTATCTGCAAATTAAATGAGACTCAACTGAAGTGATTTATTTTAAAAATTGCTCAAGTAGATATTTTTCACTTTTGAGATTTCAGCTTAATTTATTTTTTATGTAATCTGAAACTATAAATATTAATAAAATGACCCTAATGTTATTTCAGTTCCCCCATTTATCCATAAATAGGAACAATACTTTCAATGTTGTAGGTTTTATTTTGATATGCCTAAAGATTAAGCAAAATGGGTTTGATTAAAAAAAAAAAAAAACAGTTATGATTAGGGTGCTACTTCTAAAAGGTTTTGAGTCTGTCACAACTTTTTAGCTGCATAGGACAGTATGAATTAGCTAAAATGAACTTAGAATTAAAACCAGACAAAAACTACTCACAATAAATCCTATTGTAGAGGTAAAATCATTGGGAAAGTGACAAGAGGAAACCAGAAAGGAATATCTCTCTTAACATGGTCTCTGTTGTTGTTTTTTTTTTTTTTTTTAATTTTGCAGGAGATTGTCAGTAAGACTTTTCTTATCTGCACAATATCTTGTTTATATGTAATTATCTGTGTGCCTGACATTAACTTGAAAGCTTTGTAACTCAGACAAAATATTTCTGGAATAAGTTTCATTTAAGACAGCAGAACAGTGAAGTTAGAAACATGTTTGTGTCTTTTTTTTCATGACTAGCCCATGTCTATTCTCTATGAAATTGATGTCAAAAAAGTATTATATATTTTCAGTGGGAAATAGAAGGCTGCCCTCTACTATCCTTGTCAGGACGTCGTATCCCTTTAATCATACTTTTCATTTCAGTACATTGAAATTTCCGTTACCAAGGACAACATCATAAATAAAAGTGTTTGTGAAATTTTTACCTGCAGCTTCCTAACTTTGTGCATTAAGCATGAGACTAGCAGAGAGGTGGTCAAATGTGAAAATTTATAATCATTTATTACGTACGGCTGAAGCGAGAAGGGAATAAAAGCGTGAAGGCATACATCTATAAACTGGAGCAGAAAAGCTTAAATGAAAAGTAAAGTGAATTTCTGTGTCTTGTCATAAAGTAATGAGAAGCTAGAGCTTTATTCATAGCAACCCAAGATGCATTTACTCTCAATCTAGCTTTAGCAGTAAATGCTTCCCTGATGTATTGCTTCGGACTTACAAAGAAATATTTGTGCTCTACATAATAGTATAGTTAGGAGAATTACTGCATGGCTGAGGAGATTCTATAAAGGTTTATAGCTGGTGCTGTTACTGTAATTTAATCACAATGTAGCTAATGTAGTACTTTAATATCACACGTTACTTTTTTATTTACCATTTATTAGTAGCTGACAGTCAATCATCACCACATCATAAACAAATCATGCAGGATTCTGGAGGAACCCTGAAGTTCCAGAACAGATGCACTGTAGCTCTTACATGTGCTCCATAACGAGCTAGGCATCAAATTATTTTTTAATGGAGTAATCATGTAAGTCAGGGTTCTTGTTTTCATTCAGTTAATCAGCCAAAGAAGATGTTTTTTGCCATGAATACAAATAGTGTTGCACATTGTGCATAATGTTTGAGTTAGCACTCCTCTACAAGGAATACAGGAGAATGTCTTCAAAACCATGAAGATTTGGGTAAAGGGCACCGTGTACATACTGATAAATGCATTTATACAGAGTAAGAACTGTGCTCTCTTGCTTTCAGCCACCTTCTTGTTAGGTTTGCTGTGATTTGTAAATGGAGAAAGTAAATGTAGCAGAGCCCACCAAGAGCTCTTGTGACACTGCAATCACAAAAAAATGTTGCGATAAGAAGGATTTTTTAGCTTAAGAATGATAATTTTATTGCTCTTTTTAGATACACTGCAGGATCAGTTTATCTCAGATTTGATTTCATGATCAGGTTTTAGTACAGAATCACAGTATTTCTCTGGAGTCACTTGTGTGAGCAAAATTAAATGCTGATTGGAACTCTGAAAGTACTGCCTCTTTGGGCTGAAACCTGTGCTTCTCTCAAGACCCTAAAGATCTTTTAATTGCAAACAAAATCTCTGTTTTCCAGTCCTCTCCAGCTGTGGGGGAGGCTGCCATGCTGATTAATATGTAGCAGTAATAAGCCCCTCAGAGATGTGTGTTTGTGGGCTATTGCTGCATGTCCTGGGTGTGCTGCAAAGGAACAGCCTGAGCACCAAGGGCCTTCAATCACTTGAAAGGCTTGCCAAAAAGTCTAGTAATGCATACCCTGGCATGGCTTATTGCCATTAGAATATGTCTCTTTAATTCAAATTTCATGGAATTTACCCTTTGATGGTGAAAAATTATTCCTAGAAGAAAAATGTGAAATATTTGGAGGAGGTATATGGGAAATCCCTTGCTTTGCCATTAAATAAATGAGAATATTAAATCATCTCTTTCATTCGGCATTGCATTGCTTATGTCCATGGGTTCTGCAGACCAACTGGACATTTCCAAGTATTAAATGTGATGTAAAGGGATTGCTGTTGATTTTACTTTTCTTAAGTGACTTTAAAAAAAAACAAAACTACTCTCCCCACTTTGCTAATAGGAGAAGCCTGTGAGCACTCTTCTCCCTAAAATTACTGGACAAATATTTTAGGTCCTAGTAAACCCTTGAGTTTGTTTATGTATTTATTGACTCTGATATATTTTAAAGGAAGCTGAATCACTCTGTATTCCCTTGTAGTTAGTTTAGGTAAATGAACAGTTGTACGAAATACAGCTGACTGAAAATGGCTACTGAATGTTTAAACATTATTGGTAATATGTAAAAAAATATTGTACAAGGAAGACACTGGTAAAAACCATCCTCATTTCTGTCTCTAGCTTCCTTTTCCTTTTGAATGAGTCTCTGTGTACAGTCACTTTCAGTGCATTCTAGAGTGGTCACCAAAGATCCAATTTAAATCACACTCCACAGAGATCCATTAATTTTTAGACATTATGTGCTATTCTGGCTTGCAACTTCTAAGGGCACTTTCTGGTTGAATTTACAATATATTGAATTTCAGACACTAAACTCTATTTTTGAAAGGGGGATTTAATACCAGATGCATTCAATTAATGCCACTGTATCCATATCTATTCAAAACCTATCCTTGAAAGCTGTAGAACTATTGTTTCTTTACAGAGTTATTTTTAAACAATTATTCTGCTGCCTACGTTTGGGACAAAATGTCTGGAATTTACTCCATCTGTTCTAATCTAATTTTATTGTACCTGCATGAGCAGCCTGATGCAGTCTCCTAATGGATGCTTTCCTTGTTTGACTCTTTCCTTGTCTCATGCTGTCCTTACCTTTCCTCACAGACCTGCTGGTCATGTTGTGCCTGTGTTGCTCTGTCTTATGTGGAGTGGCTGCTTTCCCTTCCCTGTTAATCATGTGGGTAGTGTTGAGAAGAATGTCACTATGTGAGGAGTGGGAAGGCTGGCAGGAAAATGTTCCACGACAGTTATGGCAGCACATAGGGCTGTCTTTATGACTTTTTCTAAGAATTCAAGAAGGAGTTTGGACCAATAACTGTCTTGTTGTGTGCCAAGAGCCTTCCTGTACTCAGGCACAACTCCTGTTTGAAAGCACAAAGGGGCTTCTGCTCATAGAAGATGGCAGCACCAGGAACCTAAACTAGTAGGAAAAGATGTATTTGGAATGAGACTTCAAATATTGTTTCTTCTACAGTGCATCTCCACATCTAATCCACACAGAATTGATCTGCTGTGAAAAATGGGGGAGAGGATGTGCCAAAACTGGTCAGTCACATAACATGAAGATTAGGTCTACAGGAAATAGTGTCCAGCATGAATTCATCTCCCTGAAGAGAATTTAAATAGAAGGGGGTTATGAGGGGTTTTTTTAGGCTCATAATGAAGTCTAGGATGAATAACATTCCATCTAGAATGTGTGAAAGTGTACGTGTTTTTTCATCATAAAGGAATATTTTAAACTGTACAGATTCTGTCCACAATTATAGTTTAAAAAATTCCTACACATTCAGCCATAATTCTCAAATCATTATTATTGTCCAGTTTTTGTTACAGTAAAATAAGAATGTTTAGGATGGAGTCTGAGTAACTTCTAAATGCTTCACATGTGGAAAAGATTCTGTTCATTTGAATGGACAACACTGGAGTGTTTTTCAGCCATTTCCATAGGTTTATAGGGCTCTGCCTCTTATTTATAAGGAACTCAAGAAAATTAGAAAAGTAGATACTGCATTCAGTACAGTTCACTTAAGTTTTCCTGATTCTACAGCTTCAGAAAAGCTGTAACCTTAGGCTTTAAAATACTATAAAACAAAACAAGAGAGCAGTACAAGGTAGCTTGCAGTATGTGTGACAGCTCTGGGATCTTTTGAAACACACTTCCCTGTTTGTGTATACAAGCTGGAGGAATTCTTGCAAATACAAACCTGTAAATTGCGATAATACTGGGATTACACTTTGTGTCCTTGCTTTCCTATAGAGATTTTACAGTGATTCTTCCAGTATAATCTGCACCACTGTAATTCTAAATATTTCCCTTTCTAAGAGGTACTTTTTTTCTCACCTCTAACAATATTGTAATGCTCTGAGTGATCTAGCCTAAACTCATTAACCACCTTGTGAGTTGTTATTAAATGTAAGGAATACAGAATTTAGCTCAATGTGGTATGAAACTACATTTTTTGCACCACACACAGAGCACGTTACAAATAGATTTTGTGCTCATTTGTGTGTGTTGACATATTTTGGGTGGAGCAGACCAAGAGCACGGATTAATTTTTTTGATGAAGTATAATCCACTTCCCTGTGTGTTCCCTACTTCAGTAAGGTACTTGGAGAAAGTTTTATAAAATGAGAAATTGGAGGTTAGTGACAAGAGAGAGTAATCTCTGAGTTGATGACAAGTACAAGGAATAGATGCAGTTGGAAGAAGTTATAAGCCTGTAAAAGAAGGTGGAATGAAACTTGCAGTTCTTTCCCTGCAGCCAATATTCTAAGTACAAAAATGTATAGAAAGACATGTTCTGTACAGCAGTGGAATCATGCAAAGGCATAGCAAGACCAAGGTCTGGGTACACTGGTTGTTTTCAGACCACTATGTGTGTGAATAACAGACTACTGAAAAATAGAACTGAAGCATGAATCTCCTCTCTCTGTGACTGGTGCTGTTTAGATTTTTGATGTATATGGTGATGGTGTGATTATGGTAATTAATTTTCTCAGGAAAAAACCCAACTGGCTTCATGTCTTGGCTTTTCATGCTCTGAAAGTATATCTTGATTTGTTTGTAAAGTATAACTGGGAAAAGAAGAAACAGAAGCAGGAAACCTTTTCATAGTATGATAAATTTCCTTTAAAACTCCTGAATCCTGTAGCCCTGACTGTAATGCTTATGGACTTATTGCAAAGGTCAAGAGTTCTTGTTTAAGGACAGGCAGAAAATGGATCCTGGTCACCTGAAAAAGTAGATTAACACAGGCTTGTCTAGGTACACCAACAGTATATTGGTAAGGGTAAACGGTAAAAAAATCTTTTAGATGACACATTTAGGTCAGAAATTTGTTATACCTGGCATATGAAAGCTTATCCTGATGCTTAAATATATCCTATCTTTGCTTATGCAGAGAGGTGGACAGCTGATATCTCCGAGTCCATTCCAACTTTTTTTTATCATGGACATTTCCTATCATCCTAAACATACCTTTGTTTTTAGAGGTTATTGCTGGCTTTATCTAAAATAAACTTTAGGGCAGGCTTACATTTGGCAACATGGAATGCTAATCTACTCAGGCTGTGGAGAATGAGCTGTTTTTTTGATATCCTAGATCCCAGTTATCCTTCTGGCACTTATATACAATTTCATCTAGCATTTTCTATGTGGCTCCTTTAAAAACTGTAAAAACTGTTTTTGTACTTCATTCCTTGCAGAGATTCTGAGTGTGGAATCCAGAGCTACACTCAAGCTGACATTAATGGAAATATCTTTTTAATATGGCTCAGAACTAGAGATGAACCGTTGGGTTCTCGATGCAGCCGAGGCAAAACCCAATTTATCTCCAAGGCCAAGGCAAAGGCTCTGCTCCAGGGTAAGTGACTGATTTGCTCCAGGACCTTTGCTATGACAGTTTATTACTACCAAATTTCTGTGGATCTGTTCATTAGCATTACAAAATTTCTGTTGGTTTTGTTTTTTGTTTTTTTGTTTTTTTTTTCTTTTTTACTTCTAGTTTTTACAGGCAGAAAATTCACATCAGTCACAGAGTTTGCTCCTGTTTGCAAAGCCTGCAGCTACCAATTGAGTGATGACAATGAGAGCTGAAATAGTTGCCTGTGGGACAGTGACTTTGAAACTTCACAACAGTGCTATTTCAAATTTCAGACTTAAATGTTGAAGTAAGGATTTCAAACTTCTTCAACTATGGTAGAAAAATCCCATAATTTTGGAATTTGATAATCTTTGCATTAAAACTGATTTTGTATGATAAAATTTCCTGAGGCTTACAGTTTCTAGCACTGGTCTAGATTTAAAACTAACAGTAAATCCCTAATCTCTCCTTGCTGAGACAATTTTTATTTTTTCTAGGATCACAGAAAGACTGATTGTGTGAGTAACATGAATTCTATTTGCAGGCTGCAGTTTCCATTGCTGCAATAATGTTATTTTTTAATTTATGAAAATAAAGCAGTATTAGTCCATTATAGCTGCATATGATCTATCTTCCTCTCTTCCATAAGTCAGAACATTTCTTGCAATACAAACAGTTTTCAATGCTGGAAATGTATAATGCTTTAAAATATTGAATTGTTTTTATTAGATATTGATTCATTTAGAATATATTTAATTGATTTTTATTCTTCTACAGTTCTTCTGTCTAGTGTTTACATGCATATTTAGCTAATATGGTTTTATTTAACTGATCTTTTAGGTATTACAATAAGGATTTTAGTAGCTGGGAATCCTTAAAAATCCTTTTCAGTTGTCAAATAAATCAGAGACCAAATGCTTAAACAGGAGAAGGATGAAGTAATTCCACATTCTCGAGAATGTGTGTATTGAAAAAATGCTGAAATTTAAAATATTGAAAGTATCAGTGTAACAGTCTCAACACACCAAAAATTGATTGCAATTTGTCTAATCTGAATGAAATATGTCTATAAAAAGGAAATGTCAAATAGTAACAGAAGGAGGGACAAGTGTTAAAATCATGGAAAGGAACTTCTTATAGAAACGATTGCCATGCAAATTTCTGTTGCCCTAAAGCAGAATGAACTTGTGATAAGAGTGTCAGCTTTCAGTGGTACCACCCAAACTGGAACAGATCCTGGCAAACTTGCTAGAGATTAGAGCTGTCCATAGACTGATTTATTCAAGATAGCAAGGACAATTGAGGCAAGAGCTGCCAAATTTCAAAGCTGAGCAATCCTTCCTGCCCTGCCCAGAGTGACAGCCAGAGATGTAATTAAGCAGGGCTTTCCTCACATTCCAAAAGGCAGGATTCAAGCTCAGCTGAAGGTTTTGGACTTCTCCTAAGTCTACCAAGAACACATCCTGCTTTGGCATGAGACCTGGAAAATGACAGGTGTGCTTGCATGTTCTCTTTTGTCCAACATGGCCAGATTTTCTGTCTAGAAACCTTTGCCTTTTCAGGGCATAGATGGCTTATTCTGGATGTGGATGGATTTGTTACTGAGCACAATGGCTACAATTCCTCTGGGGCTTCACCTGTGCTATCAAACACAAAAAATACAAATGTGCTTTCTATGCTTCTTCCTGAAGGAATTTTATTTTATTTTATTAATCCCAACAGGTATAATAACCAGTTCTGGATAAAATTACTGGCTTGGCTGGCTTGGTCTCAACACTGTTTAATTCCCAGAAGTTAAAGAACATCTAACCACCCTGAGCAACTGAGGCAGCTGCTGACAGAACCACCCTGCTGCTGACACCAGGGCTCTCTGAAAAAAAAGAGAAGCTCTTTTTGCAACTAATGAACTGAAGAAACTGAACTATCAATTATGTAAGACCACACTATTAACATTTCAAACCACCTGAGGCTCTGCACCTCTTTATTTTCACCACAGATGGACCACACACTATCCTGTATAGGTAATTGCTAATAACAGCATTGTGGAAAATGACCCCTCATTACCAGTTGTGGGTGCCAAGACCTCATTGCAGGCAATAAGTAAAATCCTTCTTGGGCTGATTCTGCTAGAATAGTTTGATGTTAGAGGACACCTCCACTCTGAGATAAAGCAAGACAAAAAGCTCCCAGAAGTCTACAGGAATTAAGATAAGAAAGTCCACAGCACTTCATATTTCTAACACTTAACTGTTATCAAGCTCAAGAAAAGCAAAAACTTGGCATGCCAATTTAAGATCTGGAATCTTTGATGATTTGTTTCAAATTTTCTGTAAGATTAGTGAATATCCAAACTTAAGTAGTTAACTAGTTTGTTTTTCTGGGATGATATGAGATTCACAGATTTCAGAAGAGACTCAGATGCAATTAAACACATTATTTTTGTATACTTAGGTTAAAAAGAGCATTCTCGTCTTGAAAGTCTTAAATGTATATTTTTAAAGCTTTTTTTACTCTATATCAGAGCAACCAGTATTGTTTGGAACTGAGTTTTGGCAAGAATTTTAACTCATGAAAGTACCTGAATAACAAGCAGGATGTGGTTTTACTCTCTCTTCTGGGATCAGCCTGAGAAAGGATTTTTTTTTTTTTTTCTTTTCATTTTTTTCATCTTAACAGCTGATTATTCGTTGCCTCCCTCTCTATAACAGCTACCCATAGCAGCCTCTTGCCTGGGATGGAAATCCCTAAAATCCTGGGAACCTGAAATGGAAGTAGGAGGAAATAAAGGCGTAGACTTTGTACCCCCTCCTTTTTAAATGAAGATTTCAGATGATTCTGTGTCAGAAGACTCAGAGTAGTCCACTAACTCTGTATTTAGAGAGGTAGCTGGGATTTTATCCCACAAACAGTTTGCCTGTGAGTCAGTCACTTATGTGAGTTGCCAAGCTTCAGGATTGTGGCAGTAACAAGCATCACAATATAACTGTGCCATATATTGTAGGAAAGCACACTCAAAACCACAGCTGGTTCTTTTTGAATCTATTCTTACTTAGAGTTCATTGATGTAACCTGAAAAGAACTGAAAGGAAGTGTTGGATTTTAGCTTCTTTGAAAAACTAAAGAAAAGAAATTAAGCTGAAGTTCTGTCTCCCAAGGGTGTTATGCTGGCATTTGGTAATCCATGGAATTATTACATATGAATGGTACCTCTTATTCCTCCCTGCTTAGTAAGATAGGGGTTTTGCTGATGAGCAAATCCAGAATTAATCCAAATGTCTTCAAGTAATTTGCACCTTGGATTAAAAAGTTGCAATTTCTTTGCTAGTCAAATGCAGTTTCTCACCAGAAAATATTTTTGGTTTGAAAATCAGTTTTTTCCCTGACATATTCAAGTGGCCAGTTTTAAGTACTAATATTACAAGGTAGGGTAATTTTGCAAATGAGTTTAAAAATAACTTATAACTTATTCACCACAGTGAATCTGAGTTAGAGAAGCATTTTCATAGCAAATTATATATATATATTGCATTATTCTATTCTTCCCAGTAATTTGAGTGTGTTTTTCAGAATTCTGCCTGCACATTTCAGCAATCAGTACCAAGCTGCACTATTAACTCAGATCCTGGACAAACACCCTTCAATAAGGCAAATATATTCAGAAAAACTCATTGGAGTGAGTATTTTGTTTGGTTTTAGCTTGTTAAATCTATTAAGAGGCCAATGTGAAGCCAAGTTCTTAAAAGAACTTCAGTGATTCATGTATGTTATCTGCTTGGGTTATTTTTTTTTCTGTCCTCATAAATTTTTTATTTTCTTCGTGTTCAAGTTTCTAAAATAATTAAGTGTATTCATTTGTCAATACATATGTGAAAGCATATTTTTAGTGTAGAATTTGGTAGCATATGTTTTCTTACTTTTAGTTTTATGAAAAGAAATATCAGAAGTAGAGACTGTTCACTCCTCAGTTTGCCTTAGCATCTTCGTATTTTCACTTTTTGAAATAAATTTATTTTGTTGGTCAAAAGACCATTCAAATATAAAATTAAATTTTCTAATTAATGTTATAGATCCTTTGGTGCTAAGGTTTTCATTTTCAAACAGTTGAATATCACAATATAGTTGATGCACTCCCATGTTATCAAATAAATGCTCAAGGTACAGCTTATAATGTTGAAAAATAGAAAAATAAATTGACCTTGATGAAGTGTGTCTTCTTTTGTCTGTTCCCAGGAAAGTTTATTTCAGGTATTTCTACTGCTGAAATGATTAGAGTTAACAGCTTTTTCCCTCCATTTTATTTTACAGGGTCTCTTCATCTTCCTGATATATGGGGTGTACAACACAGAGGTAAGTCTGCTTGGAGTATCTCAAGGCTGACAGAGTGAATGAGAGAAATGACAGGTTTCTTATCTTGATAACTGAGGGACAAAGTTGGCTTTCCATACGAGTGTCCTACTGCCCTTCATGCTTGGGCTGGCTTATATGCATCCCAGCTTACCATTAAACACAGACACCCTGAATAAAGGGACAGACTCATTTCTCATAGGCATTGACTAATATTTTACTGCTGCTTTAAGTTTTTTGAATTCCTGGTCTGTCTTTTAACACTTAGCTAAACCTGACTGTCTTTAACTGTTGTAATCTAATGTACATTTTGAAATTAACTGTTAGTTTACATGCTATTAAATATTTAAATTATAAAAGGAACCAGTTTTACTTACTCAACAAAATTTTGCAGTAAAGAAATGGCATAAAATTCCATTTTTTGGCATCAGTCAGATATGCTTAAGATTTTAAGAGCTGACCTGAGCCTTTGTACCAGTCAGGGTTATAAAAAGTGCTTATTATTTATAGGCTCATCTCTCATAAAGGAAAATAACTTTGACAGATAAAGCCAAAAAATCGTAAGGAATCTATCCACCTTGTTCTGTTACTTCCATTACATCAATAATAAAAATTGGTGTTAATATGTTTAAATCGAAGTTTTTAAGCTAAAGTACCTCTGATGTTCGCATTTTAAAACCTTACAGAAATACAAAAAGCTTTCAAAGTAAACACGCAGAAACTAAGCAGAATTCTATTTATATTTTATTATCCTCCAAGGAGGGCACGGACTATTAGAAAAGCAGTGGAAAAGGTCTCCCTATTAACGAAAGTAAGGAACTATTTCAAAACAACAATTTAATCTCCTTTCTAGTAGAAGGATGAATTCTTTCCGCGCATGCAGCTCAGCCAGCCACCATCATGAGCAGGGGTTCTGCCGTGCCCGAGGGCCAGAGGATGCCGGGGAGCTGCGCTGCCGCTGCTGTCCCGGCCCGCGGGGGCCAGGGCTGCCCCCGGCGCTCCCGGCTCTGGGGCGGGCCGGGG
>WBNO01028106.1:32260-47106 GCA_013400575.1 Peucedramus taeniatus
GTTACCTCCGGCCGCCGCCGCCGCTTCCTCCACGGCGGCGGGCGAGCCCCCGGCGCCTCCGCCCCCGCAGGACGTGACTTTCAAGAAGGAGCCGGCGGGGGCTTTCCCCTCCGCGCCCTCCTCGCAGAGGAGCCCCTGGGGCTTCCTGCAGTCCCTGGTGAGCATCAAGCAAGAGAAGCCCAGCGAGCAGGAGGAGGAGCAGCAGTCGCAGCACCATCACCACTACGGGGGGCTTTTCGGGGGAGCGGCGGAGGAGAGACCCCCCGGCCTGGGCAGCGGCGAAGGAACCGGCCCGAGCGTGATCCAGGACCTCAGCCTTCTTCACCACCTGCACCAGCATCCCCACCGAGACCTGCTGCTGACCGGCAGAGGCGAGGGCGCCCCAGGGAGCGCGGGTGAGCCAAAGCACGACGCCCAGGTCAAGAAGGCAAAGAGGCCAAAGCCAGAAACTCAGGGAATCAAAGCCAAGCGGAAGCCGAGCGCTTCGTCCAAACCCCCCCTGGTGGGAGATGGGGAAGGTGCCGTCGCGTCCCCCAACCAGAAACCTCACGTCTGCGAGCACTGCAGTGCTGCCTTCAGGAGCTCCTATCACTTGCGCAGGCACGTGCTCATCCACACCGGGGAGAGGCCTTTCCAGTGCAGCCAGTGCAGCATGGGCTTCATCCAGAAGTACTTGCTGCAGAGACACGAGAAGATCCACAGTAGGGAGAAGCCTTTTGGGTGTGACCAGTGTAGTATGAAGTTCATCCAGAAGTACCACATGGAAAGACACAAGAGAACGCATAGTGGAGAAAAGCCATACAAATGTGACACTTGTCAGCAGTATTTTTCGAGGACTGATAGACTGTTAAAGCACAGAAGAACATGTGGTGAAGCCATAGATAAAGCGGGGGCTGGAATGGAGCCCGGATCATCAAACAGCATGGGTAGCTTGGCTGCATTGTCTCAGGGAAATACGAGTTCCTCAAGGAGAAAAAGTAAAACAAAAAACACATCCACTGAAAACAAAGGAAGCAAGTGTAACAGCAAAATAGCTGAATCTCAAGTTACAAGTAATGTGGCCATGCCAAGTTATGCAGTTGATATTCCTATTGTGTCTTCCAGTGGTGGTCTCGTTGGCACGGGCGTAGAAGAACTTCAGAAAAAGGTGCCAAAATTGGTCTTGAAAAAAACGAGCAGAAAACAAGGAGACAAAAATTACCTTAATTTTGTATCACCACTGCCAGATATTTTGGGGCAAAAACCACTGTCTGGGAAACAGAGTGGCTCTCTAGGCCTAGTAGCCAATACCGGTGTAGAATCTATTGGCCTTCTCCAAAGTACAGGTGGTAAACCGGGTCAGATAAGTAGCAATTATGATGATGCCATGCAGTTTTCAAAGAAAAGAAGATACTTACAAACTGCAAGCAGTAACAGTGCCTTTTCACTTAATGTGGGACACATGACTTCCCAGCAGTCCGTCATCCAGTCTCCAGGTGTTAGCGTTATGGATAACGAAGCTCCTCTGTCTCTTATCGATTCAGCATCTTTGAACAGCGAAATAAAGTCTTGCCATGACAAGTCTGGTATTCCTGATGAAGTCTTACAGAGCCTTTTGGACCAGTACTCTCACAAATCGGAAGGCCAGAAAGAAGATCCTTTCAGTATAACTGAACAGCGTGTGGACTTGCACACCTCAGGAGAACATTCAGACATGGTTCAGGAAGAAAACTTGAGCCCTAACTCTCAAACAGTTTCAAATGATAAGGCAAGCATGTTGCAAGAATACTCAAAATACCTCCAGCAAGCCTTTGAAAGAACAACCAACAGCACTGGTTTTGCTTTTGGACCCAGTTTCCAGTTTGTTAGCTTGTCGTCGACTCTCCATAACCACACTCTGTTTCCAGACAAACAGATATACACTACATCTCCACTCGAGTGTGGCTTCAGCCAATCCGTTACCTCAGTGTTGCCAACTGCGTTGCCAAAACCTCCATTTGGGATGCTGCTTGGCTCTCAGCCAGGCTTTTATTTGTCTGCTTTGGAGGCTTCGCATCAACAGTTGACTCCTTCTCAAGAGCTGGATGATCTCATCGATCCGCAGAAAAACTTAGAGACTTCATCAAACTACCAGTCAACCTCTCAGAAACTGACTGGCCAGAAGGAACAGAAAAACTTAGAATCCTCAACGAGCTTTCAGATCCCATCTCAGGAGTTAACCAGCCAGATAGATCCTCAGAAGGACATAGAGCCTAGAGCAACCTACCAGATCGAGAACTTTGCACAAGCGTTTGGTTCTCAGTTCAAGTCGGGCAGC
The DNA here is from genome assembly GCA_013400575.1 of Peucedramus taeniatus. Lineage (NCBI taxonomy): Eukaryota > Metazoa > Chordata > Aves > Passeriformes > Fringillidae > Peucedramus > Peucedramus taeniatus. The sequence goes on from WBNO01028106.1 coordinate 34,557, forward strand.
AGGGTGCCAATGACTTTTATCACTAACTCTAATGGAGAAGTGGACCATAGAGTAAGGACTTCAGTGTCAGATTTCTCAGGGTATACAAATATGATGTCTGATGTAAGTGAGCCATGTAGTACACGAGTAAAAACCCCAACCAGCCAGAGTTACAGGTAAGGTCCTGACTGTGACCAGGCTGTGGGGTCTTCTTAATGTAATTTGTTTTACTTTGACAACACTGCCATTGGAATGTTTCTACACGGTCCTTTTAAGAATAATGTAACATGCCCTTTCAATGCAACTTTTCATATTTAGTTTATTTTGTTAGTGTGATTTTTTTTAGCTCTGTTTATTATGGTTTTTAATCAAAAATCAATAGTTTTAAAATAGTGTTTTTGTTCAAGTGACAATGTTTAGCAATCAAATTTACATTATGTAGATTGTCAGGGAATAGCCCAAGATTTTAAAATGCAAAAAATTAACTTTGTTCCTAGGACTAAAGTTTATTCTAATTGCTTTACTCTCAGGAAAGTGTAATGAAGCATGGGAATTCTATGCACCGCAAGTGTATTGGAACTTCCGATTTACAGACGATGACAAATATATCTCAGCTTTTTGAGGAAGGGATCTTTGACATTTCAAATTGCTGTCTCTTATGTCAGCTGATCTGAAAGAATTTTGCTACCTAAATCTTGTTGTTTTTTAAAGTACTCCTGTTCTTCCAGGTGACACTCATTCCAGGCAGGTGGAGCAAATACTCTCGGGTCTGCACGCTGAGCCCTGCACGGTAGCTTTAATCTGAACAGTAATGTCCCCAGAACTTCTGTGTAAGACTGTAATTCCGTAAAGAGATTCTGTTGACACAAACTGTGAGAACAAAATGTGTGCAGCTGGTTCATGTCGTTAGAACCCCAACTTGAAACTACAGTCCCAATCCAGAGGGGGTTTTGGGATACGTTATTTGTTACACACGGTTCAAAAAAAGTCCATCTCCTGCTCTTCCCCTTTTCACGTTCTTTTCGTGTAAGGGGTTCCCTCTATTTTATTGTGTTCCTGGTTCCTCTGGACTTAATCTCGGTCGTCTACCTGCCCCCCCACCCCACTTCCCCCTCCCCATTCCCTTTTCCTTCCCTTTTCCCCTACTCACTCTCTCATCCCAACATAATAACTAGCATTTAAAAAGATTTACATTCCAGAAAGTGCATATCTTCCGATGTGCTTTCTGATGTCTTACGACGTCAGACGATGAACTATGAACCCACCTGTTCTAGAACTGTGCCGAGGTTTCCACGTACGATAAGAAATAATCTACTCCCAATTGTACATAGTAAGGCCCCTGTCCTGCATCAGGATCAGCTACCACGGACCCCTGTGCCCAGAGTGTCCCCGTGGTGTCACTGGAGCTCTTTACGGAGAGGGGGGCTTGCAGCAGTTCATCATGGCAGGCTTTTAGGGCCTAAGGCTGCAATTCCATCAAAGGATTCTGGTGATGGCATCAACTACAAAAGTAGGACTTGAGTGGCTTGTTAATATCAACAGAACTTTTCTTTGGAATTATTGCCTTACTTTATGTATATTTTGTGGTACATTATTTATTATATGTGAATCCTGATTAATGCCTGTGGAGCCATGGAAACCTGCTAGAAATACTGGTGGCCATTCAAAGCTGCTGAAACGCAGTGGCACTGCTCTAAACCACTTTTTCAAATGAATTTTTTGATTAGTTTTTTTAATGTAATTTTGGTGATGTTTATGATGATGGTTTTTTATGTACTCTTGGTGATGTTTCAGTCTTATGTACTTTTCTGTTGTCAGGAAGGTACCAGTGGTTGTTTGCAGTCTTATTGTGTAATCAGCCTATTACAGGCTTCCATGTATAATAAAGTTATTAACATTGTGCAAGTGTAAAACACTTCTGTTATGAAAGTGGTGTATTATTAAAGGAATTGTTACAAAAATCCTGGGTAATTTCTCCTGTTGTCCCTCACCACTATGAATAGAAACCTGAGCCCATTGGTGATCTCTTTTGCTAGTAAACTTTTTCCCCCCCCCCCCCCCCACTAACCTAGAGTTTGTTCTCATAGAATCTGTGTAACTCCATTAACTTTTTATTTATACTTGATTCTGTATGTCACACTATTTCAGTTTAAATAATCAAACAACAACTGTTCTCTAAACACAGAACCCAGCCTGTTACCAGGGATGGAATAGTCCGTAACCACTGTGTTGGCTTTTTTAGTAACTTTTGTTTTACAGAGGTTATAATTTACATTCTTTATATTGTGTGTAGTAGAAGTTGCATATGTATTGTTCTGGTTGTTTGCTTTAACTTAATAAAACCCATTATTCACAAAATCATAAAGGCATCACTTCTATTATCCAGTCATGCTTTTGAGAACTTAGTAGGGGAACATCAGGAGATTAAATTTTGAGAAGGAATAATAAAACTTACTGGAAGGTTTTCAGTTTTGTTTTCTTCAGTTTCTTTTTGAGTCAAATAATCAAAATGTGCTGTTTTAGACACCAGGAGTCTAATTCATACCTTTAGCTTTGCAAAACTCGACAAATTTCCTGAAGTCAAAATGTTTATACAGCCTCATCTTTTCAAATCTGTGATTTTAGTTAAAAATATCTAAATTGCATATTGTTAACTGCAAAGACTTTTCATAATTGCTCAAAGTTCAGAATGACAAATACTCACTATATTAATTCAAGGTAAAGATTGTAGAAAATCCTTACCTGCTTTTTGGGGGTCTTATTTGGTTGTAATTTCCCCCTCACCCTCCTGTCAATTCCTGCATTATAAAAAGTAGTACTGTAGCAAAATACTTTAAAAGCATTTTAGGTGATCTGAAGGTAGGTTGTGGATTTACTTAGTCTGCATTTTTCTTGAACTTTGCATGTGTATTTGAATCAAGGCAATGGCATGGATGAGAAAAATCCTTGGCGTGTTGAAAAACAAGCAGAAAAACCTTACAAAAAGTACATGTGGAATAGGCTCAATGTCTGATACTGCTTGGAACATTGCTTGGAATTATTTAGAAGTATGATGGGAAAATGTAGTGGGATTTTACAAGCTCTTTGCCCAGCTTAGTCATTCAAACATGTTTCTAAATAGAGCAGAACAAAAACCTTTTTCTACATTAACGAGGAGTTCAAATTTTATTGTAATGAAGGTAGGGGTATGCTAAAATTCTATGGAAATTGGGCTGTGGCTTTACCTGGTACATATTCAAAAACTACACAGTAAGTAGCAGTTAACCCACATGAACTTTATTTAGGATGTGTCGGTGAGAGAAGGAAAAGGGAAAGCAAAATGGCTCTTGAATTCTTTCCCACTCTACTTCAAGATTTAGTTTGTTGTTTTTAAAGGAGTTATGGGAGGGAATGATAACCTGCTTCCTACCAATAACAGGACTGTAAAGAAGAATTCAGAGATGTAATGATAGAAAATGGTGCATAAGCTGTTACACTTCCTCTTAGGGTAGTTCACATAGCATTATTGCCTTGGATCCTGGTGCACTATGATACCTTGGACTGTGATTGCACCTCTGTGTCCCAAGCCACTGAGAGTGCATGTCTGACCTGCCTGCATATGATCTAGAAGAGCTAACTAAAATTTGTTGTAGTTTCTGAATTACTTCAAATGTATACAGATTTGTGGGAGAAATATTAGAGTAAGAAACTGAAATGAAAGGAGAATGAAAAAAACCCCTGAAAACAGAATGGTGTGAAGGGTATGGAATTTCAGGTTTATGGACTACTGATGAAGAAAAGCAGCTTGATGCCTCATGGAGACCCTGAGAAGCTACTGGAATCATTCAGTGTATTCCATTAGTGGTTTTTTGTTGTTTCAATTGTTTGGTTTTCCTCTCACCCCCAGCATTGTATGTTTGATAACAGTGTATTTGTCTGAACAATGCTTCTGCTGTTTTTTTTCTCACCAACTAGAAATCAGTCTTGTTCATGTGAGGCTGCTGTTGTGGCTGTGGAAATGTTTGTAACACCCTGGAAGGTACATGTGAGAATGTGCAAGTTACCAGCTCGATGCTCTAGTGGTTGAAGAGAATCAGGTCACTTTAAAATCAAAGATCCTGTTTACAGCCCCTGCTGACTACCAGCTTTCAACATTTGAGCTGTAATTTTCCAGTCTGTCTCTGTCATGCTCTATGCACTATCTTTCTCTGGGAAACTTCTGCAAAAATTGCCCATGTATTTCCTAAAATTAGATTAAGGAAGAAAACTTTCTTGTTCCACTGGTGTTTTCATCCCATGCTTCTTCAAAACCAAATCAGAATCATCCTCCCCCAGCTAGGACTTTAGACTGTGCTGATGGATGTCCCTTGTTGAATCACTGCTTGTGAAACCTGGTAAGTTTTTGAAAAATGCTTTTATGTTCAGAAGTGGGAAAGTTTGGTAGCTGTATCTCCAAAGATGATCCCTCCAGGACAATGCATCAGGCTGTTTCAGTCATTTGGTATGTTAGCCCACATGGCAATCTTTTTTCTAATGTGTTGTTTATTGTCAGACTGGAATCTTTTCTTGCTGCTTATATAAACTGCAGAGTGTTTACTTTTAATGTTCTTCTCAGGTGATTTTTGAGCAATTTTTCTGTTTGCACAAACACCTAGGAAAATATGGTTTACTGCTGTGCACATCATTTGGAACAGGATGTATACCCTGCTTAGCAAATGAACAGTTCTCATACACTTTGTGTTGTTTGAAACACATTTCTTGTGCAGCCTCATCCTGCAGAGTCCTGCTTCATGCTCTGAGTGTCATCCTGCTCAATGTGGATACAAAGAGCAAGGCAGTGCTGCTTGGAAGAGATTCTCTGTCATTGTGCCATCAGTCTTATCCATTTGAGATGGGGTGAATTGAGGAATCAACAGAAGATTCAGCTCTGGCATCTTTTTAACTTAAAATGCTTCATAATCTTTACAGTAATGTAAATTTTTGTATATAATGTGCTGCTTTATTTTCATATTGATCCTTTTCAATATTTTGATTTTCTAAATTGGATAATGGATCTGGTAATCTGAAACCCAAGGCTCTCCTTAGTAATGGGATGCTGCCACACTAGAAATCTGTCTGTGTACTTGGTGACCTGGCTTGAAATTTGCTAAAATATTGTATAGCCAGATTCAAAATGGAGAAAGAATTAAGAACTGATTTAAGAAGATATTTTTTGAATATTTTAATACATGCTGTCTTACCTGAAGGGTATCTTAAATAGTCTCTTATTTAGTGCTACAGTTAGCAAAACATTCTGTGAGCTAATGAGGCATGTAGTGGTCATTATGCAGGATCTGCAGCTAGCAGATATCTGCACCATACAGATATTCTGTAGTAGCTCATGTGCCACCTTTGATGCTAAAACCTGCTTTATCTAAAACTAGGTTATTACCCTTCAGAATATTCCTGTGCCTTGTTCAGAAGGATCCTTTACTTTGTGCTGTTGGCAAAAGATTTCATTTTGATTTTTATCTCGAAGGTCAAAAGGCTGGTTGTTTTTTCATCCCAGATTTCTCCTTCCAGTGTGTGCTTCTCTCTGTGCACATACTCTGTTCCCACTGGGTAGGTCAGAGGCTGTGATATGATGTGTGTGGGTGCTGGCCAGAAATTATATTGAGGATGGATCAGGCTGCTCAAAGATTCTGAATACTTTTTTTTCTGAAGGGGGGAACAGTAGCCTACAGGTGGGAATGTTTCTGGGTGGTGGTGTATTCTGGGATGAGTGGGAATAAAACTGGGCTGAGACCTGTGTAGAGTAGAATTTAGAAAGAAATCCATGTGCAATTCGATGAGTGACAAGGTTTAGAATCACTTTAATTTGCTTTCCAGTAACGAGGAGATATATAGATGTGTAATAAAACATCTTGCATGTTTTGCTGAGGTGTTTTAAATTCTAATGGGTAAAATATGTCAGTGGATCTCCTTACCTGTTAAAGAAAATGATCTCTAGAATGAAAAATACATTCTCTTGGAAGCTGCTTGGTAATACTGGAAAATGAGACTAATAAGGGCTAGTTCTTCAGCCACAGAGGGCATTCATGTAGTGTTAGCTCTCTGCTTGGAATTGGTCAGGGTGGTGGTAACACATTTACTTGTGGCAGCTCCTGGCCCCACGCTCTCTTCAGGGGCAGAAGGCACTCCCGGGGTCTTGGCAGAGAGGATGTGCCCTGCCCTGTGCAGCTGGGCTCGGGCCAGGGGCTGGCAAGGGGGAGAGGCAGCGCAGCCAGCTCCGCTCCTTGCAGCACTCAGGGGCTTTTGAAGGCCTGCTATTTCCAAGTACTGATTCACTTTGTGAAACTGAAATGCAGAGATCTGTGCCAAAAGTCTGCTAGCTCAGGTTTGGCCAGAGGGTTGAATAACCCCAGGCGTTATTCAGCAGTGATCAATGGAGATGTGACGCTAAAACGATTTAACCTGTTCAGCTTGAGAAATCTGTGAAAGGCAGCTCAAATTATATCATGTTCATCTACTTGGTCCATCAACTCTTATAACTAAACATTTACACTTGGTAATCTTAGTGTAGAGTTAAGTCTGTATGAAATGTGTAGGGGATTAAAAAACTTACTTCACGAGCATTCTTAATTAAAACTTCTTTCCAGTCATTTAATATTAGTCTGGGGACGTGAGAGTTAAACTAATTACTCTTTTTGTGTTCTTGGAACTTGGATTTTTGGAGACATGGCAATTTTTGTGCACAGATAATAAATTTGATTATTTATTTTGGAGCTGAGAGACACTTTAAAGTATTTTCATATTTTGTTTTGTGCAGTTTTAGAAATCATACTTCACACGTTATCTTAAGAGTGGATGGCAAAGGGAGCAAGACTGCTGAAATCATTAGTTTTTACAATTTTTAACACCATATTCTGATGCTTACATGTTTTGTTCTTCTCACAATGAAGCTAAATTAAAATCTCTGAGAACGAGGTCCCTCTAATACAGCATAATGAAGTCTTTAAATGGGTACAGTTGTAGGTCATGGTGAATAGGAATGCAGTGACCTTTGTCTTGACAATGAAGCTGACACAAGCTTCTCAGAGCTGTTCTTTTTTTTTATTATTTCTCCGCCAGAAAGGACACAAATAAAACAGAGGATCCCCCTTCTCCCATCAGTGAACAAAATCAAAAGACTAGAAAATGTGTTGTAACTTGTCAGTTTGCAAAATCTGGGAATAACACTGACTTCTTTCTCGATATAGACACTGCTGCTGGAACAATTTGTGGCAAGGAGTTGGGAAAGGAAGGAAAGTCTACTTGACTGCCCATATGACTGGTAAAGGGCCTTCTGGTTTCTTAAGGTACTTTCTAATAGCCTGTTTTGATTTTAGGATACACAGCAGCAAGGCATTCAGAGTTATTATTTGTACCTATTAACAGTTTTGTATCTAGAAAAATCACAACTCTTCCTGTCTTTCCTTTCACACTCACTTTTGCAGTACATTGCAGGCTTGCAATGCACTGTGTTGGAATCTAGCAAGGCTTGAATTTTTGGTGGCCCATGTAAGAAAGTGAAGCACATAAATGTGGCTGTTTCCTATGGGGAGATGCTGTTGCTCTATCCAACTTCAGCTTGTGAATTGCAGTGCTCAGCAATTTTCTTTAACCATAGAGAATCATCTGTCATTCTGAAATAATGACACTACCTGCTACTTTAGGACTTTCTCAAGGCTTCAGCAATGTTGATCTGAATTGTGCTGCCTCTTGTAGAGGAGAGGCCTTTGTAGCAGAGCAAACTCTAACCTGTGCAGTCAAGGTAACAAATGGAGATTTGTTCCTTTTGTAAGGAGTCATATCTACAGGACTGGTTGTCTATGATCAGATAATGTTTTTATTTATTTTTAGCCAAGGACTAAAACTACATGGTTTTTTTGAAGAGAAGCTTGTTTACTCAATGATGATGAATGTTATTCCCATAAGGCCACGGCCTGGGTGAGTACCTGGAATAGGTATTTTTATTGGGAATGTCCCTCTCTGAGAATATGCTTCATCAAAAAGAAAAAAAGAAAGAAAATTAAAGTTTAGAGTATGCACATGTTATATCAAAGCTGTGTAAACTAAAAGAGTGAAACAGCAGTTAACATACGATATTGCAAGTTTTTAAAAGCTATTTCAGGAAAACAATACACTGATAGCCTATAAATGGATCTAGTGGACAGTGAGAAGTGACTTCAACAGATGAAAATAAAAAAGTATGTGGGACAGTATGTTAATGATTGGCTAGAAATATTTAACCTGTTATTTTCTATAAATGAGAGGACTTACTCATAAAGCTTACTTAATAAGCTGGAACATGACCAATTGATACCAGAACAGCAGTGTGCCCTTGTGGCAAAAAAGGAGTCCAGCAGTGCCAGGGATGAATAAGCACCTGGATTCTCTTTGGTAGTAGGCTAAGGAGGGGCTGAGAGAGCTGCCAGTGTTCAGTCTGGAGAACACCAGGCTCAGCAGGATCTCATCAATGCCTACAAATACCTAAGGAGAAAGAATGAAGATGAGGGAGCCAGGCTCTTTGCAGTACTACCCCCTGACAGGACAAGAGGTAATGGACACAAATTAAAACACATGAAAGTCCACAAGAAAATTACTGGGAGGGTTGTCAAACAGAGGAATAAGTTGGCAGAAAGGTCATGGAATGTCTGCCTGTGGAGATATTTGAAGCCCAAGTGCACATGATTCAGGACAGACTGCTCTACCTGACCTGACTCGAGCAGGGGATTTGGGTAAAATGAACTCAAGAGGTCCTTTCCAACATCAATAATTACGTGATTCTCTCCAGTTTTGTTTGATTGATTTGTGCCAAATAGCAACGGCAGGTTCCATGCTGAAGGGACAGTGAGTGTCTCTAGGAAACAATACAATGGTGTGTCTGAAAGTGCATTGTGTGATGGAACAAATGGGCTCAGGAATTCAGGATGTTGCTGGGATTCCTGGTAAGTAGTTAAGTGTTTCTGATGTCTAGCTTGGACACTTGAGTCTGCATTAACTTACAGGTCTTTTCCATGACCAGTCTTCCTTAGACTTTTGTTAAAAATTAAGAAGAAAAAATGGTGAAAGCTTTGAGAAATAAAATGTTTGCTGTTTCTATTAAATACAATACAAAATATATAATATAAAAATACAATATATAATATTTTTTTGTTTATTTGTTACTTTGTTTTATTAACTTTCCTCCTTTCATTTCTTGTTAACTTGAAGGTTACAAAAAGGAAACATCTAACTGACACTAATTTACCTGACTGAGGAGATGGTAATTGCTTTTCCCCTCTTCTCCCCAAAGTTAGCTGAAATGGCCTGACTTGAAGCTGCTCTTGCTCAGACCTCATGCAGAGCAAGGCAAGGAAAATGCAGCTTCTGGTTTTGGTTCAGACTTTTGACTTGAAATCTTTCTTCTGGAGAAAGGCCGGCACAGAGCATTATCTTATCAGTCTGTTGATAAGTCCTAACAGCATTAGGCTCTTTCAGGCATTGCTGTCAGCTGTTGTTCTGATCACGGGCTCAATTGTTGCAAAAGACTGTCTTGACAGGGTGAGACACAGCTTTTTTTTTTTTTTTTTANAATGATTAAAAAGGCTAGGGATTAAAATGTATGCAACGAATGGATGACAGCAGGAATGTAAGTTTTGTATTCCAGATGTTTTTCAAAGCTTAATCAAAGCTGGATATTATGGGGATATAATTTGGGTCGTCCTTGGTGGATCTGGTCTGGCTGTTCCACAGCACCAGGGCAGCAATGCTGAATGGTGCTGCAGTGAATCCTGAGATTCCATGTGGTGACAGTGGTCAGTTATAATGAGAAGTTTCATAATTTTCACACATCTATTGTAGATCTAGTTTTAAGTAATGGCTTTTAAGAGAGGTCAGCATTTTTCTGACATACTTGCAATAGGCCTTTATTTTCTCTGCTCCATGCTTCTTTTGTTTGTTAGTCTTGATTTCATCACAGACCTTGGGTTTTATCAGAGGGTGTTGTTTGGACTAACTCAATATTTCCATCTTCAACTTCTGTGGCTTCTATAAACGGTAAGTCTTTGTTGGTTTATGCTTACAGATAGATGTTTTTGTGCTTTTAAACCCCTCTTTGTGCATACCCTGTGTATACTGGTGTGTATTTGTCAAATATGCATAATGTAAATGCAGTAAACATTTCTGTGAAAATCCCTGGTTCTCTGAGATGTTGCAATAGAAAGATGTTATATTGTTGAAAGGGTAGGTACTGGACTAGTATTCTTCTAAAGTGTTAGAGGATATTATCCTTTTTGACATGCCAAGCCATATTACTGCTGAACTCTGTGATTATTGATTTTTATGAAACTTCTTGCTCTAATAATGTGGGAAGGCAGCCCTTTATTAATGTATGTCAGTCTGTAATTACTCAACTTAGGAGGATTTTAGGAAAATATTAAACAACTAGCCTCAGGACAGATTTATGGCTTCAAGTAATCTTGATATTCTTTTACAGTTTTTCTGCCTACATTCTTCCTTTTTGTGTTTTGGTTTGGTTTTGTTTTTTTAAGATAGCAATCTGAGAAAACAGCCAAAATGCCCAAAGATGGACTTTCTGTTGGGGATCATCCTCTGGCTGAGTAAGTGGGTCTGAAGCCCTTGGATGAGAAGGACCATTTACATTTGAGCTGGAGTGACTGGTGACAGTAGCTGGTTTCACCCTCCATGGAACAGGACCAGGGGAGAGCACACCTTTGGCGTTGTTTTCCTGGCAGATGCAGATACCTCAGGAATGGTGTGCTTGGTAATGTTGCTCTTTTGCATGGGCTAGGAAGCAGTAACTCAAGAGGATGGACTCTTGTTATCTTGGCCTTGACCCTTGTTCCTCCTGCCTTGTTCCAGTCCTGCCTCTCTTTGTGCACTCAACTCAGTAAGCAAATACCAGTTGTCTCATTCAGATCTCCCTGTTCTACAAGTCTCTGCCTCTCTCTTAGCTCCTGCTTTGCTATTTCCATCATCCTGTGTGTAGCCTCCTTCAGTCCTAATCTTGTTATTTCTGCTCCTGCATTCCTTGCCTGATCAGTTCCTGCATCCTGCCACATGCTCTGTTCTGCCCTCCTGTTCCAGATTCCTTGTCTCTGTGTGTTATTTCCCTCTGTCTGTGCATAGATTTTATTTCTTTGCATGAGATGCAGAGGGTTGATATTTACTTGCCATGTGGATGTCTTGCTGCTCTTGGGATAAAGAGCTGTTGTAACTTGCCTTTACATGAATAGTTTGGTTTTATCCCTCTTGGCAGGGAAGGAGGCACATATCCTAGCCCACTGGAAGAACAGGGTTAACTACAATTTTTTCAGAAATTTATATCCTATAGATGAATTTAGGTAGATTTTCTTGACCATACACAGTAGTGTACAGCTGTGACACAATGGATACTTTCCTATTGAAACTTGGTCATCTTTGGGAGTACCAGAGATTGCCTTTTTTTTTTTTTTGTGATAGTCAAGACAATGTATTTTCCATTAGCATTCTTCTTGGAAATAAACAGGGCTTTCTGAATAACTAATGTATATATTTATTTTCATGCACGTGTGCACAAGAAAGCATCTGACAGTGTCAGGTGTGGTTGATGAAAATGTGATCAGCTTTGCAATCACAAGCTTGACAAAAAGATTGTGAAAGGTTTTGGGATAACATTTTAGAAGGCAAAACTATATACTGTTAATTAGAGGAGATCAGTTGAAATAACATTAAAGGTAATGGAGATGGACAGAACTTTTCACAACTGAAACATCAGGAATTACATTGCCTTGGGCAAGTAATGTTAGCAGATACAATAGATATTTTATCTGTTGCTGCAGGTTCCATGTTCCTATAGAGGAGCTAGTGCTGCAAATTGTCCACTTGTAATGCAATAATCCATCAGACATCTACTCCTTCTGAAGGCTATTTAATTGAATGAACTGCAGTATAAACAAGTTGTATGGTTACATACATGAAAGTCCCAGAAGGATGTCACTTCCTTATTCTGTTGCCCTTCCAAACCAATTTTATTTTAATTTGCAGTGGAGAATTTTAGAAGAATATTTAATTGTAGTAAACATTTAACTGTTCTAAATATCTCTATGCAAATTAATACCAAATATTCCATCCTTTAAAAAAATAATTGGAGTTTTATGGAGGATAGTTAGGAAAGGCATCTTCTTCTTCCAGTAGTACCTGCAGCCAGAAATTAGTTTTGGTTTACATATTAAATTGGTAGTGTTGCTTAAATGAACCACTCTCAACCTGCAGGGAATACTGAGCAATAGTTTGGGAAGTGTGATTGGAACTGCCCAGATAATTAATTGAATGCTTTTACAGTCTTTTCTCACTGAATAAAGAAGATGCAAGAATTGATGAAGACATCAGTTGCACTTAAAATGTACTTTTTAAACAAGTTTAATAAAACTTTCGCAGTTATTTTGAGTTGAACCAAATTAACTTAGCTTAAGTTGAGGAATTGTCTATTTTGAGCTACATGGGAATCACCTTCACATACTGCAGACTGACCACAGGAAGGATGTTATGATTTCATTATTATTTATTTTATATTTATATTTATATTTAT
>WBNO01028107.1:0-24843 GCA_013400575.1 Peucedramus taeniatus
ATCTATATCTATATCTATATATATTACCTATATATATTATTAGATATTATCTATTATCTATTAGATAGATTAGATATTAGATATTTTGGGTTAAGGGGGAAATCTTACAGTTAGTCCAAAATAAAAGTTATGAAAAGGAGCAAGNCTTAGAAATTAAGATTAGAATAGATATTCTAATATCTATTAGATATTGGATTAAATATTATTAGATATTATCTATATATATTATTATCTATATCTATATCTATATATATTACCTATATATATTATTAGATATTATCTATTATCTATTAGATAGATTAGATATTAGATATTTTGGGTTAAGGGGGAAATCTTACAGTTAGTCCAAAATAAAAGTTATGAAAAGGAGCAAGAATTAAAAGTATCCATGTAAAGGGGGAGGGACTGTAATAGATGGTGTGGATTAATTCATGCTCCTATGAAATATAGGAGTGATTGTGAAATAACTTATGTTCATAAACAAGTTGTGCATGTATGAAAAATCTCTAAAGGTTTAAATCCACAAGCAGAGGCTGGGGAGGGTTGCTTCGCAGGATTGCGAAACCACGAGCGGCAGCGGAGGAGAGCTCAATTTACAAACTAAAAGACGTGGCTCCAACGGAGATGAGCCCTTCCTGGGACTGACTGGGGAACAGCCGGGTGGTGATCGGCTGACAAGTGCCCACCATGGACATAACCAGGGTCTTAGCCCTTCCCATCTGAATGCCAGGTTCCTGTAACTCGGCATCTGATCTCATTGCTTCCCAGAAACGGCTTTGTCCAAGTCCAGAGATCTCAAGAATACGTGAAGCAGCAAAGGAATAGGAGAACCTCTGCCTCAGGCGGAAAAAACGATAAAAACCGACCTGATGGAGGCGGCATTTGTGACCAGAGGGGGTTCTGATGTGATAGAGTCAGACCAGAGTTCACCCAGCGCCGATCCCGGGCTCGGTGCTGTCTCTATTAATTGTGGCTATCCAAATTGTATCTTGATTGTGAAATAAAATCTCATTTTTTTATTATTATTAAATTGGCTGAATCACTAATTTACCTATAACACTTCCTAATTAATAAATTCATATCTGACAGTGCATTTTAGGGGACAAGGGATGATTTCATTTCATTATAGTTCTTTTTTTTGCTTGGTTGCTTGTCTAGTCTTTTAAGTTCCTGTATGAATTTCCTCTTGGTTGTCTTGTAGCTGGGAGTCTGAGAGGGCTTAGTGCAGACTGCACAAGAAATTATTCAGACCAAGTGAATCTTTGTGTGGTACATGGAGCACACAGGCATAGAGCTCACCTGCAGCAGTAAACTTTACCTGATCCAGGGGGGTTTAACACAGGAAATTAGAATTGCCTTCAGGGTTTTTTTAAATTGGGTTTTGTTGTTCTCACTGCTATTAAAGTGACTTAAGTACATTGCAGCGCAAGTCCTGTGCTTTACTGCCTTTCAGCACCGTAATAGGCTCATGAGAATTGGAGGGTCTCATTCAGGTTGTGGTCTAGTAAGGTATGATCATCTGTATTTGCCTTATTAAACAGAGGAGAAGGTGGTATAACAAGCTCAATTTAACAAAGTTATTGAAAAAAAATTCTGCCTGGATAGTCAGAAGAGGACAGCTCTTGAGATTCTTCAGTACATGCAGTTTCAGATGAGACTTGAGGTAAGTACTTGTGATAATAGTACCAGTGATAGCCTTCAGAGTACAGTTACTGGATCTTGACTTAATCTTGGGCCTGAGACAAATCCCTCTGGAATGCACAAGAAGTCCGCAAGTGCAGCGGATCTTTGGAGTTCTGTATGCTGTGTCCTGCAGCAGCAGCACACTCTGGGGTGACTGCAGTGCTTGGAGGATGCCACCTGACCCTTTACCCTGCCTCTTGCAGTCTTTGCTCTTCGGTGCCACCCCTGCTGACTGGGGCAGCTGTCCTTGCTACACATAATAACCTTAGTTTTACTTCTATGGGCCTCTCATAGCTGATCTGTTTCCCCTGGAGCTGCATTGAGCAGTTGGAAAGCTCTCTTGGGGGCACAGCCTCTTTTACACCATGATGTAAGCTTGGGCTATTGCTAAAAGGCACAGAGCAGACTTCCATCTGTACCACATCTGAACTGATGTGAGCACGAAGCTTCCTCTGCCAAACTATTGATGTGATGCAGTGCCCTTTAAAGTGACAACATAACTGGTTGCTGTAGGCTGTGCCTGGCTGTGGGAGGGTAAGGTGCTGGCAGTCTTAGCCTGTTTCCCACTGTCCTGCATATCAATTTCATTCCTGGATCAGTGCTGCAGCACTGATCTCTTGTGTCTGTTGTGATAACTGGCTTTGCTATTTGTCTGTCTCAGTTTTGGGACTGATTAGGAGAGAGAAAACTCATTGGCAGGTAGCAGAATTACATTGCTGCTGATCTGTTGAAAGTTTGGGTATGATCTGATTTTGATGGGGCAGTCATAGTTTGCCTGTGCCCTACACAGCAGTATTTGTAAACCTTGCCCTTCTACCTCCCCCTGAAAGGATTATCTGCAAGAAACCTACAAGATAGTCCTGAGGTAGTCCTGTAGCAAGTTGTGCTTCCTTCTGTGTACCTTAACACAAGGTTTGGTGTTTAAAATAAGGCTAAATTGCAGGACACTTGTTCCTAGGTGGAGAGGAGGTGCTGGGGAAGCACAGCTGCTCCACGGCCATGTGCTGCACCCTGGACATGTTTAATGTCCTGGCAGCTGCCTGGGGTGGCAGAAGTAAATACTAGATTTGTCAACCTGCTCCTTTATTTCTTCAGTCTGGCAATTGCCTTCACAATACAGGTTTTGTGCTCACAATATGTATTTAGTCCAGGCATATGCCTTTGATTTAGTCTTTGCTGTGACTACAGTAATCCCTGCTAGATCTGTGCCTGGCAACAGATGTTGCTTCTTTCAGTGTCTTTCAGCGGACTCCAGGACAGGAGTTCAGTTGTTTTGTGTGGGGTATTTACACTGTGGATGAACACAAAGTTTATTCATCATTTAAAAGCAGGGCTGAGTTTGTAGATTGAGGGTGGATATGAACTTAAACCTGCACAAGTGAGAGACTGTCAGAGCTCCTGTCTGGGGACCTGAGACTTGGTGATCCTTCTGGACCATGCAAAGAAGCACTTCTTTCTAGTGATATGCACTGAACCACATATTTTCTCTCACCTGCTTCTCTTGACCCTGAATGCTAAAGATATGTCAGAGCTTTTGAATTGAAACTTCTTTCTTTGCCAGAGGGAAGTCTGAAAACTGGGTTGCTTGGGGTAACATGAGCCACAGCGGTGTGGGACCATGGAGTTGTTCCTGTTGGTACTCCAGAAAATAGACAGCTTTGTCTTCATTTCACTGTGGTGCTTCAGGTACCAGCTCTTTTCCCTAAATGGGCTCCTGCCCCATTTCAGAGAATAAGCATTTTCCCCGATAGTTGTCCTGTCAGACCTTTGCTAGGTCAGGCTGTGACAGGAACTGGAATGCACTTCCCTCATGCAAATAAAACACCTAAGCAAGCCACTGGCAGTTCTGGGGCTTGACAGTATCTATGATGCCTTGCATGCACAAGCAGTCTGCTCTAGAAAACTACTTCTGAAATGGAGTCCTGAAGTTTTTCTCCCAGCTGGACAAAGGAAGCAGCAAGATTTTTTCTTGCCTGAATGAGTCTGCCATTGAATTGCAGTCTGGCTGGCCTCAAGTCTGCCTCAAGTCTGCCTCAAGTCTGGCTGGCCTCAAGTCTGCCAGCACATGAGGTGTGTGCAGGGGTAGTGTTGATACATTCTCAGCTTAGAGTAGGAGAGGGACAATTCACCTGTGGCAAAGGTGGCATTGAGTCCTGTGCCAGCCTTTACCAAGCACCTCACAGGCAACAGGCAGGACTGAATTCCCAGTACATGCTGTAGAACTAAGCATGCCCTGTACTTCAAAGACTCGGAGAATGCCCCATCCTTGGGAGGCATGCTTGGTGCTAGTAGCCTCGCACTCTGTAAAGTGTTTTTGTCCTTTGAGTGCAATGTCCATTTTGAAAGCTTAAATCCAGCATTTATCCTGATAGCTTTGTTTCCCCCTGTACAGTAACACCTTCAGCATTGAAAAGTGGTGCATTGAGGATATGTTACAGACACTGAGAAAACATAAGTTAAATTTAGAACTTGTGCTGATAAGTGCTGTGGTTATAAAAGCTGGCACAGGACCCTACAGAGCAGGGAGGATCCATTTCCCCAGATGCCCTCTCTCCCTCTTTGGTTTTGAATCCTCCCATGGCTGCTGAATTGAGCAGTGACCTAGTAAAACCTTTAGCTGCCACTTAGCGGAACACAGTCACTGTCGCTTAAGTCTCCTTTCCTTAGCCTGGGCTCAGACACAAGAAGGGCTGTGCAGCCTTTCTCTAAAGACAAAGCACTTCTCACGTCTATCAGTGCATTGAAAGCTTTCCCATTCACGCTTACATTAGCATTCTTATCCTGGCAAGGTTAAAGTTCACCACTTTCCCAAGAAGTTCCTCTATGGACTGTTCTCCTTTTAAAAATTCAGAACAATCCTTCTTCAGATGCAGCTGTTGAGCATTTGTGTCCTTGCAGAGTGGAAGGGAATGCACTGAACTCCCCCACATGTTCCCTGCATTGAGTGTGAGTGTTATCTCATGTCTGCACCCCTTCCTCAGAGCCAGCCAGTCCTGTTACAAAACAAGCACTGTGTACACAATATAATTTGTCCTTTTGTACGAGATCTTCCATAGCAAATATTGATTCGACCACCACCCAATGCTCGCATGTTTAGGCTGGGTCTGGGACTGAACAATCACCAAAATGCTGAGTGTGCCGGGAGGATTTTCAGCTTGGTGTCAGAGTGGATTACAAACTCCCCATGACGAATGGGGAAGTTGAAGGGTGAGGTGCGCCTTCTCCAGAGTCATACCTTTGCTTCACGAAGCCATTGCTTTATTCAAGTGTTTAGCCTGGGCTGCTGGAACAATCCAAGTGTGTAATCTGACATGCAGGAAATTTCATTCAAGTTTAGGCTGGAATGTCTTGAGCTGTACTGGTATCCATTTACCCTGAGGCAGAAGCTTTGGTAAATGCCTGCATCTCAGCCAAAGAGAATTTCAGTCAAACCACCACTTTAGCAGCTGTAGCTCATTCAGCATTGCACCTATTAACACTCTGGTTACTTCTCTTTATGTCTGCCTTGAATTGGTGTTCAGTTGAATTCTGGTAAGGCAGCAAAGCTGGGATATTTGTGCTGGTTTAAGCTTCCAAATCTGGTTAACAATGGCTCTTTTAGATCTGGTAAGTAAAATTCTTCCTGCTTTCAAACATCTTCTTAGGGTATTTGCTCCCACTTCACCTCTGCCCCCCAGCTGTTTTTGTACCCTCAGTCCTCAGGATGATATGTAGAATCCCAGGTTATAAACTCGAGGCTATGCTCCAAGTTGAGTTCTGTTTGCCTGGTGGTTTTTGGATGATACTGTCTTTCTCCTTAGAAATTTCAGGGATGTCAACTCTGATTTCTGCCAATTTTGCTGGGAGGTCACAGTCATTTCTGTTAGAGTTTTCAATCTAAAAGTGAGATTTAGTCTGTGCTTTCAGTCAGAATAGAACAACACAGTAAATTTGCCTTTTGGGCCAGTGTGTGGGACAAAATGGCTGCAGCCAAGTCACCCAGCAGTGATAGGCTGCAAATGTGCTCTTAATGGTGCCCCAGCAGCTTTGTCCCAGATCAGGTGTCAGCCGTCCTTTAGCAACCTCTAGAAGGACAAGTTGAGCACTGTACCACGTGGAACTGGCTAATTTGATGGAAATGTGATTATCCAGCTGTTCTAGGAACAGATCAGATTTGGACTGTGTGGGATCCAGGAGTGCACAAATCTGGAGATAACTGTGGCTCTGAGCAAAATGTGAGCTGGCTGCTGAGTTTAGGTAATTGCTAACAAAGAATAGATGATGGCTAACAGTTTGAGTGGTTCTTTGCCCTCTCAAGTGAATGCGGTATTGGCATTTTGTTAATAATGTAATCACAGGCAGGACAATAAATCCTCTTTCAGAATCTAATTCTCCAAACAAGTATTCTTCCCCTACAAAACCCAGCCCATCAGCCCTTGTAGTCCCTTAGCAGCCATTCATTTCCCAGAAGGCAGATAAGACTCAGCATCACAACTTTGTTTCCTTTCTTGCTCACTAGCTCTGAGTGTAGTTCCGGTGTAAGGACATGGGAAGTACTGGTATTTGTGTTCTTGTGTCCAATGCCCCAGCCCTGCAGCTGGAGAACAAGAAAGCCAGATGAAACAGATGGTGCTGAGCAGTCTAGGTTGCTGTTCAGGCCTGTACAGTTTTTCCTGTCCCATGCAGAGTTGTTGCCACTCCACACTGAAGGTGAACAGTGACTTTTCATAGTGTGTTTGGATAGCACTGATGTAGAGTCCCCCATGCTCTCCAAGCCTGCACAGTTAAGCCACAGCACAGTGATACAGCCAGGAGGTTCTGTGGTGCCACAGAGCGTGTGAGTTACCCACCAGCTGAGTTGGGTGCTCCTTAATGCCCACCCAGGCTCCTGTCAGACACCCACCACCTGGTACTTGGCTTGTAATGCGTCTCCTCTTAGCATCCATGTGCTTCCACTTCAACTGCATTCAGTAATCAGTGATGTTATAGGTAAATCAGTGATTCAGCCAATTTAATAATAATAAAAAAATACCAAGATTTTATTTCACAATCAAAATACAATTTGGATAGCCACAATTAATAGAGACAGCGCCGAGCCTGGGATCGGCGCTGGGTGAACTCTGGTCTGACCTCTATCACATCAGAACCCCCTCTGGTCACAAATGCCGCCTCCAGCGGGTCGGTTTTTATAGTTTTTTCCGCCTGAGGCAGAGGTTCTCCTATTCCTTTGCTGCTTCACCTATTCATGAGGTCTCTGGACTGGACAAAGCTGTTTCTGGGAAGCAATGAGATCAGATGCCGAGTTACAGGAACCTGGCATTCAGATGGGAAGGGCTAAGACCCTGGTTATCTCCATGGTGGGCACTTGTCAGCCGATCACCACCCGGCTGTTCCCCAGTCAGTCCCAGGAAGGGCTCATCTCCGTTGGAGCCACGTCTTTTAGTTTGTAAATTGAGCTCTCCTCCGCTGCCGCTCGTGGTTTCGCAATCCTGCGAAGCAACCCTCCCCAGCCTCTGCTTGTGGGTTTTAAATCTTTAGAGATTTTTCATACATGCACAACTTGTTTATGAACATAAGTTATTTCACAATCACTCCTATATTTCATAGGAGCATGAATTAATCCACACCATCTATTACAAAATGAAATCACCAGGTTTAAAATTTTTAACTATCTTGAAATACTGAAAAAGGAAGAATGGCAGAAACTATCAATCAATCCCTTGTACAGTACAGTAACAGCTGGAAACATTCTTAAATATTAAACTAGAAGGAACGATAGAGCTGAAATCTGTGAAATGCAGTGAACCTGCACAGCGCAACATCTCTAAGAGGTTTTGTTGAAGAATGAGCGCATTAGACATGGCTGGAAAGAGCCCAGGATGTCCCTGTGGTCGCAAGGGGAGAGGTGCAGAGGCTGCAGGAAGCAGACGGAGCCAGAGCAGCCTGCGGGCAGGACAGGCTGCACGGGTGGAAGGGAGGCTGCTCTGCTGACATTGCAGGGGGAGGTAATTGGCAATTCTGTGGTGCTCGGAGGAGAGGAATGAGGGCAATGCAGCACTGCTGGAGGCTTGGCTTAGCTGCTGTTTGTGCTGGATTTTTAAACTTCATAATCCCAGAGAGGCCTTAGGGAAACCTTCCAAGCGAGGCAAAAGCAAGCCTTGGGCCCATCATCTGTCCCAGAATCCAGTGCAAAGCAGAGCCCATGGCTAGCATGGATTTCATTGTGTTAGGAGATGGTTGTGATGGGGAGTGCCTCAAGTTTTCCCACTAGGGATGTGTCCTGGTCCTTCAGGTGCTCCTCTCTGGGTGCATTCACTGTTTTTCGTATTTTCATTTGTGACTGATAAACCATCCTCTGTCAAAAATGCCAGCATGGCCTGTGCATGGGGGAGAAAGGGATCTGTGGCAGAGAACGCGGCTGTCATGACCATAAGGGTGGCTCCCAGGCTGGCTGGAGACAGTTCTCCATCCTGGAGAAACTGCACTTGCTTCTGTGATCTTGTCCCTTTGCACAGTTGAGATCTGGGCAGGATTTTCCTCCCAGGATCACCGAGCTTTGAAATGCTGCTGGCAGCACAATGTGCTGAGGGTAGGACTGTGCCAAAACATGCAAGTCCTAATGTCTCAGGAGTAAAGATGGCTTTTTCACATAGTGTAGGCCAGGAGAATAATGGATGAGGCAGGAGCAAGGGAGAGAAAAGCATGGTCAGTTGGTTATTTCCTGACTGGTAGCTGTAGAAAACATTATTACTGGGATGCTCTTGGTCAGCTGAGGCAGACCTTGTGTGCTGATTGTTTTCGGTAATAGAATATTTGTAAAGTCTGAGGACTGGGGCTTGTTTTCATCAAAGCTTTTCAAGGTAAGAGCCTGGCACGAAGCCTCGCTGCCCGTTCCTTTCTGCTGTCCACCAGCCATCCTCGTTTTCTGCGATGACAACCACAATGTCTCCTTCACTGATGTCCAGTTCATCCACGTTCTGAAAGGAGACAGGGAAAGAAATGTGGATAGCCTGAGAGCACAGGAGGGACCAAGAAATATCTCCTGAGTTTTTTTTAAATCCTGCTCTTCATCAGCAATTTGCCAGTGTCCTTCTGGTTCTGAAATACCAGACAGTGAGGGATTAAGCATTTTGCCTATTTCTTTAAGATCCTCAAATTTCCCCAGCCTTCATGGTGTCTCCTCCATCACAACCTGATGGTTTTATCACTGGGGAAGTCCAGAAAGGGTTAAACACCACTCTCCTAAACCAGCTCACCATGACCTGCATAGTCTGCAGGTGTTGCTAAATAAAACAGAGCACAGCTTAATTCCTAAGGGGGATAACGGTGCCTCTGCTAATCCATGCCTGAAATAGGTCTCTCAGTTCTTTTAGCAGGGGACAGCAGTGACCAGTGGGGGACAGTGACCCTTGGACAGCAGTGACTTTCATCCCCAGACAAATGCAGTTGTTGCAAATTAACTCTCCCTGAGCTCCCAGGCAGCCATCAGTGTTCAGTGGTGCTGTCCTATTTTCCACAGGAAACCACTTTGCTGCCCACAGTGTAGTAAATAGAAAACAGAATAAGGGAGGCTTCCAGAGATGTTTGAGGTGTCAGCTAAAACACCTACAAGCACCTACTCAGGTGCATGAATTTAATGCACCTGAGTAGGTAAGAATAGGCTCAAAAAATGAGAGGCCTCAATATACAATATACTAAAGGTAGTAACAGGCTCTTTTCTCAGCGGGGAATATCCCTGTGTGGCAGTTTTATGGGACCCCTGGAGTAATGAGGTGATCCAGTAGTCTTCTTAGGGGAGCTGCCATTAAGAGTGAGGTGCTTTCAACTGTGCTTGCATGAAATTTCATGTAAATAATAAAAGAAATAAATTAAGAAAAACAAACAAACAAACAAACAAACAANTTGGAATACTGCTGTACCTAAGGGAAAGTGATCCTTTTGAGCTTTTTCTCTGTTTTCAAACTATTAATTTATCTATTTTGTCACTGTCACATTTCTTCAATGTTGGCTGTTTGTGGCAGGTCCCTTGGTGTAAGCTCTCTCTGCACTGAGACATAAGACCTCCTGGATGCTGTTTCTTCTGCTGATCTAAAGCTAATAAAAGCTTAGCTAAGATTAGCTAATAAAAGGAATCTTTAAACTGACATGTAAAACAAGTGGGGTTGGAGTCCAGGTTCTGGAGTCCATCTGAATTAGCAAATATTTATAACCAGTCCATTCACAACCTTTTACTAATGATATTCTGACTAGAGTCAGGGAGAGTTCAATATCCCAGTTCAGGATGTAGGTTGTTCTCTTTAACAGTCTTTTCTGGGCAGATGAACCACATCCACTGTGATTCTGCAGCTTGCAACATGGAAGTACAGGGGAAGAACTTCCTTTATGGGATTCTGTCCTCTCCAGCATGGAGAACCAGCATGCTAAACTGGAGCAGGACAGATCATGTCCCTGGCTGTAAGATGACAGCAACATCTCCTTCACAGAATTCACACTTTCAGGATGTTTCAATCAGCATCACTTATTTTAAATGTGACACTCTGAAGTGTTTTTTGAAGCCTTTTTTTACCTGTGCTGTGTAGTCATAAAGTACTCTGTAGTCCTGTGATGATGTGATCCCAGCTTTTTCATTTACAAAAATGGATGCATAGACTCCTTCTGTTCTCTCTGCAAGGTGGGGGGAAAAACAAGGAAGAAATACCCAGCACAGAAACAAAGAGTTCAGTTGCTTATAAAAACGTGGGATCATATGCAAGAGTTCACAAATACAAGGGTTTCTGTTCTCTGTCTGCCTGGAGATGCACATGTATAGAAAAGCTGCTGTGAACTGTAGGTAAATCCTGCACAAAAACTGTCCCCCATTGATGGGATGACAATACACCCATGGAACTTTGTGGGAGGTCAGAAACTAGATTCAGCCTCAGGTTGGGAAAAAGGTTTCCCCTGGTAAAACACAATCCAAGTTATCCAGGAAGGGAAACACTGGTTAAAATGGTTTAACAATGTTGCTACTGCGGGTATAAAATTCTAGCAGTTCCCTGGCTCACACAGGACTTTTCTTTTCCCCTTGAGAAAAATGGAAAATACTGTGCCAATAGGTCACCAGACATTTTCCAGTGGTTTATATAGCTCTCACACAGCTATTTGTCATGGACATAACTTTTTTTGCAGATGTTTTGTTTTAATACAGCTTGTTGTAATTAGGGAAACTTCTCATTTTTTCCCAGCATCTGTCTGGGGGCTTCCCCTGCTGAGCACCAAATGCAACAAGAGAGAGTCTGGGCTGTGTTTCTGGGTGCCCAAGCAGGCAGGGCTGACAGAGGCAGTTGATTTTAAAGCTGTTTGAAAACAACTTTCCTTTTGGTAAGAGCTACAGTTAAAATGCTTTTTTTAATATCAAATCAATAAAAATGTCATAAACTGTTACCTTTTACGTAGTCAAAATACTGTGTTTTAAATATCATCTGATAAATTCCTAGTTATAAGGATTACAAGACAACAGTGTAACTGTGAGGTGAGATGGATATTTGTATTCATAAGCCACATGCCTGGTGTGTTAACAATTTTATGTATTCTGTGGGGCTTTTTAGTGGTAGTTATGCTACACAAGGGGAAAACCAATATCCATGTCAGACTGCTGCTCTGAATGTACAGGCCCTCCCTGCCTAGATGGAGGTTTTGAAGACTCTATGGGTTATTTGGCACTTTAAACTGGGAAATTTGTTTAATACACTTCCAAGCAAAATTAATTTCCAGACTACTCCCGCCTGCCAACATGTGAATATCTGCTGTACATTTCTGTTCCATGTCAAAGCCTGGTTTAGCAACATGATCTAAAACAAACACATCTGGTAAACCGACTTCCTGCAGAGCATACCCAGAGGAGGGGCTGAAGGAGTGGCAGTTTCCGTGTTGTTTTTGCTGCTCCCATGCAGTAGTCCAGAGAATCTGCAGAACCAAGAGAAGCCAAAACCAAAATGAGTGAACAGGCCTGGGTATGAGCATTCCTTCATCTCAGCTCTCTGACTCAGCCTTCCTTCCATCTGCTTCACAGAGTAGATTGTCACCTCTTCCCATGGCCTTCTATTTTCTTTTATGCTGTAGATATATTTATCTTCCTTTAAAAGTGTATTTTTAAAAATGCAGCAGACTATTGAACCATCAGCCTTCACTAAATTGTGCATGAAATGCAGCAGATAATATTTTTTTGTAGAGCCAAAGGCTCATGGTGTGAAACTCCAATTACTCCACAATGTTAAAATGATGAAAATTACCAGTTGCTTAAAAGAGATTAACATCTCTTTGTGTTTAAGGAAAATCCTGATACAATTTAAAATACAGAGCTTGTGTAACAAGCCTTTCTAAAAGCTGTGAGTTTAAGTGAATTTTTATTTTAATCTATCCCTAGTTATTTCCTATATCACAGCAGGGTACTGAAGACTAAGTAAAGTGAGAAAATGGGTTAGGATTCTCAAGCAGAGATAGAAATAGATTGCATGCTTAAGGCATATTTAAAGGGTCTGATTTTTCAACTAGTGAACATTCAGTTTTTCTGGAAAACGGATATCCTGTCTCAAGAGTTCCTGAAAGACTCAGGCTCAGTCTCTCTAGGCTCCTTGCCCAATGCTGCTCACAGTTGTGTTCTGAATGGCAGTACAATTGTCTTATGTAACTGCACAGGATGCAGCACTGAATTCATTATTAGAGAAGATCCAATTTCCAGCTGAAAAACAAAGCTTTGTGTATAACCCTGACCAGCTCCCTGGCAAGCCTGGACCACATTCCAAGTGGGAGATCACTGCCTGCTCCTTGTCTTTGCCATGTCACAGGGCTTGTTAAATTACAAATCTCTTCTGCTTTAACTGTGATGCCCTCCCCACTGTGAATTTGCCATTTTAGTATAAAATATTTAAACCAATAGAGCCATCATGCTCTTCTGCTGTTATAACTGCAGCCATGTTCTAACATTTACCAGCAGAAATGGATCAGAATAAGGAAAATTGCCTCCCTAATCATCACAGTTTTTCCACCCTGTGCTTTTCCCCTTTGATCCAGATAGAGAGAGCAGCTCTTTGTTCTGCTCAGCTGAGTGGTGCTGTAAGCAGGGAGGAATTGCCCCAAAGGAAGGCTCTTCCAGCCTCTGCTCCCAATTCACCTTCACCTTCACCTTCCCTGGAACAAACTGGTTTTGTTGCTACGTGCCCTGACTCAGTAGGAAAGGGGAAACAAGTGGCTGGTACCCATTGCCAAGTAGTTGTGTAATGAACTCATCCCCTGTCCCTCTTCCCACTGGGGCATGGCAAAATTACTCTCACTCCATTGTAATACCTTCACTTCTTCTGTCAAGTCACATTTAGTGATACCTAGGTGCCTCTTGCCACAATGGAGGAAGTAATGACTTTCCACGTGGTGTTTTGCCATCAGGCATGGCTGTTGATGTGGGAAGTGACCTTTGGCACTCACCTCTTGATCATCCCACAGGACTGGGTGGGGCTGCTGCTGCACCTGCTGGGCTCTCTGCTGTAGTAGCTCTCGTACCCAATGGCATCTGCAGCAGAGCAATAAAAATGAGATGTTCAGAAAGGAAACACTGTGAGAAAATTCTGTTTTCTCCCTGCCAGAATGTGACTGGGGCTGCTGGAGCAAACTGCAGGGCAGCACCTGTCTGCCCTCACCTGGAATGTGGCTGGAGTAGCTCAGGGGAACCTGGAGGCTTGCCAAAAGCCATTCCAGTGGCTGTAAACTGCCATGGCCCTGGTGGCAAGGCACCCTTGGCCTGAGCTGAGGCCTGAGGCCCCATTCCAGGAGCTGTGACTGCCCTAATGAGGGAGGCAGTTTCTTCCATGGCTGTTTCTTCTACTGCCTCCAAGTTCAGGATTTAAGGGGGCAGAGTATGGTCACTGAGTGCCCTAAACCATCTTCATGACTGTCCTAGGGTGTCATTATGATGTTTATATCCCCAGTCATCTGTTCTATTATGCTGGATATTGTGCTCTGTACCTTCAAGGCCGGCTCTAAAAAACGAAGTTTGTTTTGTTATCAGCCTGCTCACTCCCACACAGACAGTGAGACACAGACTGTACATAGGGCTGCTTTTGGGGTTTTTTTTGCTCTGTTTTGCTTTTTGCCCTTGCTTTGCTCTGGCTTCTGCCTTTCTCTCTTGCTTTTGCTTGTTAGCTAGTTTAGCTAGGCAGTCCGAATTTTTTCCTGGACTGTTTTTTTTGTTTTGTTTTTGTTTTGTTTTTGTTTTGGGTTTTTTTTGTCCTTTTGTTTTTTTCCTTTCCTTGGAACCGTACGAACCTGCTCTGGACTGGGACCTGGGAAACACCAAGAGCCTGCACTTTGTGGCCTGCCCTGCAGCAGCCATTCCCAGCGCCGGAGAGGCTGATAACAGAGCGACCACTCCCCAGAGAGACTGTCTGAATTTGAAATCTCTTCAGAACAGTGAAAGAGTTTTGTCATCCAGTATTGTTCATTTTGTGTGTTGTGGGGTGCATTGTCTGTTAAATAAACAGGTTCCTTCCACTTCTCTCTGAGGAATCTTTTCCCGAACCCCGGTTGGGGGGAGGGGCTGTGTGGATTGGCTTTTCTGAAGGGGCCCCTTTGGGGGTTTTCTCCCAAATTTGCCTAAACTAGTACAATGACAGAATTTGCTGCAGCACATTTTGTTTCTTCTTTCCTCAGTGTATCCAGTCAGGAATTTTTGCCAGAGCTGGGGAGATTTCTGAGTGTTATTGCCTGCAGCAATAACGAGCAATTTCCTGGTGTTTGCTTGTGTGTTTCCCCACCTTTCATATCTCCCCCATCCGCCTCCTGAGAGCTTATTTGCTCTTTACCCAGAGATATTTGGGTTTTGTTCTCTCAAACACCTTTAGGTTGCAGTTCCTTCGCTCTCCCCTATGGTGTTGTTAAGGGTGAAATTCAGACCATTTCCAAGTGTAACTTTACAGATGAAATAGTTACAGATGGATTTATTTGTCATCTCAGAGCTCCCAGTGCAGTTCTTACAGCTGGTGGCCACACACAGCCTTTCTGCCTGCTGGGTGTGAGAGCCAAACAAACATAAGTGAAGCCTGTGATAGTGTTTTATCTCAGCCCCGATACCAGCAAGTTAAGAAAGACATTAGACTTGGGCTAAAGGTTATGTTGACATTCTCACACGGCGTCAGCCAAGATACTAAGCAGAGCAGTCACATAGAGCTAGAGAGTGTAAAGAATCCCTACAAATAAGACTCATAGCAATTAGGGAGTTTTCTGACCAGTTTAAGGGTCTCCTGTTGCCCTTCTGCATTGTCACCTTGGTGCACTTTCCAGTCGAGAGGGCATTGTAAGACTGGGGAGGAAAGGAAGTAAGCAAGACCAACAACAAGGTTTGGTCAAGATGAAGGTCTTCTGCCACACAGTGAAAAATTACACGTGGGTTTCCTCCTGCATTTTGCAAATAATAGCACAGATCAACAGCTCACCATGTGCTACAGTACAAACTCATTAGCCAGAGCTGCGGAGAAATTAGGATATTGCTTCCAGAACGTGTTGTCTTCTAGAAGGCGGCATAAATAAACAACAAAAAAGCAAGTCAGGTCTTTCTTTGCCTTTCATAAAGTTCTCAAGGGTTTTTTCCACCTAGTTCTAATTAGAAATGACTCTGACATGGCCAAGAGCTTTTCGTAGAAATTTCCTAGGTAACTGGAGAATGACAAATCTCAAAAAGGAAAAAAATCCCAAAAACCTAAACCAAAAAAAACCTAGCTGAGAATTACACATTTCTTAGTGTACAGAAGTTGATTCACACTGTTGTAAGGCACAGTTCTCCTGCCACTGAAAATGCGATTTTTCCTGGGTAAATTCTCTTGTATCAGTGAATTTAAATCCTCTATGTGAAGAATAAACTATAGCAGTAAAATTACATCCAGTGCAGTATCAATATATTAGCTTTAAAAAATTCCCAAAATCCCAATTTTTAACCACCATAAGAGTAATGGCAAAAAGGCTGAGTGAAAAGCAGGCCTCAGATAGCTCAGTGCTGAGTTAGTGGCAGCACCCAGCTCTGCTGAAGAAGGTCCTGGGTTGCAATTCCAGCCAGCTTTGAGCTCTGCAGTGAAATCAAAGGGGTGGAACTTGTACAAGATAATTATCCCCAGGGATCAGGCCCTCACACTGCTGATTTTGTACCTGTACAACACCTAGCATGGAAGGGTTTTATGTAACTCTCTTGTGTTGCCTGTTGAAGTACTCGGGTGTGGTTCGTGTCCAGCCATGTAACATCAGACAGCTCCTTTCCTGCGGCGAGCTTGGAGAACTCCTACCCTGGAACAGCAGGTTTTCTTTTTCCAACTGCTCTTGTCTCATGCTGGGTTGATCTCCATTTCAGACCAGAGGTTTTGAGCATTGAAGTCAAGGAAAAGGCAGCTTTGGCTTGAATGGGCAGAGCCTGTGAACCTGACAGCAGTTCTGTGTGCTGGGACAAAGCCAATTTCATTCAGGATTTTTCCCAGCCAAAGTCTTGGCTTATGCAAACAACTTCCTGAGAGCAGAAAATTCATTATTCCCCATTGGGCATGTGAAACAGAATAGAAAACTGAGTCTTCTCTGTGCTGCAAACGTAGAGCCCCCTCTCTCAAGGGGACACTGGGGTGCAGTTAGGTGGTAATTTGGCTCTGTCTTGTCACCACTGCAGGAAGCTGAAGTTGCCATTTCTGCAAGGCAATTTGCCACCTCCTTAGTGGTGTCAATTCAGCTGTACTATGAAATGAGCCTGGCTGCAAAGCCAAAACAAGTTTTTTCTTCTTTCGAGGGTTATTTTTAAGCTGGATCATTCTGCTATCCCACTTAGAGCATCACTCAGGCAGCAATGGCAGCACAGTGTGGGAGAAGTGAGCCATGGCAGGTGGGAACAAAAAGTTGAAGCAGAAATTCCTCCAGCTGGTTTCACCTCCAAAGGACATGTACTGCACAAGCCATCTGACAAGATCAGTAGGAATAATTACCTGGAGGTTGTGTTCCTGTCATTTTTGTCTTAATGAAGTAGTCTATGTCTGACTCTACAACACAGTTCTCCAAGCTGACCCGAACCTCTTCATACATCTACAAAACAGAATCCAAGAGTTTAATTTCACTTTTAACATTTCACATTGAAATGACAAACAATGCTCTTGTAGTAATTATCCCCTTAAGAAACACTTTCTACTTGGTACATGTCTGACCTGGCTGATCTTTAGCCTGCCCCCTGTACCAATATTCTTTTAAACACACCTGTTTGTGCTCTGGATAGTCTTTAAAGAGAGCAGGACAAAGGCAGTCCAGAACTTTTCAATAAAGAAATTAATAGCAGGAAACAACCATTCAAAGTCAAATCTAGTGTATTCTTTACATCTTCCAGTTTTGAGGCCATTACTGGATGCCTTTTTTGAAATTGTGTCAGAGCTCAAATATACTCAGCAGAGTGTTTTGGTAGCAGGAGGCATTCCCCAGCAAATCAAGGAGGACACACGTGAGTGCCACCAAGTGTGACACAGACTGTCTGCATGCAGACATGCATCTGGATTGCATCTGGGAGAACCGGCGTGAGATATTCCCCAGGAGCCAGTGCTGCAGAGAAGGGCAAGGCAGGCTGTACCTCATCATCCTTCACACATTGCAGGGACAGCTGGTTGCAGTGCACCCACAGCGAGTTCCGCAGGATCGTGATGCGGTCGCACTCCTGCAGCTGGAAGACCTAAAGCCAAACAGGAAAGGTGATGTAGCCTCATGGCACTGAGTTATTGGCTTTGCAGGCTGGGACAGGGCTAGGGATGCAAACTTATGCTGAAGGCACCATGGTAAAGGATGTTCTTTCAGTTGGTGGAGAAACTACATCTACTGTTTGTGCTCAAAAATTTGTTCTAATTGGTTGCACCAAATTAAAGTTATATTTTAGAGACAAAAACAAAGCACGGGAGAGGAATTCAGATCTGCATTTGACTGCTACCTCTGCTCTCTGCTGTTGAGGATTTCAGAGTCAAGGTCCTGTCTGCCCATCACACTGAAATCTTGATGTTTAACAGATCAGTAGAGTACTGGCATGAAAGGGTTGTATTTATGTTAGAGGTAGAGGCAAAACTATCCACCTCTGCCATCCAAAATGTCCCTCTAAACTTTTCTCTTTTGAAAGCACTTGTGGGTCTCTGGACTTGACTCTGCATATCGAAGGTTATTTTTCTGGTAAAGAGAAGGCATTTTTCTGCCTTCAGAGTCATTCCCTTCCTTCATCTGTCTGGCTTCCTCATGTTGCTGCACTGCTTAGGAAGAACGAAGGGGGCAGAGAGAGAAGTGTGAACCGATTTGAGGGAAGAGGCAGATAAGCTCTTTCTTTAAAAACTTTTAAAAAACCAAATCACCCTGATCTCTACGTTGTACTGTTAATAGTAGAACAAAGTTTTGGTTTTCTACAAGGTGTGAAAATCTCAGATCCTTCCAGCCATCTGTCTCCATCTCTATTTGCTAGTAATTATGTCCAGAACAGCACAAATGTACACAACATTCAGCAGAACACTCAGTTGGGTATGCTTCCTGCCATCTAATAACTTACCAACTAAAGAAATTCAGAAAAAGGAATCTGTCAAGGGAGTAAACTGCTGAGGGGACTGGCTTCTGAGAGTAAAAGCTTTTAAAGAGAATCTGCAAGGTGGAGAATGAGTATTTCAATACTCGTTCTGAACAGAAAGCCTGTGGCACTCAAGGCTGCTGAAACAGCACCAGAGCCAATGGGGAGTTTTCCAGGTAAATGGTGTCCTGTCAGGAAATGCAGTTAGTCCAGGAGGGAAGTGTAGTGACTCTGGGCTTTCAAGCCCTTGTCAGCACCCAGAAAACCACAGCTGGGTGTTGTGTTTGACACATCCTTTGTGCTGCTGGAGAACCACGGCATTCCATGACAATGTGGCACAGCCCCCATGACAAAGGTCACCCCAGAGCTGCCACTTGCCAGCCAGCATTTTCAGGCTGTGGTTGTCCAGCACTCAGTTACAGATCCAAGCAACCCCAGCACTTCCAGATTCCCCACTATGCAGCCCCAAGTGTAGGATTCTAAGCTGCTTTTTGTACTAACTGCTAGTTTAAAAAGCCCCAAAGAGTATCAGTTCTTCTCTCCACAAGCACTTTTAAAAGAAGGCATTAAAGATGCCCTTCCTTTATGAATGGCTGCTTGGATTAAGCAGTGGGCAAGTCACAAGCTCTGTGGGCTGGTCAGGATTTAGCTATATGGGACAAAAAAGAGTGTGAGGATGTGGAATGCTTTGCTGGTTTGTTGGCTTTTTAAGAAGGGAGAAAATATGCATCTTTGGAAGACTAAAGCTTGGCATAATATCTGTGGAAATGTCTGTGCCAGTTGTGGGGCTTTTCAGTCCTCTCAGATAGGGAATATTTAGAAGGAAGCAGAGAACTGGAAATGTATCCTCCTGGCATTTTATTTTATGTGGAAATAAAGCCTGCAACAAGTAAATATAGCACAATCAGACTTTAGCAGATGGGCAAATGTACTTGAAGGATTACTGTGATCAAATGTGTGGCTGATTTGGATGCCAACCAGTTCCTGTTAATTGTTGTAAAAACCTTAATAGCCAAGTGCAAGTCTCCTTGTCCATCCTCAGTAAAATGGAGATAGAGACTTCTCTACCACCATCTTTCAACTGAAAGATTACTTCATGGAAGAGGACAAATATTCTTGCAGGTGAATTTAAAGTGCTATGAAACATAAAGAGTGACTGGGGTATGTACTAGTTCATATACTGCTCCACCTCTCCCACCTCTGCACTTATTCCCCTCCTTTATTCTTACAAAGCTATGTTGACCAAGCAAGGACAATGTCAGTGATACAGGAACAGCTATGTCTAAATAAGCCCTAGTTTTTGCAGTAATTTTGCAAAGACATCTGTTGAAACTGCTCATAAAGCAAACAGCAAAACCCTTGGGATGACGTTTACACTGAAATCTTCCAATCAGATAAAATAAAGAGTGTGCAAACATCGCTGCAGAAGTCAATGTTTACCTTGCAGGTTTTGATATGCTCCTGTTCCCACTCTGTCCTGACCTTATCCAGCTGCTCAATGTTCTGTTTGTAAACGTTCTCTGTAAACACAGACACAGAACAGAAACCAAACAGTCAGGGAAAAAGTGATACAGCCTTTCTCTCTTTCCTCCTATTTGGTCTTTCCTGTGATTCCTACACTTCAGGCCTGTGGTTTGCTTAAGTATCACAAGAATATGTGAGCTTGGAACTGGTGGGGCACAATAATTATTGTTTTTTTTTTCTTTTTAGCTATGTACTAGAGTAAGGATTCTCTCTGTACGGTTTGCAGGTCAGTTACAAACTTTATAGTAGGGATAACACAATTCAGAGATGAAGAGCCTGGACAATGCTTGGGCACCAGGCATCCTTAGGCTCTTTCCATTCAAGCCAGCCAGGTGAGCCATGTGATTTGGTGTAAGCTATTCTATGAGTAGGGAGGCACAAGCCTGAGCTCCTGAGCCAGCTCAGGGATGTGCTGACCTGTCCTTCTGGGCATACACATGTTTGTGGCTGGACATCACGACTATGCTCATGCACATGGGGATGGGGGATGTGATTTGGTCTGTCTCAGGGCAACTCTACTGTCTACTGTGCTTTCAAACTTGCTTCAGGAAGAGCTTTTCTTCCCTGGGTGAAGTCCCTAAAGGAAGTCTTCTGTAAATTCTTTAATGCAAGCAGGACACTGGCATTTCCACAAAAGGGAGTGAATGCTGATGACTGTCAGGTTGCTGCTCTTTAGAGGCTTCTTCATTAATATTTGGGTAGGTGACTCTGGGAACGCTGACAGCCTGAGTGATTTGGATGTGTTCTATCAAAATCCTGTGCTGGTAGATCTTTGCTGAGAAGACTCATAGTTCAGCTGCAAACAGCATCACCTGCTTCATTTGCTGCGTCTCTGCATTGCTTGGCTTTGTTCTGGCTCTGAAACAGGAAAAAGAAACACCCCAAATTAACTTCTGACATATTTTTGCTTCTGCCCCAGTTTTTTGTGCTGCCTGCTCTCTTTTCCCCTCTAGGGGAAAGGCTCTAACTTGCAAGTACTCGCTGGCTGTCCCCCCTTTATGTACAGTTCTGCTGGACGTGTGCAATGGAGAAGGGACCAGAATTTCCCAGGTGCACTCACAGGGAAAGGGAAAGCTTTCCATTCAGACGTCCCTGCCAGAGGAGCTCAGAGCCAGCGTGATCCAGCCTGGAGCTGTGCCTGCTGGCTGAATTGTTTTTTCTCAATTGTTTGATGTGCTTTTCTAATAGATATTTATAAGCAGAAATAAATGGCAGTTCAAATTCTTCATCTTTCAAGCTCCTCATGTAATATTCAGATGGAAAGCACACAACTTTTAAAATACTTTGCAAATGCCAGATTATTTCCCATAACAACTCAGAAGCCTAAAAGTGAAATACTGATTCTAAGTAGAAGTTCTCTGTTTTAAAAACCAGCAGCTTTTAGCAAATGAGAAAGCAGCCATCACTGACAGGTCTGTACTCACAGGTCCTTCTGCACAGATGGGGATGACAGCACAGTAATGCACTGCTCTAGACATCAGTGTAATACATTCTTCCATCCTGCCCTTGAAGACAAGGCTCAGGTAGGGGTTCTTATGATCATATTCCTCATCACAGCTGTCTGGGAAACGTGTAGTAAGCTGGGAACAGAAGTTTCATCCTTATTTGCCTCCTGGCCTAAACTGTTTGCAAACGCTGAGCAGAATTAAACAGCTTGTGATCTGCCTCTGTGCATTCCCAATGTGCTGGCATGTTTGGGAAAGAAATGGGAATAGAGCACCCTGGGATCCTCCTGCATGAAAGGAGCTGGGTCAGGTTTAGCTGCAATTGAAGCTGTGAAATGTTCTGGTGTCATTTTCGCAGGGCCAGGATTCCATCCCCTCTTTGCAGCTAAGCTGCAGGGGTTTGCTTATCAAAGATTAGGGAATGCTGGAAATAAAATGTAAAGTTCTGATGCTGTTTTTGGAGTCTCCACACCACCACCCCCCCACTCCTTGAGATGATTTTTGATCCTTTTTGCTTACACTGCACTGATTTTTATTGAGCCAAAGGGAGTTCATTTATTTTGTTTTCTCCATCTGTTTCACTGTAAAATGTTCCCATTAAAAGTTAGTGAATTGTCAGCTGCAAGTATCAAGATGATGCAATGAAGGACTGCAGTGCCTTAATTTCCAACGATTTCTTTTTGAGTCTGTAAATTTAGTTGAAATTAAACTCACTATGAGGAGAAAAATGTTGAGGAAAAATATGCATTTTAATGTAAGATGCTACGCCTACTAAGTGTAAGAGACCAAAAGGGAAAACTAACTGCATGACATATTTTTGACTTCTTTTTTGTAATGAGTAATTTCAGAGAAAAATCTCATTCAGTTTCCTTTCAGGATTCATAGAGCAATTGGATCACAGCCTGGGATAAATTAATTAGATTACTTAGTCCCTTCCCAGAGGATTCTTTGGGGTTAATTTCAAGACAAAGCCCTTGGCATCCTGTAGAACGGATTGGTTATTGTATTCTCTTGTACCTGGAGAAGGTAAGCCCCCCATTTTCCCTCTAAACAGCAGTGTCATCTCAGGTACCTTTTCTGTTTGCTTTGGGTTGCCTGCAGCGCTGGTGCGTTCAAAGGACTGCTCGGCCTCATCCGCCTCCCTGCACCTCTGCTCGTAGGTCTTCTTGGACTGGGGGCAAATGAGATCAGATGTGAGGGTCTGCCTGGGGGAGCAAGGCTGGCTTCCCCCCCAGTGATGTTCCAGCCACTTTCTCCTTTGCAGTCTGGGGGAGCAAATTTGTGCCCAGTTTGGGCAATAGAAAAAAATCCCAATGGCACCATAAGGAGGTAGAAAAATAGAACTGAAACATTGGAATAGGGGCTGACAGCACAGGTTGTATCCTTTTCCTGCAGCCCTGAAATTGCTTGTTTTGTACAACTGGAACTCCCTGCAAGGGTCAGGAATGCACAGGCTGCTCTACCACCACTGGTACACCAGGCATCTGCCCAGGAGCCACAGAGAGATGAATTTGGGAGCCCATGTTCCCAGGGTGGCCATGGGGTAGGTTGTCATGTGTT
This sequence comes from Peucedramus taeniatus, assembly GCA_013400575.1. NCBI lineage: Eukaryota > Metazoa > Chordata > Aves > Passeriformes > Fringillidae > Peucedramus > Peucedramus taeniatus. The sequence continues at coordinate 22,771 of WBNO01028107.1, forward strand.
GCCTTGGCCATTGCTCCAAACTGTGAGGCAGAGCCAGCACCCCACAGGCAACAGTCTTGGTGTAGTTCTCAGAAGCAAGATAAATCTTTATTTGCACCAAAACATCTCTGTGTCTTAGAGATGCACTTAGAACCACCACATTCCAAAAAAATTTTGTTAGTACACTTCCAGCTGTAGCACTGACAGGTCTGCAACTACTTGGTTTTAGAGGCAGTTGCCCACTGGAAACCAAACCCAGCTGCCTGTAGTTTCTGTACCTGCAAGCTTTTTAGATGGAGAGGATTCCTCCTGCCTACAAGACTCCCTCGCTGTTCTTAAAATTGTACTTACACCCACTGACAAATTACATTTACTCCTCTAAATACCCTTGCCTGGAGAGAATGAAATCCTGTTTGACCTGGGGCACCATTCATCTTGCATTAACCTTCTGGAGACTTTTCAGTGGGTGCAGCAGGGAAGATCAGCTTCCTCCTCACAGCAGGAATGACATCTTCCCTCCCTCACACACTCTTGCACACTCACACAGCTTTCACCTTTCTTTAAATAGAGGTACATGTGATACAGATTTTACTGGAGCCAGTTTGCATCAGGAAAGCTGCCCAAGCCCTCCCTGCTTACCTCCATTGTTTTCTTATAATGGGACAGTTTGCTCTTTTGTATCCGCTCCATAGCAGACTCGTACTATAAGAAACACACACAAGTCAGCATTTCTTGCTTTGGACTTCTTCCTCCCCTTTCCAGCAGCAGAATCAGGGGAACTATAGTCACAGCCTTTCTATAAGCCACCTCCCTGTGGGCAAAATTACTTCACTCTGCTTTTATAAAATGACAGGTTTCTAAGTGATACAGAGAAGATCAAAGTGCCAGGTAAAAAAATAATCCCAGATAATTCTGCTTCAGTGGTTTCCATTAATAGCAGAGAGGATGTAGATCTTTATTTTCTTCCTTGCTTTTTTTTTTCCTTAAGGAGATGAAACACTGCAACACCCAGTCACAGTGGGCTCTGCCAGCAGGGCTCCTCTGCTGCTGCCAGAGCTTGATCCCACATCTCTGCAGAACAAACCATGGTCTCACCCCCATGACTGTGGCATTCACATTCTCTGACATGATTCCTTCACCCAGGATTTTTCTCCTGGGAAGCTGAAAGGCAGCGAGAAGCCTCAGAGAAGAGAAAAACAATTCTTAGCTCATTTGCTACTCCTGTGTTTGTGCACATGTGGAATGTCTTGGGGAGATTGTTTACCTGAAGTGAGTCCTTGACTGGACTCCGGTGTGAGTTGTTTTGACTTTATTGTGTGTCCTGACACAATTAGGGCCAAGCTGTGTCAGAACTCTGGAAAGAGTCACGGGTTTTCATTATTATCTCTTTAGTATTCAGTTATTATCTTTTAAGCATTCAGTAAGTATCTTTTCTGTATTCTTTAGTATAGTATAGTATTCTTTAATATAATATAGTATAATAAAGTAATAAATTAGCCTTCTGACAACATGGAGTCAGATGCCATCACTCTTCCCTGCGTCGGGGGCAAAATAACACTGATACATGACCACAGGTAGATTTTCAATCCATTTTCAATCCAAACAATTCCTGTCTCTTTTATATTCCACTGCTTCTGGCAACTTTATGCTCAGTGTGATTTGATTTCCATGCTGGAATCATCTGGGTAGTGTTGGAAGGACAGTGCTGGATTCCCTTTCATGGTTGTAGTTGTGATATGCCCAGCTTTATGTGACAATGTGATATGCTCCTACTGGCAGGGGATGGGTTTCTTCAGGGGGACTTTTGGTCCTTTAATCTTTACATTCTGCTCAAGCAAAACTCTCTCCAGGGCTACCCAGATGCTTGTTTGCTTGTTTCACATTGGGCACAGTCCTGAGACAGCTACAGTACAACACAAATCACAGCATCTTGGGAGGTTACCAAAACTGCTGACACCATCCAGCATGCCTAATGTTGGCCTCCTCACAGCGACATGCTGGACAGAGAAAAAAAGCTCATCTAAGACTTCAAAGCAGTCTTTGGTTATTTTGGGGTTTTTGTCTTTTTGGCTTTTTTTTTTTTTTTTTTTTTTT